>JAJEKV010000023.1:19228812-19710718 GCA_021234155.1 Isoetes taiwanensis | reverse complement strand
TGGTTGGTAGAAACACACCAATAAAAAAAAAGCTGGTTCAAAGCCTCGTATTCCCATAGGCTAAGACCAACATTTTATATATTTTATGAGAAATTAGAAATACCCCCTCTGTTGTCTGCTACAAACGCCATTGTATTTGTCATGGACTCCTAGAATTTCCCTCCGCTTCTCATACAACAGAATTAACTAATTTACTCTATCTGCAATAATACAAAATATAGTGTCCTATATTCAAAAGCAACATAAAAATATGCAAGGTAATTTAAGTAGAGCTGGTAATCCAGCCACATAAATAACAGGATAAAAAAGCTGTAGTAAAAGATGTGGATTGTTTACACCCCTCAGGCCTTGCATCAAGCCTTTGCATTTCTAATGTCACTTCCTATTAAGATCATTCAACAGCTTAGTTAGAAAAGAACAGCAGTAGACAAACAAACTGGACATATTGACTGCAATTACGAATTCCTAATTAAAACTGAGGTTCATGTGATTTGGCACCTACTTGCAAGAAGTTCAAAGAATAACATGAAGTCTGGCCTAAAGCAGAAGGCATATATCACTCCTGGTACCTACATAAGTGAGAGCAAATTGTTTTGATTGAACCAACTCGAGTGCATCTTTAAGATGTCCTAAACTAAATGTAAATAGCCAAAAATAATTGTCATGAAAAAGCGTGCTGTGGCATTTATTAGAACAGCTCCTTAAGAAGCCTATTTCCTGTAATCATTGTACTTCAAGACATCATATCTCTCTCTGACATTTGCTGAAAAGTCAAATGCTTCATTAAGGCACCCGTCCCTGACATCACCTGAAATTAGAGCAATTGTGATATCCAATGAAACAATTCAACATCCTTACATCGTTTACCTTGCTATGTATAACCAGCAATCATGGTGGTCCAGGGAATGACATCTCGCTAATATTTTTGGCTAGACCATCTCGCTCAAGGATGGAGGAGATCATTTTAAAGAGGAAGCCAGATAGGGCATGGATTAGCCCTGTCAGAATTCACCTGCACAAAGAATACACATGAAGACGGCCTATTTATTTTTTTGTGAAATGAGATACAATAGCAAGGGTGAGTGCAGGCTTAAAAGGCTTAATCTTTATTTTCCCATAAAAGATGTTAAGGTTTGAAAACTGCAGCTACTAATTATTTCAAATTTTGCCTCTGTCACCCATGTTTCATTTACAGCATAGCTATAATAAGAAGCAGTAAAGCAAAGTAAGAAAGCACGCATTATCATGCTTTCAGCTAAATTAACAGGCAAAAGTATATAGCTTATACAAACTTTGATAGCTTTGCATGGATGTAAGATACTACTAAAGGTTCAAGCCTATGAACCTTGGCGCAGCATTTTTGACATGATACATTTATTAAAAATGGCAAATCAAACCCATTACCACATGGAGACGTAAAAGTGAAAAGTGAAACCTGACCAAGTTCAAAGCCAGCTTCAGCGAGGAGGATTGATGCAGTTGCCTTTTTAGATATCCGCAACTTCACAAAACTTTTGCCAGCTTCCCACCATAACCTCTTATATGTTGCAGATTAACATGTTGCAGATGCTTTGTTCGATGATGTGAGAAAGAAACTTTGTAGCCATTATTTGCCTTTTTTCCTGTTGCTGTTTTGCCATGGACCTGAGGGTCTGAAGGCATGGTTAATATGTCACATTAATACAATAAAGGTCTTCAAAGGCCAATCAAGAATCAAGAAAGCACAACAAGTATAAAAGCAACAGAACCAGTTGTAAAAATAAGTAGTAGTATGCCAATCAGATTTTATCCACTAATGCATGTAAAACAAACCAATGTGAATAGATACTGCCAAAGCTAGAAAAGGATCCAGAATCATCATGTTCCAGAATAAGGGCATAACAAGTAATACAAAGTAGCATTTCTGCTACTTCCAAGCAATTACAAACTCCATATATCCAACCAAGAAGAACAGAGGGATGGATTAACTTATCTGTGATAAAGAAGTTGTAGACAAGCAGATATGCGCAATTCTATCTCGCTGCACTTGAAAATGTACTCTGATCCAAACAAGCAAGTTGAAATTGTGTTTCTGACCATGTAAAAGGAGCTGTCCAACTGTGGAACTCCAGAAAACGTCCGCCAGTGCATGCGCCGCTTCATAAGGACTTTTCTTGGGTTTAGAACGATATATTAATGAAAGGTAAATGGTGAAAGGTGAAATGCCAACAATTGCATAGTGAAAGGTAAATGGTAAAAAGGTAGATGCCGTAGGATATAATAGCCATTGGGTTGATGTCATAGGATCGGGTCATGGCAAGCGCAACTTGGATTGCATTGTTACTCATCGTGATTCAACAAGTCGTACATGGGGAAACATACATAGGCAAATTGCATCATGTGGATGCAGGTTTAACTACACACGAGAAGCTAGCTCGTGGAGGCATAAGAAGCATTCGACGGTGGGAAACCCTCAAGGCTAGGATAAAGGCAGGACATGATTCATATCGAAGTGAAGTTTACCCTGCACCAACAAGTTATATAATGGAGTTGCAAATTGGTACTCCAGCAAAAACATATTCAGTACTCATGGATACAGGTAGTACATTAGTATGGCTGCAATGCAAGCCTTGTAATCCATGCTCTTATTCTGTCTTAGATCCTTCCCGATCCACTTTTTTCACATATCTCTTGTCATTCTCATGAGTGTGCATCTCTACCAACAACCCTATACCATACCAATCATCGTACCAACGATGATAACAATTATGATAACAATTATGACGACTACATAGATTACAGTATTTATAGAAATGATTCTTGTGTGTATAAATATTCGTATGGGGATGCAAGTTTCAACGTTGGAGAATATGCCACTGACACCATAACTCTCGCCTCTTCAGCGGGTACTAGACGGACTTCCAAGATTATTCTTGGTTGTGCACATAATGTAAATGGAGATTTTGACAATGCCGATGGACTTGTTGGGCTAAGTCTTGAACCACCTTCTTTAATCTCACAACTGCCTTTTCTTGATAGAAAATTCTCCTATTGCCTCCCCATTATGACAAAGATGTAGAAGGCACTTTGCTCCTTGAGGCACCTCATCCACTTCAAGTCAGTCCACTTCAAGTCTTTCCACTCCTATCCTTAAATATCGCATGGCTTGTACAATGTCAATCTCCAAAGCATGACTGTTGGCAATACCGTGATTTCAAGGTGTAATACTTCTTTGAGTCTCAATGGCGGTGGCACCATCATTGATTCGCACTTCCTTCACCTTATTTGACACGACCCTATATCATGCTATAAAACATGCATTTGTCGATGCTTTGCCAGTGCCTAGCTTTAATTGATAGTTCGAGATCAACGGTCGGCTTTTATGATGCCTGCTTTGATATTTCACACAAACGTAATGTAAAGGTCCCACCTATCACTTTTCATTTCAAAGGGGCCTCCTGGCAACCTCCAAAAGAGAATTACGTCAGATTTGAAGGTTCTCTAATGTGTTTGTTGATGGCACCTCTAGAGGATGAAAAGGATGGTTATGCAATAATTGGAAGCATAATGCAACAGAATCATCTTATCTCCTTTGATGGTAAAGAGATGACAGTTTTTTGTCAAGGCAGATTGTAGTACATTACATGTATAGAAATGAAATATGACGTTCTTATTTATAAACATGTACAATTTTATTAACAAGTTGCTATTGCCACAGAGGGTTGCCCTCGACATGAGCTCTTCCTGCATGCCATAAATGACCTATAAAGAGAAAGAATCCTAAAACACAAGTTCATTTTTTATATGGGCACCAAAATTTGAGAGACGATATTCATGTTAGGTTAACGTGTTCTAAAACTTTTATTGAACAAAACTATATCCTTATGAAGCAATTTATGCGAAGAAAATATTATTGTTCATATAATTTAGAGGACATGGTCATGTTGATCATATCTTAAGAATCGAGGGAAAATGTGGGTACTCAATTACCAACCAAGAATGAAGGAAATGAAATGGGGTAAATAATTTGGAAATATTTAGCATAAACCATTACCACAAAAGAAAAGAAAAACAAACGATGGTAAAGGGATGACAATTTCTTTTGTCAAGGGAGATTGCACTACATTACATGTACAAGAAATTTATCGCGGCGGCCTTGTTCCAAACCTGCTTGGACCTGCTATTTATTTTTCTCAGATAATGTCAAGCCTCGACCTCGAAGTTTTGACCTATTTTATGAACATAAGATATGGCAAACAAATAATGTTATAGCTAGCCTTATATTTATTATAAAGGCATTGTGCAGATTAACACCATTGCAAGTTAAGAAAAAAGTGAAGTAAAACAAATTTGGGTCAACAATTTGATCTCCTCTCTCAAATACATTTAGGGGCGACAATCAATATATGCTTAGTTAGCTGCATAAGAGTACCAAAAGCATTTGCATTTCCTCGTTGAAAGGAGTTAAGCACTAGGGAAGTATACGTTAGTATCATTCTCATTGTTGAAAAAGTAATGAGATAATTCAAAGAAGCCATTGAATGTACTATACTCATATTTGTACTATACTCGTACTGATTTTTGGGTCCTCCTTTTTTTTAGTAACCACCACTAAGCAGTCACCTGTGTTTAACCCTCACCGTGGGACCGGAGCACCGTATTTATCGAACGCCGTCATGTTATAGCCACGGGCATATCCGTGGTATATTTGTGTCTTTGACATGTTATAGCCATGCCAAAAAAAATTACACGGCATTTTTGTGGACTTAGTGGTTTTTTGCCATTTAAGGCTGGCTATAACATGCCCACGTTCGACATTTACCGCGATGGTCACCGTGGTATTAGATATTTGACCAAAGAATACTCTATTATAAATTTTCCATAGAGTACACAAATCAATCTCATTTAACTATTTCTTTTTTCTTGTTCTCCATGTGCAGGACGATCCAAACAAGGCCGAATTCGGCTTTGTCGCATTTTGTCGATTTGATCAAGGCGAGATCTGCCTCAAGTGGCTAGTACAAAGAAAGCAGGTCGAAACAGGGCAAGCGATCAAACCAAGGATTTTGGTCCCTGAGCTTCTCAAGGTCTATCTAACATTGCAAGCACACGATTTTCTCTCTTCATATTCTCTGTTTACAATCGATTCAAAGATTTCGGGTTAGCAAATCGCTAGCAGAGCCGTAAGAGCCGAGAAATTGGATCATTTGAACACATTATTTTGAAACCGGATGTCCGCCATCGGCTCCTCATAAGCTCAAGATGTGGAAAAGAAGTCCACCATAGATGATCCTCTCGCATTGTATGTGCTTCTATTTAATGCCATGAGGATCGTTGCCTATCCACTATTTCCCAAAGGCCACGCCCTTTGAGCAAACACAGGATATTATTCAAGAGTGAAGATCATGAGCTGGGTCCCCGTGACTTCAAACAACTTGAAACTGCAGTAAGGAGGGCCAGATTTTGCTGAAACCGCTTAAGAAGAACCATTCAAGGCTTGATTTTCCCATGTGCTGACTGGTCCAAGCTAAGCCCATAGTTCAAAAATTCGCCACAAGGCATACAAATCTACACTTCCATTTTTTCTGCTCATTGCTGACATCGGATGCCCTATTTAGCCTATCAAATCCGAGCCAAGAAGAACATGGCGACCGCCTTTCAATCCAAACCCTAGAGCGTATTCCTCCATCGAATCGGGATGCAAGAACAGGGCGTAAGTCTTTGAGCTCTGATTTTAGGGCAAAGGCACCGCTCTACCATGCCCCCATCGTCCAATCCAAATTTTGCTTGATCGCACCATAGTCATTGTTAATCCGGACGAGATTCATCCACAAAAACGTGGCATTGAAACGCGAGCTTGAATTGCGCAAGAAGAAAAGAATAATTACAAAATGATTTATATATGTTCGATAGAAATAAAATTTGACGCTCTTATTAATAAACATGTATAATTTTGTTAATAAGTTGCTATCGCAATGAGGGTTGGTTGCCCTCAAAGATGAGCTTCTTCCTTCATGCCATAAAATGACCCGCAAAAAAAAAAGAATCCTAGAACACAAGTTTATTTTTATATAGACTTGGGCACCAAAATTTGAGAGACGGTATTCATGTTAGGCTAACATGTTCTAAAACTTTCACTGAATAAAACTATATCCTATGAATCAATTATGCGAAGATAACATTATTGTTCATATACAATTTAGGAGGAGGTCGTTGTGTTGGTCATATCTTGAAAATCGATGGAAAAAGTGGGTATTGAATTACCAACCAAGAATGAAGGAATTTAGATAGGGTAAATGGTTTGGAGTACAAGGAGTAAAGACAACAAAGGAAAAGGTGAGCTGGGAGGGAAAAAATGTGCCCTAACCTAACCCTAGGGCGACAAGAGGGCGGGGCTGGCAAACCTCGCTTGCTTTGCGTGCCTCTTGCTTGTGTTCGATTATGGAAGAGCAGCTCGATCATGCTATTGCCGGGTCATCGGGCTCCCGTAGATGCATCGTGATCTATGCTTGCTGGTCCGCCATGGATTTCGTGGCAACAGTTCATTCCGCCCAAGGTAAATGCCGCCACCACGGTGAAGTTATCCTTTGTATGAGATTTTGATCGGTCGAAAAGAGATGTTATGCTTTTTCTAAGTGATTTGGGTTGACCACCGCCTAGTCTAACGATAGTTTTCTTAAAACTGTTGTTAGAGCCTTAAGGGCGATTTCAAGAAATATCTTTCGCTTTTAGACGCCATCTACACTTGTCGCGACTCAATCGCATGCGTCTTTGGGTTAGCTTTGTTTATTAATGGCATTGCTCCAAAGCTTCGTGTTGTTTGGTCGAGATAAGCTTGTAATGGTATAGGATCACCCCATCTCCATCCCACCGGAGAGGGGTCATTGCCATATAAGGCTTAGCGGTGGGAAAGTTATTATGTCATTGGATCGAGACCTGTGGCATTTTTTCCTTTCCCATGTTCCCCGCCAGTTGGGTTGCTATGATCCTTAGGGGTCTGCAACATCTAGTTGGAAGCAAGTATATGATGATTTTCTTCTAAAATGCAACAAGCTTTCTTTCCACAGAAGTACTCTTCACTTCATGAAATAGGAATCACGGCTTTTACTCTTCTAGGAAAAAGGTAATGATCCATAGTACTTCCGATGTAACTAAGAGGATGAGATAGTTACTAGAATGGGGTGACAGATACTTTAGACCCGAAGGTCATTTCTTATGCTTACTCATAGTATCTTGCAAGTGGGAAGATGACAGTTGTTTTCTTTAGTACTTGTTCATCACATGGAAAAGGATCACGAGCCCTTTATTACCATGAGCAAGAGAAGAGAGTGGAATCTTAGGGTGCTCTATTGATCTAAAGTATCCGTGGCCGAAAAGACCTTGTTCTTCCAAGTACATATTTCGGTTTGAGCTTCAAGATATGGATGAATTTTGTCTAGTAGGGCTCCATGACCAGTAGCTGAATTCCCTAGAGTAGTTGCAAAATGATGGGAAGAGGACCATGCCCTCTAGTACTGGGTTGAGTTAAAGGCGACGCCCATATCCTTCGCTTTGTGAAGAGGAAGAGGTCAAGATTGCTTTGACCATAGTACAAAGACATCATCTTATGATGGCCTCCAAAGATGGTGATTGCTTCAAATGTGCTAATTCTTCCTACTAGATCCATACGGGATTCTCGTGGTTTAAATTCTTCCTATCAGCCTATTGTGGAGTCTCAAGTGAATGTAATCCATTTACTATTAATATAAAAAATCTTACCCTCAAAAAAAAAAAAAAAAAAAAAATAAAGACAACAAAGAAAAGAAAAGAAAAGAAGAGAAAGACAAAAGAGGAAACATAGTATTTTTGTTGTTCTACACAAAGGAAGCTAGGATAATGTCTGCCTTTAGCATAAGGTCATGTGTTATAATGTCATCAAGAATGTCCTATTTTTAAGCATTCTAGAAGTTGATTCAAATTGAAAAGTTCAAAAATGTGAAAAATATACCGCCTTACATAAGATTGTTAATGGTATATGAGGTGTATTCAGATAAAATTAGTACAATGTCGATGGTAGAAAATGCATTTCAATATATATCAAAGGTTTTTGGAGCGGAGATGGCAGTGCAAAATTCCTCTTTAGCGAACTTGGAGAATCATCGATATGGCATGTTTCTTGGCCGCTTCTTGAAAGGCAAGAGCAGCAGACTCTTGAGGAGATAAAGCGGCAGCTTTTTTTAGGATACTTGGGCCCGATTTTTGTTTTGAAGCCCGATTTTTGTTCAGAAGTTGCATGTGCTATGGCGATGGAGACATCTGAGAGAGCTCCGGGTTATGCTTTGGTTGTGCTTTAGGGTTTATTCTTAGAAGGTTTTGGCGTTGCGAGAAAGGAGCATCCGCATGGTAGCGATCGTTGGGGCGCCGTTTATTTCTCCCCCCATTCCCAAGCTTTCACCTGGGACAAATCGAATTCCTTGATCGATGCCTCAATTCGCCTGCTCCTAAAATTCGTGGTCTCCTCCCTTCCTTCTGTAGCCTTTCGGCTTCTGTGTTCTGTTGTAACCAATCCGGCCTCCTTTGTTCTGTTGCCTCATCCCAGTTGATAGGAACCCTTTTTCTATCTCAGAGGGAATTCGCTGCCTGTGAAAAGCTCCTATGATTCAACCAAGAATTAATTAAGGCCAGCTTTTCCTGTGTAAGCCATGAAAGGCTGATCCCCGATGGGTATACCCCGTGATTTATTCCTAGAATATAACCTGACTTGATTGCTTATAGCTCTTTGTTGTTCTTGATTTTTATCCGCTCTTGCCGCTATGTTTTCATGTAAAGTCTCTGCTTTTTGTTTGCTAGCCTTATGGTAATCAGCTTATGGCAGGCGGGTTAACTCCCTCAACTTGAAAGTACTTTATTTTCTTCTATTTGATCTGGCAGGGTATACTTTATAAGGAAAATTGCCGTGGTGCAACACAACATACTTTGGCAGGAAACTTGATATACTTTAGTAGGAAACTTGATGTTCTTAAGGTTAATGCCATTTATATCGTAATTAAACATAGCGGAATTGTATGACCGCATCATTGACTCGACACCATTGTTTTCAAATCATATACCGACGCGGAAATTGCGCTTTCACCCCATCAAGGGGTCAACGGATGGCCACAAGTGTTCCATTTGGAATCGAGTTGTAATATTCATCGATCAATGGCCCATGATAAGCGATAATACAAAAGAAGCTTATATATATGGAGAGGAAAATGAAAACAAGGCAGCAGCAATTTATTATCAAAATAGGGAAAATCTGAATTGTGTTTGAGACATTTGCGTCCGGAAAATGGAAGTGACAATTACATTTGCAAAAAAATTGAACTTCCATACTGCATTTGAATGGGAACATTTTCAATCAACGATTACAGAAGATGGTCATTATGCCTACACAAAAACCCTTCTCGGGGATTCAAGAGATTAAATACATAAACAATGCATGCAACTTGTACAATAAAGCATGTGACGTGTGCAAATTCTATATAGACATCGTTTCAAAATCATATATATTGAAAGAAATATAGAAGTAAGTTATCAAGTATTATAGTTGACCATCATTGCAAGTAGCTCAGGTATCCTGAGATTCATATGATAGAACTTTCCAATCCCAATGTCGTTTAATTTGCATCTTGCATCTAATAGTCTTCGCAAGAATTTTTGTGAAGTTAAGACAAAAGCAAAAATAATTTACCTAAAGTTCAGTGTGATGTAGCTTAGAAAATCAATATAATAAAAGAAGCAATGCAATAGTGTTGTTTTGACACGGAATTCTATTGCAGCTGCACATCGCCACCATAAATATGAAGCACAAACCAAGAAAATACTACATTACGTAATCGATCTCCGTGGGAAAGCCTAATTCAAAGCAATCAAACATGTTTATGAATGCATGCCTCTCAGTGAACCGGCAAAGGTGCTCAACAGTTTATGAGGATTTAACGCGGTTACTTCTCCATAGCCAATCACATCCTTCAATTCATCTTTCTCCCAAAATTTTCACTTTCCGATTGGATATATGTGGGGCATATCCTAATTTCATCCCATGCATCCCTAGAATTTGCACTTGGGGCAACCCAAAGAAGTGAAAGAATGTATTTGAGACATGAAGAATTTTTGTGAAGATAAGGTAGAAGCGTAAGCGAAATACTTTTTACCCCGATTCATTGTGATGCACTTGCATTCATGGTGAAAGAACAACTCATGGCAACTCATGGCAATCATGGCAACTCATGGCAAGCAAAAGTAGAAGCACGACAGAAGCAGTGATACCTTACCTGCATTTGCAGCAGAAGAACAAGCCGACCAGACGCAATGCACCTTATTTGCATACAACCAGAAGTGCTTGACAAGACTACCAGATAAATCGATATCTTATCTGCATGTCATTAAAAGCGCTTGCCAAGAGAACCAAGTAACTACCAGTTCATTTAAACCTAGATGGAAAGAACCTTGGACACAAGGAATCTCTACGTTTTTATTGTCATTCTTAGCTCTGCAACAATCTCAAACATCCAAATTTTGAGAAAGTTAGGCAAGTTAAGGAAAAGAGAATGATAATGCCTAGTTACATGTCCTTGGCAGTGCATCTATATGTGCATGAAGAAATATCCCTATATTCTGCTAAGGGTTAAGATTTCAACAAAATGTAGTTTGAAAAGTCCTTATGGCGCAACCCATGTCCATCTTCATTACAAATTCTATTTTGTCAATCAACATCGCGAACAATTAGAGTCAAATCTTTGTAGATAAACCTTGAGCAAAATAGTCCCATGCACAAAAATATGACGAGATCAGAACCAGTTGTAAAATACAAAATAACAGTCACATTCCCAAGCATTCTCCTAAAATCGAGAAAAATAATTTCCGAGCCTGATCACTTTGTCAGTTTGAGACTATTCAGAACTGACACCTTAGGATATTTCTACTTTTCATGACAGAATTGTCAACACATTTTGCTAAAAAACCATATACTCAGGGAAAGGTCCTATGCACAAAACATCAACATCCGAAGTGAAGTGTTGTTCTATTGATGAGCCTGGATCAATAAATACAATAACTCATAGGGAAACACAACAATGAATTCCAAATGAGTGAAAACAAAATCAAATACCTCAGAATTAGATAATCACCAGGGTCACATGAATGGAGTATCAACAAGTAATCCCACATGGGCTCAGTTGAAGAACACTGTCGAAGGAAAAATTGTCATTGGGATAGAAACTTATCATTGGGATAAAAAAACCCCGCCCTTTCAAGTTTTCGAGAAAAACCCTAACGATAAATAACTGACTTCAAGAGGAGTTATCGATGAAAAAGTCGTTGAAGATGCATCTACACCCACGATAGTCCACAAAGGGTGCCAACGTAAAGAAATCCA
Organism: Isoetes taiwanensis; assembly: GCA_021234155.1. NCBI lineage: Eukaryota > Viridiplantae > Streptophyta > Lycopodiopsida > Isoetales > Isoetaceae > Isoetes > Isoetes taiwanensis. Next base: position 19,699,341 of record JAJEKV010000023.1, on the reverse strand, counting down.
ACCCACCCTCGCATGCAGCCCCAAACCATATGTCGAAATCCATCACCTCGACTATCGCCCAAATTGCAAAACAAGGAAAAATCAACCACGCCAACCGTCAAAGTGTCAGAGTTTGAAGCAATCAAACATTTACGAAGTGTCACTTGAAGAAGAAAATCTCAAATGGAAGATATATGAAAGATCGAATAAGATTTCGATGGCACGCACAAAAGTTGAGAAAGAAGATAGCCATAAAGCTACACCAAGAAGAGAAGAGAATTACTGTTTATTGTCAGAAAAAGCGTCAGACTGTCTGGAGAGATTTTTGCCTGACGTTTACATGGATGACTAAACTGACAGTTATTTTTCTGACGCTTTTTTCTGCCGATTTTACGTCAGATATTTCACTTGATTAAGCGTCAGAAAGTATAGTCAGGCTATTGCATCCCATAAATCGTCAAAAATATAACATCAGAAAAAACGTCAGAAAAAATGTCAGAATAGGCATCAGAAAAAGCGTCAACAATAACGTTAGAAAAAAGCGTCGATGTTTCGTTAAATTTTGTGTCGATGAAGGCCAAAAAGTGCATTCATTAGAAGATCATTCATTAGTTTAGTCATTTCATCTAAGAGTACGTTTTAGATGGAATTTGATGTTTTGAAAAGCTATCTTCCCCAAAAACATGTTGGTCCCTAACTGAATCTGTAAATTTCCATCCCTAGCTAGTATTGTATGTTTGAGCTGCAACGCAAGGACTAGATATAGCACTTGTGAAGCTCATGCTGTTATGAGAGGTCTAGAACTCCCACATCACATGCTCAAAAAACTAGAGTTGTAAATTTTCTTGAGCCCTTTGCATAGCTCTCGAAATCCCGCTGAGCTACACATAGCTCAACAATTACACACGATCTTATAATTCTAAGGGGGTTCTTATTTTCCCTTAAGTTTGTAGAAGCCAATGAGTGGGTACCATAGAAAGTTTAAAATGGTGATATGCTAAAAAAAAAAATATTGGGTGCATAATTTGCCTAATATGCAAATGGCCATAATGTCTTATTTGATGGGCTTGACTTTGAGAAAATGATAAGACTTGAAAAGGATAATGGCATGCTCCCAATCAAGGCCAATTTATGCCACTGTGCCATGGTGGCATCCATGTTCTTAGATTGCCTAAAAGGCACTAGCCATATTTGTTAGTAGCTAAAGGCTTAAGGGGTTAATTGGTGAATATCTATAGATTTGAGAATGATATTAAAAATTATTATGATTTTGTGCGAATAATTCGGTGTCCTTTGGACTAAGCGAAAACTACATGTATAGATCACTCCATATGGCTTAAACTTGTCTGGAAGATGGTGGAATATTACTACAAACATGCTCTTACATTATTTATTCTAGAATGGGACTCGCATGAAACCAACAAACCGCCCATCGGGATTAAAAAACCCCGCCCTTTCGGGTTTTCGAGGAAAAACCCTAGTGATAAGCCTTCCGCAAGGGGCTTGGACAAACGGAAGGCATAAAAATCGCTCCCAAAACCCACGAATGGAAAAGTCGAAACAGATGCCGCTCGCTAACCTGTACCTGCACATCACCAACAAAACAACAAGACAAAACAAACCTCCCAGAGTGGAGGGGCTGATTACGCGCGCCACACGAAAAAAAATACAAAACAAAGAAGGGGAGGGTGGGTTCAAATAGAATAAGGTAATCACGAGAGAGAAGAGGAAGCGCCGATGAGAAGTCGAAGCAGAAACGCGCCTAAAATAGCGAACTCCCAACCAGAATGGGCATGCGCCGCCCGCATGCATGCAAAACATGCATGCTCGTCCCATTCTAGAATGGCGATCCGATGTCTCGGATCGATGGGATTCTAGAATGGGACTCGCATGAAACCAACAAACCGCCCGAATACCAAAGGACTTCCTTAACAAACTAGGATCGAGGACGAAGGTCACAGGATGAAGGCTAAAGGCCGAAAAAGGACAGCATGAAAGAAACGCCAAATTGGCCAAACCAGGCAGGAAGAAGCCCCTCCCCTGCCTGGAAACAATGCAAAGAGAATAAGGTACTGCTGAGAGAGAAGAGGAAGCGCCGATGAGAAGTCGAAGCAGAAACGCGCCTAAAATAGCGAACTCCCAACCAGAATGGGCATGCGCTGCCCGCATGCATGCAAAACATGCATGCTCGTCCCATTCTAGAATGGCGATCCGATGTCTCGGATCGATGGGAATGATGCTATTTGTTTACAGTTGTCCAGTTGTGTTCAATATATTTGTGACTAGTGCGGCACGAAATTATAGTATAGTGAACACTAGACTTAAAATTTCTAAAGGCATTTCTATTAATCAATGGGCCTGAGGGATGCTCCCTCAATGCCTAGAATGGGAGGAACCTCCCACTTAATTTGTTTCAATGCCTAGAATGGGAGGAAGCTCCCCATTTAATTTATTTTAATTTAACATTCTGCCATAGAAAAGCATGGGGAATTGTCATGGTCTATAACATCTAAATGAATTAATAGTTTGAATGTGAAAACGTATGTATGATATAACATGGGAAGTTGTCAACATAATACAATTAAGGTGCAAGGTGCAAGGGAAGTGGACTCCACATTAATTATGTTGGCAAATATTTTTTTACAAAATTTTTGGTTTGGGAAAAAAGATTTAATTGAAAATAAGATATTTTTATGTGTTTTACCTATGTATAAAATATGTACATAATAAAAGCGAAACCTTAAAATAGAGAACGACTTTTAATTGTTAGCATTTAGTTTTGAAGGACAGCGGATGAGATTTATTTTGGGGTTTTCCTTTCCTTTTCTTTCAACAGATTGTTTGCAAAAAACCATGTTTCGGCAATGTGCAAAAGCTTCTGGACACTTTATATGCTTCGAGAATTCTCTATATCCCATCGATCCGAGACATCGGATCGCCATTCTAGAATGGGGCGAGCATGCATGTCTTGCATGCATGCATGCATGCGGCGCATGCCCTTTCTGGTTGGGAGTTCGCTATTTTAGGCGCGGTTCTGCATCAACGTCTCATCGGCGCTTCCTCTTCTCTCTCAGCAGTACCTTATTCTCTTTTCTTTGAATTCCAGGCAGGGGAGGGGCTTCTCCCTGCTTGGTTTGGCCAATTTGGCGTTTCTTTCATGCTGTGGCATGTCCTTTCTCGGCCTTGGCTCTTCTTTAGCTTTCATCCTGTGACCTTCGTCCTCGATCCCAGTTTTGTTAAGGAAGTCCTCTGGTATTCGGGAGGTTTGTTGGTTTCATGCGAGCCCCATTCTAGAATCCCATCGATCCGAGACATCGGATCGCCATTCTAGAATGGGGCGAGCATGCATGTCTTGCATGCATGCATGCGGCGCATGCCCTTTCTGGTTGGGAGTTCGTAATTTTAGGCGCGGTTCTGCATCAACGTCTCATCGGTGCTTCCTCTTCTCTCTCAGCAGTACCTTATTCTCTTTTCTTTGAACCCACCCTCCCCCCCTTCTTTGTTTATTGTATTTGTCGCCTGGCACGCGTGACCAGCCCCTCTATTTGAAGAGGTTTTTGTTTTATGGCATGCGTGATCAGCCCCTCCACTCTGGGAGGTTTGTTTTGACACGTTTTTTTGTGTTGATGATGTGCAGGTACAGGTTGGCGAGCGGCATCTGCTTCGAATCTGGCGGTTTGTTGGTTTCATGCGAGCCCCATTCTAGAATAATAGTTTGTTTGCAAAAAAACAAGTTTCGACAAAGGAAACAAGGTGCTGCGCACGGAGGGTTGCCCTCTGTGTCTCGAGGGTGAAGTGGCTTAAATCATATTTTAAAGTCACGTTTTCACAATCAATCAAGATTGCTACTTCAGACAATACAATACTTGATACCATGACTTTATGAAGATTGACCTGAAGAAATCTCTGGTCTTTGTCATCACAACAACCCCAAAATTTGCTCTACGTATAGTTTTTGTTGTCTTTTTTGCATAAAAACAACTAAAATCCATGCATATTAATATCTAGCATTATAACAGGGGGTTTCTTTTAATGTTTTTGTGTTGTTTTCTCTAAGGTTTTCATATGATTTGGTGGCCGTATTCATCCAGGTGTATTAAAGAGTATTTCTAGAGTGCAACCTTTTGTTAGCCATTGATTTTAGAAAGGGGGCAAATCCTGTGGTGGGGCTTTTTGTGGTTGGTTGTGAATATCCTCCCATTTTAGGGTTCTTTTTAGGGTTGTTTTTTAGGGTTCTTTTTAGGGTTGTGTAGATTAGGGGCTTAGGTTCGAAATGGCAGAGCTCTCGATTGCTTATTATTATTCGCTTTTGAGAATGCTATGCGCCCAAAATTAATTAATCTTTGTAGTCAAGCCAGGAACAACATGGATGTAAGCATACTACTAAAGGTTCAAGCCTATGAACCTTGCGCAGCATTTTTGACGTGATACATTTATTAAAAATGGCATATCAAACCCATTACCACATGGAGACGTAAAAGTGAAAAGTGAAACCTGACCAAGTTCAAAGCCGCCTTCAAAGAAGGAGGATTGATGCGCTTGCCTTTGTAGATATCCGCAACTTCAAAAACTTTTGCCGCCTTCCCACCATAACCTCTTATATGTTGCGATTAACATGTTGCGGATGCTTTGTTCGATGATGTGAGAAAGAAACTTTGTAGCCATTATTTGCCTTTTTCCCTGTTCTTTTTTGCCATGGACCCGAGGGTCCAAGGCATGGTTAATATGTCACATTAATACAATAAAGGTCTTCAAAGGCGAATCAAGAATCAAGAAAGCACAACAAGTATAAAAGCAACGTAAACCGGTTGTAAAAATCGGTAGTAGTATGCCAATCGATTTTTATCCATCGATGCATGTAAAACAAACCAATGTGAATAGATACCGCCAAAGCTAGAAAAGGATCCGAATCATCATGTTCCGTAATAAGGGCATAACAAGTAATACAAAGTAGCATTTCTGCTACTTCCAAGCAATTACAAACTCCATATATCCAACCAAGAAGAACAAAGGGATGGATTAACTTATCTGTGATAAAGAAGTTGTAGACAAGCAGATATGCGCAATTCCATCTCGCTGCACTTGAAAATGTACTCTGATCCAAACAAGCAAGTTGAAATTGTGTTTCTGACCATGTAAAAGGAGCTGTCCAACTGTGGAACTCCAGAAAACGGCCGCCAGTGCATGCGCCGCTTCATAAGGACTTTTCTAGGGTTTAGAACGATATATTAATGAAAGGTAAATGGTGAAAGGTGAAATGCCAACAATTGCATAGTGAAAGGTAAATGGTAAAAAGGTAGATGCCGTAGGATATAATACCATTGTGTGCCATTGGGTTGATGTCATAGGATCGGGGCATGGCAAGCGCAACTTGGATTGCATTGTTACTCATCGTGATTCAACAAGTCGTACATGGGGAAACAATACAGAGAGCCTGATTTAGGAATTGACCACTAAATTGATTTCTTTTGGTCCTCCTGTGACAGATAATATGTTTGCATCAGCCAAGATGTTAAGAAAAGCAAATAAGAAGGAAAGCAGAAATAACAAATATGCATGTAAGTATAAGGTGATTAAGTCAAACAGGCACTTATATTTTATTCAAGTATGGAATTCAAACACCCCACTTACAACCAATAAGATGGAAGCTTTGGATCTTTACAAAGCTTGAACTATTTCTTCTATCATTGTCCCACAGAACGTGTGGACAAGACTAAAAGCTGACACTAATTCCAATTCTTTGAAATTAGTGTACGTGCATAGAAAAAATTCATTTTTAATCGCTATGATCCTCAAGAATACAATACATTCAAGATTGTAGCCATTCTTCTGTGATCCTCAAGAATATAACATAGTCAAGATTCTAGCCATTCTGGACCATCGATCAAACTGGTAAGAAAGGGCTTTACCTCATCATAGATCAGATCTGTGGCCCAGGCTACTTTGCATTGATAATTCACACCTGGACCATAACATCTATATTCACCATAGCATACAGTCCTGTAGTTCACAATTGTCTGTGTTAAGAATAAACAAGTCTGTCTGTGAACAGATTTGAAGAATAGATATGTTTGCATATATATGACATATGAAGGAAGAATTCCTTACTGTTCTCTTGTAGGGTCACTCCAGTCATACCATCCCTTTGGTATGACCACAAGATCCATATGTGTAGGCATATACAACTCTAGAAAATGTTCCCTAAGCTCTTTTCAAATACAGAGCTCCAGATCCTGTCACTCTGCAGTTTGCAAATGAAATGCCTGTATCATCCAACAGATTGCTCTGCCCTTGCACAATTACTAGATTAGATTTAGAAATATCGTTTCTTCTGATAGATAGCATGTGTACTGCTTATAAAACTGCATGTTAAATAACAATATTATAAGAATTAGTGCCTATGAAGCTAAACCACGCAACATAGAAATGCTAGATCTATTTGCCCCAAAGAACAAACTGGTTGCACTTATCAAAATGAGTGGTCCTTCAAATCTACAACAATAACTAAAAGCTCCACATGAACTTGTTGGAATATCTTCTCATCGTCACAATCTATAAAAGCATTATTTTAGCAAAAAGACCTAGTTTAACTGCTAAGAATTGTATGGCCAGATGTCAACAGTTCTAAAATGCGCTTGAATATTGGAAGGTGTTAATGACTTATAAAGCAGCAGAAATAAGAGATGCCATGTCAACACTATGGGTCTGTTTGTATCACTACAACTGGTCATAAATGCCCTTCAATATTCAACTAAAATTAAACATGTGTGGCAGATATGTGTGGAAACTAGCATATGTGTGGCAGATATGCTAGAGCTAGGGGCATATCCAGGCCTGCTATCCAGTATCAATACATTAGATGAGCCCAGAGATATAGATAGGCCACACTCTATAGTTATGGGCTGTAGGGATGATTGTGAATACACATGCACCTCCGAATATGGGGATCCACATTCTTTTTGGATGAGAATCATTGATGTAGTAAACCATACTATAGAAAGAACATTAATTGCATAACAACCCAAAAACCATGGGGAAGAAGAGTTAACCATGGGGAAGCAGTGTTGAAGAAGAGGCCTGCAGCTTTCCAAGACGGTCCCAGCAGACCTCCAAGCACCTCAAATCACTGCTTACGCTATGCCTGTGTTATTTTTTCACTTCCCTGTGTCAAATTTTGGCCTTTGAATGCAGATTTTGTACCTGAATGGGTGGTTCTTGAAATTGACCCCTTCCTTTTCCTTCATTTTCCTGTAGTCTACATACAAACTGGTGATCCTGAAGGATGTCCAGCAGCCCATGAGGCAATAAGGACCTGAAAAATTATTCCAGCGGCAAGAACCAGCTTGGCAAATGAGTATGAAAATGTGAGCAGAACTTGTGCTATCTGCCAAAAAAGTTTGAAAATAAATGCATCATTTGTGCGCTCTAAGAAAATGAAAACAAAGCAAAAAAAAAAACCTATCTACCTGAGTAGAGGTTGCATTCAGCAATGCATCAAAGGCAGATTCACCATGCCAGAATAGCTTGGCAAACCAATGGATTGGTTCAGAAACCAAATTTTCTTTATTTTGATTTTTGCCTTCCACGTTCCGAGTCAGAGATTAGATAGAACCATAGATACATTAGATAGTACCAAATACATTATATACAACCATGTTGTGCTAGTACATAGGAATGTAGTACAGCTTAACCTAAAAATTGGGTTGCCACTATATCTTGCAATACTTAGACTTATCTAAACATTTACCAAGACGAAATAATCTTGACTTTTAACTATGAGATATAATGTTCAAGAGAGCACAAACAGATAGAATACTACAAACGATTAAACAAGAGTCTTTTCTTTTGGTTCTAGAAAAGCTAAGTTATCTGTTTTGTCAAACTGAAGCAGCTCAAATTGCTAATAAATGAGCAAAGGAAGGAGGTAAAGTACTTGTTTTGGATGTCTAAGTTGAGTGCCTATTGCCAGAAGCCGCGATCGATGCTCCATCTAGAGCTTCTCCCACGCGTCGGACGAAGGGAAAAATAGTGGACGAATAAATGTCCAATAGTGGACGAAAATGGAGAAAAATAGTGGACGAATGAATGTCCAATAGTGGACGAAAATGGGGAAAATTATCGGCAGATAACGGATGTTAAAAAGTCTTAGAATGGTAATCCGACCGAGGAGGGTCAGCCTCCTCTAACCATTATAATAAATAAGCAATCATATTTTGCATCACCAGTTGGTTGGTTGGTTGGTAGAAACACACCAATAAAAAAGCTGGTTCAAAGCCTCGTATTCCCATAGGCTAAGACCAACATTTTATATATTTTTATGAGAAATTAGAAATACCCTCTGTTGTCTGCTACAAACGCCATTGTATTTGTCATGGACTCCCTAGAATTTCCCTCCGCTTCTCATACAACAGAATTAACTAATTTACTCTATCTGCAATAATACAAAATATAGTGTCCTATATTCAAAAGCAACATAAAAATATGCAAGGTAATTTAAGTAGAGCTGGTAATCCAGCCACATAAATAACAGGATAAAAAGCTGTAGTAAAAGATGTGGATTGTTTACACCCTCAGGCCTTGCATCAAGCCTTGCATTTCTAATGTCACTTCCTATTAAGATCATTCAACAGCTTAGTTAGAAAAGAACAGCAGTAGACAACAAACTGGACATATTGACTGCAATTACGAATTCCTAATTAAAACTGAGGTTCATGTGATTTGGCACCTACTTGCAAGAAGTTCAAAGAATAACATGAAGTCTGGCCTAAAGCAGAAGGCATATATCACTCCTGGTACCTACATAAGTGAGAGCAAATTGTTTTGATTGAACCAACTCGAGTGCATCTTTAAGATGTCCTAAACTAAATGTAAATAGCCAAAAATAATTGTCATGAAAAAGCGTGCTGTGGCATTTATTAGAACAGCTCCTTAAGAAGCCTATTTCCTGTAATCATTGTACTTCAAGACATCATATCTCTCTCTGACATTTGCTGAAAAGTCAAATGCTTCATTAAGGCACCCGTCCCTGACATCACCTGAAATTAGAGCAATTGTGATATCCAATGAAACAATTCAACATCCTTACATCGTTTACCTTGCTATGTATAACCAGCAATCATGGTGGTCCAGGGAATGACATCTCGCTAATATTTTTGGCTAGACCATCTCGCTCAAGGATGGAGGAGATCATTTTAAAGAGGAAGCCAGATAGGGCATGGATTAGCCCTGTCAGAATTCACCTGCACAAAGAATACACATGAAGACGGCCTATTTATTTTTTTGTGAAATGAGATACAATAGCAAGGGTGAGTGCAGGCTTAAAAAGGCTTAATCTTTTATTTTCCCATAAAAGATGTTAAGGTTTGAAAACTGCAGCTACTAATTATTTCAAATTTTGCCTCTGTCACCCATGTTTCATTTACAGCATAGCTATAATAAGAAGCAGTAAAGCAAAGTAAGAAAGCACGCATTATCATGCTTTCAGCTAAATTAACAGGCAAAAGTATATAGCTTATACAAACTTTGATAGCTTTGCATGGATGTAAGCATACTACTAAAGGTTCAAGCCTATGAACCTTGCGCAGCATTTTTGACATGATACATTTATTAAAAATGGCAAATCAAACCCATTACCACATGGAGACGTAAAAGTGAAAAGTGAAACCTGACCAAGTTCAAAGCCAGCTTCAGCGAGGAGGATTGATGCAGTTGCCTTTTTAGATATCCGCAACTTCACAAAACTTTTGCCAGCTTCCCACCATAACCTCTTATATGTTGCAGATTAACATGTTGCAGATGCTTTGTTCGATGATGTGAGAAAGAAACTTTGTAGCCATTATTTGCCTTTTTTCCTGTTGCTGTTTTGCCATGGACCTGAGGGTCTGAAGGCATGGTTAATATGTCACATTAATACAATAAAGGTCTTCAAAGGCCAATCAAGAATCAAGAAAGCACAACAAGTATAAAAGCAACAGAACCAGTTGTAAAAATAAGTAGTAGTATGCCAATCAGATTTTATCCACTGATGCATGTAAAACAAACCAATGTGAATAGATACTGCCAAAGCTAGAAAAGGATCCAGAATCATCATGTTCCAGAATAAGGGCATAACAAGTAATACAAAGTAGCATTTCTGCTACTTCCAAGCAATTACAAACTCCATATATCCAACCAAGAAGAACAGAGGGATGGATTAACTTATCTGTGATAAAGAAGTTGTAGACAAGCAGATATGCGCAATTCTATCTCGCTGCACTTGAAAATGTACTCTGATCCAAACAAGCAAGTTGAAATTGTGTTTCTGACCATGTAAAAGGAGCTGTCCAACTGTGGAACTCCAGAAAACGTCCGCCAGTGCATGCGCCGCTTCATAAGGACTTTTCTTGGGTTTAGAACGATATATTAATGAAAGGTAAATGGTGAAAGGTGAAATGCCAACAATTGCATAGTGAAAGGTAAATGGTAAAAAGGTAGATGCCGTAGGATATAATAGCCATTGGGTTGATGTCATAGGATCGGGTCATGGCAAGCGCAACTTGGATTGCATTGTTACTCATCGTGATTCAACAAGTCGTACATGGGGAAACATACATAGGCAAATTGCATCATGTGGATGCAGGTTTAACTACACACGAGAAGCTAGCTCGTGGAGGCATAAGAAGCATTCGACGGTGGGAAACCCTCAAGGCTAGGATAAAGGCAGGACATGATTCATATCGAAGTGAAGTTTACCCTGCACCAACAAGTTATATAATGGAGTTGCAAATTGGTACTCCAGCAAAAACATATTCAGTACTCATGGATACAGGTAGTACATTAGTATGGCTGCAATGCAAGCCTTGTAATCCATGCTCTTATTCTGTCTTAGATCCTTCCCGATCCACTTCTTTTTCACATATCTCTTGTCATTCTCATGAGTGTGCATCTCTACCAACAACCCTATGCCATACCAATCATCGTACCAACGATGATAACAATTATGATAACAATTATGACGACTACATAGATTACAGTATTTATAGAAATGATTCTTGTGTGTATAAATATTCGTATGGGGATGCAAGTTTCAACGTTGGAGAATATGCCACTGACACCATAACTCTCGTCTCTTCAGCGGGTACTAGACGGACTTCCAAGATTATTCTTGGTTGTGCACATAATGTAAATGGAGATTTTGACAATGCCGATGGACTTGTTGGGCTAAGTCTTGAACCACCTTCTTTAATCTCACAACTGCCTTTTCTTGATAGAAAATTCTCCTATTGCCTCCCCCATTATGACAAAGATGTAGAAGGCACTTTGCTCCTTGGAGGCACCTCATCCACTTCAAGTCAGTCCACTTCAAGTCTTTCCACTCCTATCCTTAAATATCGCGATGGCTTGTACAATGTCAATCTCCAAAGCATGACTGTTGGCAATACTGTGATTTCAAGGTGTAATACTTCTTTGAGTCTCAATGGCGGTGGCACCATCATTGATTCGGGCACTTCCTTCACCTTATTTGACACGACCCTATATCATGCTATAAAACATGCATTTGTCGATGCTTTGCCAGGCCTAGCTTTAATTGATAGTTCTGAGATCAACGGTCGGCTTTATGATGCCTGCTTTGATATTTCACACAAACGTAATGTAAAGGTCCCACCTATCACTTTTCATTTCAAAGGGGCCTCCTGGCAACCTCCAAAAGAGAATTACGTCAGATTTGAAGGTTCTCTAATGTGTTTGTTGATGGCACCTCTAGAGGATGAAAAGGATGGTTATGCAATAATTGGAAGCATAATGCAACAGAATCATCTTATCTCCTTTGATGGTAAAGAGATGACAGTTTCTTTTGTCAAGGCAGATTGTAGTACATTACATGTATAGAAATGAAATATGACGTTCTTATTTATAAACATGTACAATTTTATTAACAAGTTGCTATTGCCACAGAGGGTTGCCCTCGACATGAGCTCTTCCTGCATGCCATAAATGACCTATAAAGAGAAAGAATCCTAAAACACAAGTTCATTTTTTATATGGGCACCAAAATTTGAGAGACGATATTCATGTTAGGTTAACGTGTTCTAAAACTTTTATTGAACAAAACTATATCCTTATGAAGCAATTTATGCGAAGAAAATATTATTGTTCATATAATTTAGAGGACATGGTCATGTTGATCATATCTTAAGAATCGAGGGAAAATGTGGGTACTCAATTACCAACCAAGAATGAAGGAAATGAAATGGGGTAAATAGTTTGGAAATATTTAGCATAAACCATTACCACAAAAGAAACGAAAAACAAACGATGGTAAAGGGATGATGGTAAAGGGATGACAATTTCTTTTGTCAAGGGAGATTGCACTACATTACATGTACAAGAAATTTATCGCGGCGGCCACGCAAACATTTCTTTGGTTCCAAACCTGCTTGGACCTGCTATTTATTTTTCTGTATAATGCTGCTCTGGACCTGAGTTTTGACCTATTTTATGAACATAAGATATGGCAAACAAATAATGTTATAGCTAGCCTTATATTTATTATAAAGGCATTGTGCAGATTAACACCATTGCAAGTTAAGAAAAAAGTGAAGTAAAACAAATTTGGGTCAACAATTTGATCTCCTCTCTCAAATACATTTAGGGGCGACAATCAATATATGCTTAGTTAGCTGCATAAGAGTACCAAAAGCATTTGCATTTCCTCGTTGAAAGGAGTTAAGCACTAGGGAAGTATACGTTAGTATCATTCTCATTGTTGAAAAAGTAATGAGATAATTCAAAGAAGCCATTGAATGTACTATACTCATATTTGTACTATACTCGTACTGATTTTTGGGTCCTCCTTTTTTTTTTAGTAACCACCACTAAGCAGTCACCTGTGTTTAACCCTCACCGTGGGACCGGAGCACCGTATTTATCGGACGCCGTCATGTTATAGCCACGGGCATATCTGTGGTATATTTGTGTCTTTGACATGTTATAGCCACGCCAAAAAAAATTACACGGCATTTTTGTGGACTTAGTGGATTTTTTGCCATTTAAGGCTGGCTATAACATGCCCACGTCCGACATTTACCGCGATGGTCACCGTGGTATTAGATATTTGACCAAAGAATACTCTGTTATAAATTTTCCATAGAGTACACAAATCAATCTCATTTAACTATTTCTTTTTTCTTGTTCTCCATGTGCAGGACGATCCAAACAAGGCCGAATTCGGCTTTGCTGCATTTGCTGCATTTGACTGCGGCCAGATCTGCCTCAAGTGGCTAGTACAAAGAAAGCAGGTCGAAACAGGGCAAGCAATCAAACCAAGGATTTTGGTCCCTGAGCTTCTCAAGGTCTATCTAACATTGCAAGCACACGATTTTCTCTCTTCATATTCTCTGTTTACAATCGATTCAGCATTTCTGAAGCTAGCAAATCGCGCAGAGCTGGTAAGAGCCGGCGAACACATTATTTTGAAACTGGATGTCCGTCACTGTGCCTCATAAGCTCAAGATGTGGAAAAGAAGTCCAGTCATAGATGATCCTCTGCATTGTATGTGCTTCTATTTAATGCCATGAGGATCGTTGCCTATCCAATTACTTTCCCAGTGCCACGCCCTTTGAGCAAACACAGGATATTATTCAGTAGTGAAGACTGCGAGCTGGTCCCTGTGACTTCAAACAACTTGAAACTGCAGTAAGGAGGGCCAGATTTTGCTGAAACCGCTTAAGAAGAACCATTCAAGGCTTGATTTTCCCATGTGCTGACCTGTCCAAGCTAAGCCCATAGTTCAGAAAAATTCAGTTTCGCTGCGGCATACAAATCTACACTTCCTGTTTTCTGTTCACTGTTGACATCGGATGCCCTATTTAGCCTATCAAATCCGGCGAGCCAAGAAGAACATGGCAGAATCTGCTTCGAATCCAAACCCTAGAGCAGATTCCTCCATCGAATCCGGGGATGCAAGAACAGGGCGTAAGTCTTTGAGCTCTGATTTTAGGGCAAAGGCACCGCTCTACCATGCCCCCATCGTCAGTCCAGCTTGCTTGATCGCACCATAGCTGCTGTTAACGGACGAGATTCATCCACAAAAACGTGGCATTGAAACGCGAGCTTGAATTGCGGCGCAGAAAGAATAATTACAAAATGATTTATATATGTTCTGATAGAAATAAAATTTGACGTTCTTATTAATAAATATGTATAATTTTGTTAATAAGTTGCTATCGCAACAGAGGGTTGGTTGCCCTCAGCATGAGCTCTTCCTTCATGCCATAAATGACCTGCAAAGAAAAAGAATCCTAGAACACAAGTTTATTTTTTATATAGACTTGGGCACCAAAATTTGAGAGACGGTATTCATGTTAGGCTAACATGTTCTAAAACTTTCACTGAATAAAACTATATCCTATGAATCAATTATGCGAAGATAACATTATTGTTCATATATAATTTAGGAGGAGGTCGTTGTGTTGATCATATCTTGAAAATCGATGGAAAAAGTGGGTATTGAATTACCAACCAAGAATGAAGGAATTTAGATAGGGTAAATAGTTTGGAGTACGAGGAGTAAAGACAACAAAGGAAAAGGTGAGCTGGGAGGGGAAAAATGTGCGACCTAACCCTAGGCGCACAGTAGGGCGGCGGCGGCAGCCGCCCGTTGCTTGCAGGCCTCTTGCTTGTGTTCGATTATGGAAGAGCAGCTCAGATCGCTGCTATTGCTGGGTCATCGGTTCCGTAGATGCATCAGGATCTATGCTTTCTGGTCTGCCATGGATTTCGTGCAACAGGTTCATTCTGCCAAGGTAAATGCCGCCACCACGGTGAAGTTATCCTTTGTATGAGATTTTGATCAGGTCAGTAGAGATGTTATGCTTTTTCTAAGTGATTTGGGTTGACCACCAGCTAGTCTAACAGATAGTTTTCTTAAAACTGTTGTTAGAGCCTTAAGGGCAGATTTCAGTAATATCTTTCAGTTTTAGACAGTGTCTACACTTGCTGCACTCACTGCATGCGTGCTGGTTAGCTTTTGCTGGATTAATGGCATTGCTCCAAAGCTTCTGTGTTGTTTGCTGAGATAAGCTTGTAATGGTATAGGATCACCCCATCTCCATCCCAGCTGGAGAGGGGTCATTGCCGGCCAAGGCTTAGCAGGGGAAAGTTATTATGTCATTGGACGGGAGACCTGTGGCATTTTTTCCTTTCCCATGTTCCCGCAGTGGTTGCTATGATCCTTAGGGGCTGCAACATCTAGTTGGAAGCAAGTATATGATGATTTTCTTCGGAAATGCAACAAGCTTTCTTCTGTAGTACTCTTCACTTCATGAAATAGGAATCACTGGCTTTTACTCTTCTAGGAAAAAAGGTAATGATCCATAGTACTTCTGATGTAACGAAGAGGATGAGATAGTTACTAGAATGGGGTGACAGATACTTTAGACCTGAAGGTCATTTCTTATGCTTACTCATAGTATCTTGCAAGTGGGAAGATGACAGTTGTTTTCTTTAGTACTTGTTCATCACATGGAAAAGGATCACGAGCCCTTTATTACCATGAGCAAGAGAAGAGAGTGGAATCTTAGGGGTGCTCTATTGATCGGAAGTATCTGTGCTGAAAGACCTTGTTCTTCCAAGTACATATTTCGGTTTGAGCTTCAAGATATGGATGAATTTTGTCTAGTAGGGCTCCATGACTG
Source organism: Isoetes taiwanensis (assembly GCA_021234155.1). Taxonomy (NCBI): domain Eukaryota; kingdom Viridiplantae; phylum Streptophyta; class Lycopodiopsida; order Isoetales; family Isoetaceae; genus Isoetes; species Isoetes taiwanensis. The sequence goes on along the minus strand of JAJEKV010000023.1, from coordinate 19,683,687 downwards.
TAGCTGAATTCCTGTAGTAGTTGCAGCGGATGGGAAGAGGACCATGCCCTCTAGTACTGGTTGAGTTAAAGGCGGACGCTCATATCCTTCTGTTTGTGAAGAGGAAGAGGTCAAGATTGCTTTGACCATAGTACAAAGACATCATCTTATGATGGCCTCCAGCATGGTGATTGCTTCAAATGTGCTAATTCTTCCTACTAGATCCATACGGGATTCTGTGTTTAAATTCTTCCTATCAGGCCTATTGTGGAGCCTCAAGTGAATGTAATCCATTTACTATTAATATAAAAATCTTACCCTCAAAAAAAGAAAAAAAAAAAAATAAAGACAACAAAGAAAAGAAAAGAAAAGAAGAGAAAGACAAAAGAGGAAACATAGTATTTTTGTTGTTCTACACAAAGGAAGCTAGGATAATGTCTGCCTTTAGCATAAGGTCATGTGTTATAATGTCATCAAGAATGTCCTATTTTTAAGCATTCTAGAAGTTGATTCAGCCGATAAAGTTCAAAAAATGTGAAAAATATACCGTCTTACATAAGATTGTTAATGGTATATGAGGTGTATTCGTAGATAAATTAGTACAATGCTGATGGTAGAAAATGCATTTCAATATATATCAAAGGTTTTTGGAGCGGAGATGGCAGTGCAAAATTCCTCTTTAGCGAACTTGGAGAATCATCGATATGGCATGTTTCTTGGCTGCTTCTTGAAAGGCAAGAGCAGCAGACTCTTGAGGAGATAAAGCGGCAGCTTTTTTTAGGATACTTGGGCCCGATTTTTGTTTTGAAGCCCGATTTTTGTTCAGAAGCTGCATGTGCTATGGCGATGGAGACATACAGGAGCTCTGGTTATGCTTTGGTTGTGCTTTAGGGTTTATTCTTAGAAGGTTTTGGCGTTGCAGGAAAGGAGCATCTGCATGGTAGCGATCGTTGGGGCGTCGTTTATTTCTCTGCCCCATTCCCAAGCTTTCACTGCTGGACAAACCGAATTCCTTGATCGATGCCTCAATTCGCCTGCTCCTAAAATTCGTGGTCTCCTCCCTTCCTTCTGTAGCCTTTCGGCTTCTGTGTTCTGTTGTAACCAATCCGGCCTCCTTTGTTCTGTTGCCTCATCCCAGTTGATAGGAACCCTTTTTCTATCTCAGAGGGAATTCCTGGCTACAGGAAAGCTCCTATGATTCAACCAGTAATTAATTAAGGCCAGCTTTCCCAGGTAAGCCATGAAAGGCTGATCCCTGATGGGTATACCCCAGGATTTATTCCTAGAATATAACTGGACTTGATTGCTTATAGCTCTTTGTTGTTCTTGATTTTTATCTGCTCTTGCCGCTATGTTTTCATGTAAGTCTCTGTTTTTTTGTTTGCTAGCCTTATGGTACTGCTTATGGCAGGCGGGTTAACTCCCTCAACTTGAAAGTACTTTATTTTCTTCTATTTGATCTGGCAGGGTATACTTTATAAGGAAAATTGCCGTGGTGCAACACAACATACTTTAGCAGGAAACTTGATATACTTTAGTAGGAAACTTGATGTTCTTAAGGTTAATGCCATTTATATCAGAATTAAACATAGCGGAATTGTATGACTGCATCATTGACTCAGGACACCATTGTTTTCAAATCATATACTGACGTGGAAATTGCAGTTTCACCCCATCAAGGGGTCAACGGATGGCCACAGTGTCTCCATTTGGAATCGGAGTTGTAATATTCATCAGATCAATGGCCCATGATAAGCGATAATACAAAAGAAGCGATATATATGGAGAGGAAAATGAAAACAAGGCAGCAGCAATTTATTATCAAAATAGGGAAAATCTGAATTGTGTTTGAGACATTTGCGTCCGGAAAATGGAAGTGACAATTACATTTGCAAAAAAAATTGAACTTCCATACTGCATTTGAATGGGAACATTTTCAATCAACGATTACAGAAGATGGTCATTATGCCTACACAAAAACCCTTCTCGGGGATTCAAGAGATTAAATACATAAACAATGCATGCAACTTGTACAATAAAGCATGTGACGTGTGCAAATTCTATATAGACATCGTTTCAAAATCATATATATTGAAAGAAATATAGAAGTAAGTTATCAAGTATTATAGTTGACCATCATTGCAAGTAGCTCAGGTATCCTGAGATTCATATGATAGAACTTTCCAATCCCAATGTCGTTTAATTTGCATCTTGCATCTAATAGTCTTCGCAAGAATTTTTGTGAAGTTAAGACAAAAGCAAAAATAATTTACCTAAAGTTCAGTGTGATGTAGCTTAGAAAATCAATATAATAAAAGAAGCAATGCAATAGTGTTGTTTTGACACGGAATTCTATTGCAGCTGCACATCGCCACCATAAATATGAAGCACAAACTGAAGAAAATACTACATTACAGAATCGATCTCCAGGGGAAAGCCTAATTCAAAGCAATCAAACATGTTTATGAATGCATGCCTCTCAGTGAACTGGCAGTGCTCAACAGTTTATGAGGATTTAACGCGGTTACTTCTCCATAGTCAATCACATCCTTCAATTCATCTTTCTCCCAAAATTTTCACTTTCCGATTGGATATATGTGGGGCATATCCTAATTTCATCCCATGCATCCCTAGAATTTGCACTTCGGGCAACCCAAAGAAGTGAAAGAATGTATTTGAGACATGAAGAATTTTTGTGAAGATAAGGTAGAAGCAGAAGCGGAAATACTTTACCTGCATTCATTGTGATGCACTTGCATTCATGGTGAAAGAACAACTCATGGCAACTCATGGCAATCATGGCAACTCATGGCAAGCAAAAGTAGAAGCACGACAGAAGCAGTGATACCTTACCTGCATTTGCAGCAGAAGAACAAGCCGACCAGACGCAATGCACCTTATTTGCATACAACCAGAAGTGCTTGACAAGACTACCAGATAAATCGATATCTTATCTGCATGTCATTAAAAGTGCTTGCCAAGAGAACCAAGTAACTACCAGTTCATTTAAACCTAGATGGAAAGAACCTTGGACACAAGGAATCTCTACGTTTTTATTGTCATTCTTAGCTCTGCAACAATCTCAAACATCCAAATTTTGAGAAAGTTAGGCAAGTTAAGGAAAAGAGAATGATAATGCCTAGTTACATGTCCTTGGCAGTGCATCTATATGTGCATGAAGAAATATCCCTATATTCTGCTAAGGGTTAAGATTTCAACAAAATGTAGTTTGAAAAGTCCTTATGGCGCAACCCATGTCCATCTTCATTACAAATTCTATTTTGTCAATCAACATCGCGAACAATTAGAGTCAAATCTTTGTAGATAAACCTTGAGCAAAATAGTCCCATGCACAAAAATATGACGAGATCAGAACCAGTTGTAAAATACAAAATAATAGTCACATTCCCAAGTATTCTCCTAAAATCGAGAAAAATAACTTCTGAGCCTGATCACTTTGTCAGTTTGAGACTATTCAGAACTGTCACCTTAGGATATTTCTACTTTTCATGACAGAATTGTCAACACATTTTGCTAAAAAGCCATATACTCGGGGAAAGGTCCTATGCACAAAACATCAACATCCGAAGTGAAGTGTTGTTCTATTGATGAGCCTGGATCAATAAATACAATAACTCATAGGGAAACACAACAATGAATTCCAAATGAGTGAAAACAAAATCAAATACCTCAGAATTAGATAATCACCAGGGTCACATGAATGGAGTATCAACAAGTAATCCCACATGGGCTCAGTTGAAGAACACTGTCGAAGGAAAAATCGTCATTGGGATAGAAACTTATCATTGGGATAAAAAAATCCCGCCCTTTCAAGTTTTCGAGGAAAACCCTAACGATAAATAACTGACTCGAAGAGGAGTTACTGATGAAAAAGTCGTTGAAGATGCATCTACACCCACGATAGTCCACAAAGGGTGCCAACGTAAAGAAATCCAACGACCCCTGCAACATGCAGCCCCAAACCATATGTCGAAATCCATCACCTCGACTATCGCTCCAAATTGCAAAACAAGGAAAAATCAACCACGCCAACCGTCAAAGTGTCAGAGTTTGAAGCAATCAAACATTTACGAAGTGTCACTTGAAGAAGAAAATCTCAAATGGAAGATATATGAAAGATCGAATAAGATTTCGATGGCACGCACAAAGTTGAGAAAGAAGATAGCCATAAAGCTACACCAAGAAGAGAAGAGAATTACTGTTTATTGTCAGAAAAAGCGTCAGACTGTCTGGAGAGATTTTTGCCTGACGTTTACATGGATGACTAAACTGACAGTTATTTTTCTGACGCTTTTTTCTGCCGATTTTACGTCAGATATTTCACTTGATTAAGCGTCAGAAAGTATAGTCAGGCTATTGCATCCCATAAATCGTCAAAAATATAACATCAGAAAAAACGTCAGAAAAAATGTCAGAATAGGCATCAGAAAAAGCGTCAACAATAACGTTAGAAAAAGCGTCAGATGTTTCGTTAAATTTTGTGTCAGATTTAGCGTCAAAAAGTGCGTCGGATCATTCATTAGAAGATAACATTATTACAATTTTAGTCATTTCATCTAAGAGTACGTTTTAGATGGAATTTGATGTTTTGAAAAGCTATCTTCCCCAAAAACATGTTGGTCCCTAACTGAATCTGTAAATTTCCATCCCTAGCTAGTATTGTATGTTTGAGCTGCAACGCAAGGACTAGATATAGCACTTGTGAAGCTCATGCTGTTATGAGAGGTCTAGAACTCCCACATCACATGCTCAAAAAACTAGAGTTGTAAATTTTCTTGAGCCCTTTGCATAGCTCTCAGAAATCCCGCTGAGCTACACATAGCTCAACAATTACACACGATCTTATAATTCTAAGGGGGTTCTTATTTTCCCTTAAGTTTGTAGAAGCCAATGAGTGGGTACCATAGAAAGTTTAAAATGGTGATATGCTAAAAAACAAAATATTGGGTGCATAATTTGCCTAATATGCAAATGGCCATAATGTCTTATTTGATGGGCTTGACTTTGAGAAAATGATAAGACTTGAAAAGGATAATGGCATGCTCCCAATCAAGGCCAATTTATGCCACTGTGCCATGGTGGCATCCATGTTCTTAGATTGCCTAAAAGGCACTAGCCATATTTGTTAGTAGCTAAAGGCTTAAGGGGTTAATTGGTGAATATCTATAGATTTGAGAATGATATTAAAAATTATTATGATTTTGTGCGAATAATTCGGTGTCCTTTGGACTAAGCGAAAACTACATGTATAGATCACTCCATATGGCTTAAACTTGTCTGGAAGATGGTGGAATATTACTACAAACATGCTCTTACATTATTTAATGATGCTATTTGTTTACAGTTGTCCAGTTGTGTTCAATATATTTGTGACTAGTGCGGCACGAAATTATAGTATAGTGAACACTAGACTTAAAATTTCTAAAGGCATTTCTATTAATCAATGGGCCTGAGGGATGCTCCCTCAATGCCTAGAATGGGAGGAACCTCCCACTTAATTTGTTTCAATGCCTAGAATGGGAGGAAGCTCCCCATTTAATTTATTTTAATTTAACATTCTGCCATAGAAAAGCATGGGGAATTGTCATGGTCTATAACATCTAAATGAATTAATAGTTTGAATGTGAAAACGTATGTATGATATAACATGGGAAGTTGTCAACATAATACAATTAAGGTGCAAGGTGCAAGGGAAGTGGACTCCACATTAATTATGTTGGCAAATATTTTTTTACAGAATTTTTGGTTTGGGAAAAAAGATTTAATTGAAAATAAGATATTTTTATGTGTTTTACCTATGTATAAAATATGTACATAATAAAAGCGAAACCTTAAAATAGAGAACGACTTTTAATTGTTAGCATTTAGTTTTGAAGGACAGCGGATGAGGTTTATTTTGGGGTTTTCCTTTCCTTTTCTTTCAACAGATTGTTTGCAAAAAACCATGTTTCTAAGTAATGTGCAAAAGCTTCTGGACACTTTATATGCTTCGAGAATTCTCTATATCCCATCGATCCGAGACATCGGATCGCCATTCTAGAATGGGGCGAGCATGCATGTCTTGCATGCATGCATGCATGCATGCGGCGCTTGGGAGTTCGCTATTTTAGGCGCGGTTCTGCATCAACGTCTCATCGGCGCTTCCTCTTCTCTCTCAGCAGTACCTTATTCTCTTTTCTTTGATTCCAGGCAGGGGAGGGGCTTCTCCCTGCTTGGTTTGGCCAATTTGGCGTTTCTTTCATGCTGTGGCATGTCCTTTCTCGGCCTTGGCTCTTCTTTAGCTTTCATCCTGTGACCTTCGTCCTCGATCCCAGTTTTGTTAAGGAAGTCCTTTGGTATTCGGGAGGTTTGTTGGTTTCATGCGAGCCCCATTCTAGAATCCCATCTATCCGAGACATCGGATCGCCATTCTAGAATGGGGCGAGCATGCATGTCTTGCATGCATGCATGCGGCGCATGCCCTTTCTGGTTGGGAGTTCGTAATTTTAGGCGCGGTTCTGCATCAACGTCTCATCGGTGCTTCCTCTTCTCTCTCGGCGATTTTATTCTCTTTTCTTTGAACCCACCCTCCCCCCTTCTTTGTTTATTGTATTTGTCGCCTGGCACGCGTGACCAGCCCCTCTATTTGAAGAGGTTTTTGTTTTATGGCATGCGTGATCAGCCCCTCCACTCTGGGAGGTTTGTTTTGACACGTTTTTTTGTGTTGGTGATGTGCGTCTGAGGTTGGCGGCGGCATCCGCTTCGAATCCCAAGGCGGTTTGTTGGTTTCATGCGAGCCCCATTCTAGAATAATAGTTTGTTTGCAAAAAAACAAGTTTCGACAAAGGAAACAAGGTGCTGCGCACGGAGGGTTGCCCTCTGTGTCTCGAGGGTGAAGTGGCTTAAATCATATTTTAAAGTCACGTTTTCACAATCAATCAAGATTGCTACTTCAGACAATACAATACTTGATACCATGACTTTATGAAGATTGACCTGAAGAAATCTCTGGTCTTTGTCATCACAACAACCCCAAAATTTGCTCTACGTATAGTTTTGTTGTCTTTTTTGCATAAAAACAACTAAAATCCATGCATATTAATATCTAGCATTATAACAGGGGGTTTCTTTTAATGTTTTTGTACTGTTTTCTCTAAGGTTTTCATATGATTTGGTGGCCGTATTCATCCAGGTGTACTAAAGAGTATTTCTAGAGTGCAACCTTTTGTTAGCCATTGATTTTAGAAAGGGGGCAAATCCTGTGGTGGGGCTTTTTTGTGCTGGTTGTGAATATCCTCCCATTTTAGGGTTCTTTTTAGGGTTGTTTTTTAGGGTTCTTTTTAGGGTTGTGTAGATTAGGGGCTTAGGTTCGAAATGGCAGAGCTCTGATTGCTTATTATTCTGTTTTGAGAATGCTATGCAGTTCCAGCCGAACTAATCTTTGTAGTCAAGCCAGGAACAACAATGTTGACCGTGAATTTGTACAGAGTCTCTTATACAATGTTGTGCCAATGCTTCAAATGGAACGGCAAGCTGGACGCATACTGACTTCTTTTTCAGGGCAGATACAGATCACAGTGACTCATCACAAGATACTCGTCGAACTGAAAGGGAGGAGTCTGATATTGATGATGATGTAGAGATGGAGATGGAGATCGAGATGTCTGTTAGCGGTGATGATGACAGGGATAGAGAACCTGGTGTTACTCCTAGTCCAAGTCTGAACCTGAGGCTCGGAAGAAGAGCAGAAGAAAACGGCCTAGTTCTGTAACTTCCACATCAGAAATGACACCTGAAACTTCTGCACCACAGGTGTACTTCAAATGTTTTTATTTTTGGAAGCCTTATTGCACTCTAATACCTAAACTTACAGGCTGAAACTGCTGTGGACATGAGGCAACCCTATGTAGGTCACTCCAACACAGGCACAGACATCAAACAAGCAAGCTTTCTTGGTCAACGAGGTTGTGATTAATGTCAATGCAAGCCAGATTAAGACCAGAGCTGTATACTTTATGTGGATATCTGATCACTTCAATTTCAGGCGAGTTTGTTGCCAGTGGCAGTCATGATGGACGCTGGTTCATCTGGCAAAAGAGGACAGGAAGGCTGATCAAGATACTAGTTGGAGATGAAAATGGTACCTTGCTTTGGATGTTTGTAAAGCTATACTAATCTATCGGAGGGAGGTGCTTGAGGATGTGCTTGTGCTTAAAGGAAATCAGGGACAATTGGTGGACATGTTACATGGTGGATTTGACAAGTTACTTTTAAATAATGGGATTGAATTTTTTACCTGGTTTGATGACTTTCAAAGTACTTTGCAGCGAATATTGAACCGGAGATGTTCAGCAACATGGATGGAATTCATTGCGAGCCTTTGCCCGTTTTCTGATATCGCATAAAATCAATGGAAACCCGTCGAAAAAGGGAACTGATGAGAAGATCCAGAGAAGTTGCCAGAATCATGGCTCGTCATTGGGACCAGATGGTAGAACGACGTGTTGCATTAGATCTTGTTAGGGAGACATTACAGGCACAAATAAGGGCAAAAAAAAAACCTTTTACACGCACTTGCATACTAGTTAACATGTCATTGCTAGTTACTTGCTAATATGTCATTGTTACTGGCTTGCATATTATATTGCATTGCGAAAGTGAGAGCGTGCACAAGCAAGGAAGGGCAATTTTTGCCATCACCGAAAATTCTTTTCCATCATGTATGTGTTCATCTAGTTTCTTTGTTTCACAAACAGGTCTTTGGCGCATTATACGAACATGCAAGAAGCCGCTCCTCCAGTTTATCATATTCAACTGGCACAAATATATGGATTTTGAGGCCTATGTAACTGGAATAATGAGAGCATTTATAGCAAAATTTGGAAGCTGTATATTTGGAAGTTGTAGTGTCGGTGCTTCATTAGAGGAAACTTGAGAATGGAGAGAAGATATCTTGGTTGCTGCAAAACATATCTTCAGGTGTAACTAGGTGTAACTGCCATGTTCTGCAATGATGTCATGCGATGCACTTATTTTATGATATCCATTACTACTTAGTTCTGGCTGCCAAGTTCCTTAAATTTTGAGTAAGTTGACTACATGCATGCTTCATTTGCATATTCTTTATTGTTTACAAGTGTTGCTTATTCCATAAAGAAAGATGTGCTATTCCATGAGTTACTTTATTCTGGTATCTTGATATTGAAGAAAGACTTCACAGCAGTTGAGATAACATCAACTCATAATGGTGAATTTCAATGTGTAAAGTCAATAAATTATGCAATTTAAAATATATGGTTTGCAATAACACATCATTCATTTTGTACTTTTATTTTATTTTGATTTTTATTTTCTTATTTACCTCAGGGTTTATGTTTGTTTCTTTTGGGGCCCGAAGGGCCCAAAAATTTTTCTAATATAACAACCAACATAACTACTATTAACATTAATTAACACAAACCATTACATTAAACATGTTTAAAATTAAATTCCCCCTTAAACCCCCTTTTGTTTGGGTGCATATTCACACGGGGGGTGACGTAGGGCAGCGAGAGCCCTGTAATTATGTTTTGCACGTACAAAATCAACACCATATAGTATATTGCCTGAAATCTTATAGTATTTTGCAAATCTTGTTATACAGTATAACAAATTCTATACATTTATACCCCACAAACGAGGAACTTTGTGTACAGTGTAGATTAAGGAATAAGGGGTGAATATGCCTATCCAACAGCTCTCGTTGCCCGGAGTCACCCCCCGTGTGAATATGCACCCAAACAAAAGGGGGTTTAAGGGGGAATTTAATTTTAAACATGTTTAATGTAATGGTTTGTGTTAATTAATGTTAATAGTAGTTATGTTGGTTGTTATAATGCTAGAAATGACGCTAGAAATAATACGTGTAGTTTTAATATAGTTCTTTACAAGTTGCCATTGTTTTTAATTGTTGTTTTTCTCAAAATGTATATGTAATATTAAAGAAGACTCTACAATAATCTTTTATTAATTTTGACGTGTTGTTTTTACACAATATGATATGTAGTTAATAGAAAGATAACACATTATTTTTTAAAAATAGGTATTGTTTTGAAGTGTTGCTTTTGCTAAAAATGAATAAAACCCACCCATGGTCTTTATTTCAACATGCACTACAACTTGGTCGTTGCAGGAATCCAAGGAATCCAAGGACACTGACAATGAATAGCGCCTCATTTTTAAATGTCCTATTTATACTTTACATGTTATTTCTTTAAAGCTAGAATACCAAAACTATGAACCGCATGTAAAAGAGATACAGAACTAACCTAAAGACAGGATTATCGCATAGAAACAGTATATCCCATGTCGTTGTTTCAGTTGATGGCACAATGTAGAAACGTTTACCAATAGGCTGTACTGCCTCATACATATAGTCAGAATTGTTTGCCTGCAGAAATGCAACAGAAACTCCTATAAAAGTTGATTACACGTTAGTGCTTTGTATGACTACCAAGTAGAATTTGAAATCATACTCTCCACATTTAGTTAGTGTCTGTGACAATCGTGTGCCCTTTATCTTAAAAGAAAATATATTGCTTCCTTTCTTCCTATCCTTTAGTTCCATGTGCTCACAATAGACATCCTCAAAATTATATGGAAAGTTAGTTTCCAGCTTAATCCCCAAGTCTTCTGGCAAGATAAGTGTTTGCTTTGAGTTTCTTGGATATATAATAAGAAAAAGCTCATAAGGTAGTCCCTGCCAAAAGGAGAGACTGGTGAGCATCAAAGTAAGGGATACAAGAGGTACAACTTCCTCTGATGTTTCTTAGGAGCAGAATAACCACAAATCCATTTTTCAAAATCTGCAAGCGCATCCACAACCCCATGACTCGAAGGCCTCTTCTCACTATTCTCTGCAATATCACTTCCATAACCTCAGGAACTATGGCTGGTTAGGCAGTTCGAACAGCATCGACGGGAAACAGGGATGACCGCCAGTTTACTGGCAACAGCCAGTTTCAAGCAGTTTTTAGCATATGCTGGCTATATTCTAGCATATACTTGAAATATACCAAAAACCCACTTGTGCGTGGGTTTGCCCCCCTAGGGGCAACCCAAAAAATTGCCCAAATGGACTAAAACCAAAGGACATAATTTACCATACAATTCCGCGTTGTATAGTTTGTTTCATGTGTCTGCATGTAATTTTGTTGTCTGAGATTTTCCTAGTGTCTATAATTAGTTTTCTAAACCTTCAGTTTAGAAAAAGATATTTGCTTCTTTAAGAAAGGAGTGCTTGGGTGCAAAGAAGTGGCTATTTTGGGGAATTGGCTAGCCATTATTTTTGTGGAAGGTGCTATTTTAGATATGTTTTTTAGTGTTGGTGCAAAGGAGATAGAAGATTGGAAAGGCTTTATTTGCCATCGAAGTTATTGAGTGCGCTTGAGTGTGCTATTTTTGGAAATTGGCTACTCACTTCTATGGTAAGTGCCTTTTTGAATATACTAAATTTATTTGCCATCGAAGTTATTCAGTGTGCCTGAGTGTGCTATTTTTGGAAAATTGGCTACTCACTTCTATGGTAAGTGCCTTTTTGAATCCACTAAATTGTATCTTACTGGTGTCCTCTACTTGTTCTTTTTTTATGGTGCCTGCTAAGATTTGTGGCGGGTGCCATATTTTGATACGTTAACCATTTTACATATTGTTGGAGTAATTACAACACCTACAACTTGAAATCTGAGCTTTGAAATGTGAACACATTATAAACCAACCATTTTGATGAACTGGCAAAAAGCCCTCTTAGAAATTTAGGTAATTTTTAGAGACTTTTTTGAATTGCTATATTTTCGTCTGCCAATAGAATAGATGCATGCATGCATATATGCACATGAAAAGCATTAAAATATGACTGGCAAATTTTTGCATTGTTCTTTTCATTATTTGGTCCTGTTAGGTTAACGAGCAGAAACAAAATCATGTCCTCAAACTGCTTAACTTGTTTTCAAGCTACATCTCCCACATGACCACATCTTAGTGATTGTCGTGCCTACTTGTCAACTTCATTTGATCAGAATTGAGGTCCCAACCTTGAGCCAACCTTCATTTCTTATGTTGATTAACATTGCCCATGTTCTTGCATTGCAGGGAGAGAATGTATATAATATCTGCCAACTTATAATTTTAATAATTTCAAGCCCTCTCACCAAGATCTTCGTATATAATGCTTGAATCTGTATTGGCCACGTGAAGTTTCCCTCGTGATAACTTTAAGAAAGTGATCACTTTAAGAAAATGATCCCTACATCATGAAAAATAAATCGGACTAGTGATTCAAGATAAAGATCGAATCTATGTGTTGAACTGTGATCCAGCTATCTATCGACTCTTAATTTCTAAGAATTTAGAGATAGAGTATCACTTAGCGTTTGCCATGTTTAAACTCGAACCAGCTTCTTGCTTCGTTTTCTAGCCACTAAATGGTAAAGCTGCCATAACGATGAATGGAATGAATATCATGTTTTTACTCGTGGGAAAGGACATGGTGACTAAGGTGCTAACTGCATATACTTAACAGGATAAAGATATATTGATGGAGCCAAAAGTTTTCTGCAACATATCTCTAGCATATTTTTAATGAACATTCCTTTTTATAGAGTCACTCAGTTCTTCATTGAATTCCACACCCAAGGTTGCCATCAACCACAACACAATGGAAAATCCTCCTTTCTTCCTTAAATGTTCCTGCAATTCAATGCATCCTAATTCATATCATGGTGAAAACACAAACAATAAAACCTCAAAATCTACGGAGCAAGAAAGAAAATATGCCAGCAAGTACTTCTCGCAAGGAAATTGCATGCTCAAAAATCCCATGGATACCAAATGTTAATGCATCTGTTCCTGTAGCTATCAACAACTTATCATAAGCCACGTAAAACTTCATTATCTTCTTGCATCGATCCTCGCTGGATTTTTCACTCACAGCCTCACAGAAGACCTAATGCACAACATTTACAGACCTTAGGCATATCTGAAATAACCCATTTACAAATGGAAAGGCATTGTGGAAGCAATGAATAAAGCACCTCTCGCTGATGTGGGTTTATGCTAATACATCTTCCTGGAAAATAATGTGAACCCGCAAGCTGGATGGATCACCTCAACAGGCTCCACAACCGATCTGGATTCCAAAGCATCCACGCAAGTAGAAGCCAAAAGGGGTGTGAAGATATGCATACGGCAGTATCAATCTGCCTAAGCTGGCCATGGTACACAAGTGTTTGTACCTAAAAGGTGCTCCCTTGTCTACTATCATTCTGAATGCAGCTCCTGCATGCCCAACAGTAGCTTTGGCTTGTTGGTTTAAAAATTTTGCAAGAAAATTTCCCTCCCTCTCTACAACCTGTGCATAATCTCCATTACACCACCACACAACAAATAATGACATCGACCAAAGTTAAAAATTACCTGGGCTAATGCTGGCAGCATATTTTTCCCACTGCTCTTCAAATAGCCAGCACAATAACCTATTGGAAATACGTCTTCCATGTTGGAAAATTCTAGCCACTCGTTTAAAAGCTCCTGGTCCAATTACATCTATTTCTCCACATAAAAGACCTAAGACAGACAACATTAAGAAGCACGAAGCATAACAACAAAGAGAACGTTTAAAATATTGTGCCCAAGTATTGTCCATAAGTGTGTGCTCCTTCTATGAGCATCAAGTCTTTATATAGACAAAGTCAGCTACCACAGATTCTGGACTTCCCACCTCACAAACTGACACAAAAGCAGTTCCTTCTTCAGATTTCTTAAAACCTGTTGTTCCAGAGCATCAAGGTATTGTTTCTGAAAATGTAAAGTGGTCGTGAAAACTTCCGTGTCCTTCATTAAAACCAGAACAAGAACTATGGCATCTTATAAAAACCATGCAAAAGCCATTCTATGAACGAAAAAACCTTTAAATTTGCATCTACAAAAGCATATAATGCATATCTCAACAGTTATCATTGGAGTTCCAAATCTTCTTTACAAAACAAATGCCTCCAATCTGAAATCCATGGTAGCTCAAAGTAACAAAAATGTTAAGATCATGTCAACGAGCTGCAAGAAGGGTTCTTACATCATATTTTTCCATATTAGACATCAAGCTAAAGTAACCATGTCATCTTCTACCTTTTACATACTGCGGAGTGTTGGCATCCAAAGGAGGAGGCAATAAAATTGACATAGACAAAGTGCCTTTCTTTTTAAAGCTATATAGCTTGTCGTCTAAAGCTAATCTACACTTCCAACGGCTCCGCATCCTAGAAATAATCTGCCAAGCCCTGCCAAAAGGAGAGACCGGTGAGCATCAAAGTAAGGGATCAAATATAAGAGGTACAACTTCCTCTGATGTTTCTTAGGAGCAGAATAACCACCAATCCATTTTTCAAAATCTGCAAGCGCAACCACAACCCCATGACTCGAAGGCCCCTTTGCACTAATCCCATTTCTAAGCACAAACTTGACCAATCTAGCCTGTTTTTATGTACTAGGTAATTGCCGTGAGGAGGGGTATTCTGCCTTGTAAAGGTCTGCGGCGGCGCCGCTAAACGAGGCTGCGAGTGCGCCGCCGAGTTTGGCGGCGCCGCCGAAGACCTTTACAAGCAGAATGCCCCGAATCACGGCAATTACCGGACGTAATGGCCAGTAGGTTTAAATTTCCAACCCTCTGCTTCGTTCCGGCAAATCATTTGCTTTGTTAAATCTTCAAAAACATGGTTATATGATCTTCCAAGCTCAAGAAGCAGTTGCAGTGAAGAACAGGGGCTTTTTAAGAACTGGCTAGAGTTGAAAATTGAAGCCTTCAGTGCTTCCGCTGTCATTAGTTTGCAGAAATCGTCAAACTCCAGCATTTTGCCCTGTAAAAGGAATCGTCATTCTGCCCTGTAAAGCCGGCTTCAGGTTGTAGAAGAAATCGTCATTCATTTGAAGATCGTTTGAAGAAATTGTCATTCATTTGAAGATCGTTTGAAGAAATCGTCATTCATTTCAAGATCCTGCCCTGCTTTAAACCTGTTCAAATAAAAAACTTTAGCCTAAAGAAATAATACGCCTATGCCTCAGCTCCGGTAAGCGCCCCTCAGCAAAGAAAAACTCCGCAAGCAAGCTCTGGAAAAAACTCCGCAAGCAAGCAAGCAAGAAAACTCCACAAGCGGAGAAAAAAAAACCTAAGTAGAGATGGTACGGCGCCGCTCCGCAAAACCCGGAAAAACAATTACGCGATATAATTTCAACAAATAAATGGCATAATTTAAACCTACTGGTCATTACTGAAGTTTAAATAGTCATACAAGTGAAATAAGGAACTGTGGATGTAGGAAATATACAGATGAGTTGTTTCGAAATGGATTAATATTCTGTTGTACTCAATTGTGCATTGCTTGCTGATGCAAGTTCTCTCCAGCTCAATCAATCATACTATAATGGTATTCTTGGAAGTTATTTTACCAAATATATTCATGTAGAAAGCAAATGAATTTTAAACCCTCTTTAGGCATTGCTAAGGCCACTCCGACAATATTATATTAAACTATCTTTTCATTAAAAGAAAAAACACAACTTACTTATAGATAACACGGATGTGCATACAATAATCATGTTAAAGAGATCTTGAATAAGCCAATGTGTCTTGAAGGATAAACATAAACAATTCTAAACTATAAAGATTTGATGTAATCTCACATTTGGCAACTTAAATACTAGGTAACTTCCATCAGGGGGGGCCATTATGCCTGTAAAGGCCTGGCGGCTTTGCCAAACAAGGCGGCCTTTACAGGCTAATGCCCGACTGGCAGAAATTACTGGACGTAATAACCATTTGGCGAAATTACGTCCATTAATCTGACATGTGGGCTTTCAAAAAAATCTCTCCTGAAGGATCCAGAATGGCTATGGCGTCGGAAGGGATATGGCAATATTAGAGATGGCCTCATACTGGACAATAAAACCGAGATAATAACAAAGCAGGATCAAAAGATCCGTGTGATTCAAAACAGAAATGCCGAAATAAAAAAATTCATATCTGTGATCCTGCCTGCCATATTTGAGCAAAAAAAGCTACAAGGATGCCTTCTTACATCTAATATTTGCAAAAGCGGCAGCAAAACTAAAGAAATTGTCCACACTTTGGCTGTTTGAATCCCTGTTCCGGCTCTTTTATCCGCCATTCATATGCATGAAACCGTCATTGAATTGAATCTGCATTCATATGTCTGGAACCGGTTCAATCAAAATAGTATAAATGGCAAGAACTTTTCGTCCTCCCCTGTGTATAGAGGAGTCAGCGGCGCCGCTTCCCCAATGGCGCAGAAGTTCTTACGCCCTATAATAATGGCGTAATAACGCAGTAATTTTGCCCAAACGGTTATTACGTTAGCGGATGGCCTTTTAGAAGTATGGAATAATATCTAGTGTCATGCTAGGAAATGTTGCAAACAAAGAAATGCAATTATTGCACACATGACATTTGTTAAAAGCATTATCAATGATATCATGTGAATTGGATTTTTATGTATAATCGTGAATTTGGTATGTGTATATAGCGCCTTCAGAGAGGTTATTTAAATTATTGCTGCATGGCTATAAAATTATGAGCATGTACATTTTATGTGATACAACGATTGGGTGCGAATTAAAACCTTCATATGCGAAAATGATAGAAAATGTTTTCTCTCTTGGGGATGTGCACTTAATGATCATGTTAAAGAGGTCTTGAATCTATAGTTATGTATAAACAAATGCGTTCATTAAGGACTACTTGGGAAGATTACTATAGACATGCTTGGCAAATCAATATTGATAGATAGATAGTATTTTTAGGTCATGCCACATTGGCAGCATCTGTGAGGACATATGATGGACCCCCAGAGACTTGAACACAAGATCTCTTAATTGCTAAAAGCAAGTTTCACATTTGGAAAGCTTAGTTATCAGATGCCTTCTTAGAGAGAATATTGGATAATATCTAGAGTGCCATGCTAGGAAATGTTGCAAGCTCAAAAAGAAAATGCAACTATTGTACACATGACGTTTGCCAGAGTGCATTATTAATTATGATAAGGGAAAATTTTAAAAATGCCCCTGTATTTTGAGGTATTTGTGAAAATGCCCTTGTATTTCCAGAAATTACTAAATTGCCCCTAATTCTCAGTCCAACGCAATCAATTTGTTCCTTCCCATCTTGACCGTGTCCTTCCGTCTACAATGGGTTGAAAAAAACTCCAGCTCTAATCTATGGCTTTGCCACAAAATAGAAGATTGCTCAGGATAGTGTGCCCAAATTAGAGGCAGATTACATAGTTTTTTCTGCCCAAAGATCAGCTGCCAGGAGGAGAAATCGACTACAACATTGCTGCCATACATCACAGGCGATACTGGTTTTCTATGGGCTGTTACTTTTGCCGATTTTGCCGATTTCTATGGGCTGTTTCTCCAAAAATAGCTTTATAGTTGATCCGGCTGTGAGCATGACCTCGCAGGCTTGTTCTTGGGAGAAACAGAGCACTGGAGCATACCAGATTGTTAGAAAATAGGTCGCTCTGTAGAAGAAAAATAGCTTAAGCAAGACAATATGGATGAATATGCTCAAAATGTAGACGAATTTGCAACAGTTGTGAGAAAAAATCACAGGGATGAGATTTTGGAACGGCAAAACATTTTGTAATGCCGAAACAGTAAAACAAGAAAGATCTGTGATGTTGCCGTTGATGATGGTAATTCAGTATTATTTTTAGTCGTAGCCCACAATAGTAAGGGCATTTTGACAATTTCTTGAAATTGAAGGGCATTTTGACAAATACTCAAAAATATGAGGGCATTTTTAAAATTTTCCCTGATAACCATGTGAGAGTTGGGCTTTGTGTATAATAGTGAACTTAGTGTATGTTTGCAGCATCTTCACTGAGAGGTTATCTAGATTATTGTTGCATATGCATTTCATGTAATAAAACGATTGGATGTGATTTAAACCTTTCTAGAGTGTCTTTATTGGGTGGGATTTAAACCTTTCTAGAGTGTCTTTTTCCTTTCGTAAACAAAAATGCAAACATGAACCTATTAATACATAGGCACAAGACAAAGATCCTATGAAAATTGCAGGGTATGTCGCTTGAATTGAACCTTTCTAGGGTTCCTTTTTAATCCTTTCCTAAACAAAAGTGCAAACATGAACCTACTAATACATAAGCACAAGACAAAGATCCTATGAAAATTGCAGGTTATGTTGATTGAATTAACTAAGTTCATTAACAGGTCCTCAACATTAGCCCAGCAACGCTGGGCACCATTACTAGTAGCTTATACAAACTTTGATAGCTTTGCATGGATGTAAGCATACTACTAAAGGTTCAAGCCTATGAACCTTGCGCAGCATTTTTGACATGATATATTTATTCAAAATGCCAAATCAAACCCATTACCACATGGAGACGTAAAAGTGAAAAGTGAAACCTGACCAAGTTCAAAGCCAGCTTCAGCAAGGAGGATTGATGCAGTTGCCTTTGTAGATATCCGCAACTTCACAAAATTTTGGCCAGCTTCCCACCATAACCTCTTATGTTGCAGATTAACATGTTGCAGATGCTTTGTTCGATGATGTGAGAAAGACACTTTGTAGCCATTATTTGCCTTTTTTCCTGTTGCTGTTTTGCCATGGACCTGAGGGTAAGGCATGGTTAATACGTCACATTAATACAATAAAGGTCTTCAAAGGCCAATCAAGAATCAAGAAAGCACAACAAGTATAAAAGCAACAGAACCAGTTGTAAAAATCAGTAGTAGTATGCCAATCAGATTTTATCCACTGATGCCGTAAAACAGATCATGGTAGCTGATACGCTGACCAAGTGAAAAGAATAAAGCTCATAGAAAATCCAAGCAGCCTATATAACTTGAAATTTGGAACCACTAGTGCAACCAATGTGAATAGATACTGCCAACGCTAGAAAAGGATCCAGAATCATCATGTTCCAGAATAAGGGCATAACAAGTAATACAAAGTAGCATTTCTGCTACTTCCAAGCAATTACAAACTCCATATATCCAACCAATAAGAACAGAGGGATGGATTAACTTATCTTTGATAAAGAAGTTGTAGACAAGCAGATATGCGCAATTCCATCTCGCTGCACTTGAAAATGTACTCTGATCCAAACAAGCAAGCACGATATTAATAAGGACTTTTCTAGGGTTTAGAACGATATTAGCCAACAATTGCATAGTGAAAGGTAAATGGTAAAAAGGCCAACAATTGCATAGTGAAAGGTAAATGGTAAAAAGGTAGATGCCGTAGGATATAATACCATTGTATGCCATTGGGTTGATGTCATAGCATGGCAAGCGCAACTTGGATTGCATTGTTACTCATCGTGATTCAACAAGTCGTACATGGGGAAACATACATAGGCAAATTGCATCATGTGGATGCAGGTTTAACTACACACGAGAAGCTAGCTCGTGGAGGCATCAGAAGCATTCGACGGTGGGAAACCCTCAAGGCTAGGATAAAGGCGGGGCATGATTCATATCGAAGTGAAGTTTACCCTGCACCAACAAGTTACATGATGGAGTTGCAAATTGGTACTCCAGCAAAAACATATTTAGCACTCATGGATACAGGTAGTACATTAGTATGGCTGCAATGCAAGCCTTGTAATCCATGCTCTTATTCTGTCTTAGATCCTTCCCGATCCACTTCTTTTTCACATATCTCTTGTCATTCTCATGAGTGTGCATCTCTACCAAGAACCCTATGCCATACCAATCAGCGTACCAACGATGATAACAATTATGATAACAATTATGACGACTACATAGATTACAGTATTTATAGAAATGATTCTTGTGTGTATAAATATTCGTATGGGGATGCAAGCTTCAACGTTGGAGAATATGCCACTGACACCATAACTCTCGTCTCTTCATCGGGTACTAGACGAACTTCCAAGATTATTCTTGGTTGTGCACATAATGTAAATGGAGATTTTGACAATGCCGATGGACTTGTTGGGCTAAGTCTTGAACCACCTTCTTTAATCTCACAACTGCCTTTTCTTGATAGAAACTTCTCCTATTGCCTCCCCCATTATGACAAAGATGTAGAAGGCACTTTGCTCCTTGGAGGCACCTCATCCACTTCAAGTCAATCCACTTCAAGTCTTTCCACTCCTATTGTGACGTCCCCTACTCGTATACGGGGCACTCTCCGTATACAAACAGGAGTTCTTCCCCCACACCAGCTCCATGCTGATACAGGGCCCTCCACATATCACTGCACCCGTAACGAGTCCCAGTGGGAAGAGTGAAGGTGTCATTCTACCCTGTCTCCCTCAGGGCCTACCTAGCTGCGGAAGCGTAAACATACATGTCAGTAGTACATACATCAACATCATATGACCATCACGAAGGATGGTCCTCCACATATCTGCATAGACAAAGATCAGCACATCACATAGGGAATCCTACCCAAGGCTCAGACTCAAGGGGATGGTGGCGGCTTGGGTCTCGAGTTCATTGCGCATTGCAATTCATGGCAATGGATTGGGCTGGCATAAGAACATGGCATAGGGTTGTCCACTCCATCCGCCCCTCCAGGTGCACACTTTGCGAGTAGGCTGAAAAGTGTTGGGACTGTTGATAGCCCGCCCCGGATGCATAGCCAAGGGGCTATATCTGGGTTGCATCTCCCGATTCCGATGGGGCGGTAGGGATCTCTCCCTCGAGAGATCCACATCTTGACTCAAGGTGACTAGAGGGCCCCTTTGCCCGTGTTGACTTGAACTCAATGGAAGGTCATATTCACCACCTCACGAGTGTCGAGCCCATGCCTTGCCCACACGCAGTGGCAAGCCATTAGACCTAGTCACAATGATCCCCGGCAGTACTAACACACCATAGGGATCGTTCAAGAGTCAGAACACGAGCCTCCTTATAAGCCCGGTCGGCCCCTCCACCTACAACCGTGGGGCTCTTGTGCACCTGAGGCGCAACTTCAAGTGTGCTAGAGAGGCTACTCTAGGAGCATCAACTACAAAGCTTTAGGTCTCTACCCCCTTCCCAATACAAGGAGTTCCGCAGAGATACATCATCCAAATACATCACAGAAGAACTAAAGAACTAGATCTAATCATAGAGTTAGGTTCTTTAGTTAGTGTCCGAGATCTAAGATCTAGATAGCTACTATGGGCAATTTAATAGTCTAAACCTACTGATTCTATGACTAGAAGACGGTTTAAGCTATTAAATTGACCAAATACCTGATCCTTGAGTGGCTCCTCGACACCGAGTTCAACCATCCTGATGAGCTGGCCGGGTTCGGGAACTCCGATGGTGCAATTAAGCTTGGGCGTGCACGGGGAGGCGGTTTTGGCTCTGGGGCAGCCAAAATCGAGCTCTAAAACCCTAAGGACGAAAAACTAGCAAGCTAGGGTTTTCCTACCCTAAATAGACATGGGGGTTTAGGCTAGGGTTTCCAATTACCCAATTTGGCATGTGGGATAATTGAAAGGCCCCACTTGCCTTTAATGGCTAGGGTGGCAAAATATGCCAACATGGAAAGGTGTGCCCTCATTAATGTGCACATGTGCACATTAATAATATATGAACACTCCTAGCAAGTTGCCCCCTAGGGCTACTTTTACCGCTATCCGTTGGCATACCGTCGGTCGAGTGGCGTGTATGCGTGTGAGAGGCAAGATGCGATATCGCCCCGGGACCGTATAATCGTCTTTGCCGAAACGTCACATTCTCCCCACCTTGAAATGATGCTGTCCGCAGCATCGTGGGTCTCCCCACCTTGGGCTCTTCCTAACCTGCAACCTGCATTCAACGTGATGCCTACAATATAATACTTATATATTTACCAAGATTACCCTAAGGCAATATTTTTAGAACATTATTACGTCATTATACTATGGAATACTTATCAATTCACAACATCATTAAACAAGGTATTCACTATCTTAAGTTTAGACAAAATTTCAACATTTCATATCTATAATTATTGTCCGAGGTACTCTTCATTCCTTGCAACACATTCCAACAAAACTTGTGTTGCAAGTCTTACATCTTCGACCTCCTTACTCTTGGGAGCTCTCTTTGGCTGCAGTGTTCGACACTCGTTAGTACCGTTTTAATTATTTAATAAATTTTGGTTATATGGTGACCACCCCACCTATCTACATGAATGCATGGCTAATCTCCGTAGGAAGAGGATGAATCTTCCATAATGGCGTGGAGACAGCGCCCTATATGCCTATATGCCGCTTCGTGCCTACACCTCTAGTTGCCCAGCGTGGAGGATATCCTTCTCGGCGTGGGGGGTCGCGAAGGATAGATTCCTCCTATCAAAGCATATATGGGGCTAAAGGTGCTTTCCTATCAATGCATTCCTTCATGACCTCCTTTCTCTCGAGGTCTACCTACTGTGGGGACAGTAGACTTTCTAATCTACCTTCCACTTCGCCCAATCGGAACGCGGTCATGCCTACATTGACATTACACCACGCCCTAGAGATCACCGTAGTGGTCTCATCATCGGTAACAACATGCGACCCATACCAAAGCGTAGGTTGCATGCGTGGATTAATCTATACAAGAATTAACCTACACAAATCGACATGCCCGAGCCGATTTCTTGGAGATGACCTTGCCGTCCCATTGCTCCATAAACCGTGGGTGCTTTGCTTTAGTAAATCCTTCTTAAGTACCCACGTCGCGTCTTCCACGGCAAGTGTTTCCCACTTGACCAAGTATTGGAGGAACTCCGACCTCCTTGTCTTCTTGAAAGCTTTATCAAGAATCATTTACGAACTATTTCCAGTTGCTCTCCTCCGTCATTTCCAACAACGTTGGAGTGTCCAAGACTTCGTGCGGGTTTGGAGTATGCTTCTTCAACAAACTCACGTGGAAGACCTTATGAATCTTTAGGTGTCTTTGGCAAATCCAACTTGTAGGATTGATTACCTACTCTCTCGACTATTCCGAAGGTCCAGCCCACCTTGGAGCAAGCTTCTTGCAATTCCCAATCCCGAAGCCGCTGCTTCACCTTGATCTTGAGCCAAACATCATCTCCAACTTTGAACTCTCTTACCGTTCGATGCTTATCGGCGATGCTCTTTTGTCGACTTCTTCTTGCTAGCGGATACCCTCGAACCTCTTCCACGAGCTGCTTTGCATATCGGCCAACATCTGGCTGCGAAACTTCTACTTTTGACACGGGTTGTGCCAAGTGTGCGAGTTAGGCAATCGATAGCCATAATTGATCATAAATGGCGACATTTGGGGCCGATTCTGCTTGGTGCTATTGTATGCAAACTCCACCAAGTGAATAAATTCTTCCCACATACTTTGCTTATTCGGACATAGTTTCTTAGCATGTCTTCTAAGATCTGTTGGTCCGCTCCGTCGGCCATCCGTCTGAGGATGATACTGCCCGTGCTCATGGATAGCTTGGTCTGAATCGTCGCGAAGAGGTCTTGCCAAAAGGCACTCATGAACCGGATCCCCAGCTTGAGATAATCTCCCTTGGCATGCCATGAAGCACGAAGATCTCTTTGGTGAAGAGCTTTCTTTGTATCCATAGTCAGATCTGTGGTCACGCAAGGCACAAAATGTGCCATCTTCGACAACTTGTCGACCACTACCATCAAGGCATCCTTGCCTCTCATTTGTTCTTAGGAGTCCCGTGATGAAGTCCATGCTGATTACCTCCCACTTAGCGTTTGGCACCGCTAATGGCTCTAATGCCCTCGGAATTGAAGCTGCTCCGCCTTAGTCTGGCGGCATAGCCGACATTCCTTGATGTAGCGAGCTATTTGCTTCTTCATTCCCGGCCAATAATAGGCTGCTGCGCACTTTTGAAATATGTTTTCATGAATCCCGCATGGCCATTGATTGGGCTGTTGTGCGTGTCGTGGAGGATCAATTTCCTTACACCGATGATTCGGTGCGCGCAACTTGTTCTTATGGTATAACGAGGTTGCCTTCCTTCTTATAATGCTTGAAGGCCTCCGCTCCTTATCTGTTCTAGCCTCCTTAGAGAGGCTTGCCCATACTTCCTGAAATCCACATCCGTTGGCAAGGACTCTTCAATCTTCTTACCAAAAGTCATTTGGAGAGTGTCGAAATTGCATTGCAATGCACTCTAGTTGTCGGGGGATGCCTTGAAAGCGCATCTGCTACCACATTGAGTTTCCCGGCTTGTAGACTATATCAAAGTCGTATTCTTGAGGAACTCCATCCATCTCCGCTGCCTCAGTTGAGGTGTGGTTAAATGAATACATATTGGAGGCTCGATGGTCGGTATCAATTGGAACTTCCTTCCCAAGAGGTAGTGCCTCCATATTCTTAACATATACGACAAACTGCAAGCAATTCACGATGCGTCGTTGGGTTGGGTGGCGTCTCGGCGTCGTTCATCTTCACGGAATCATACGCTACCACACGCTCTTCTTGCATAAGCCTTTTTTGTAGCTATCTTACTGCGCATCTGTTGCTACAAGCTTATCTTTCTCCTGGTCCGGCAAGGTCAAGGCGGTATGTCGTCGAGCTTCTTTCAACAATTCAAACCCCTTTTGGGCTTTCTTGTGCCAATGCTCTACCCAATCTTTCACCTTCTCGCCCTCGTTAAGTGCGTTACTTGGGGCTGCTATCTTAACAAAGTTCTTCACGAACTTCTGTAGTACCACCGCTAGGCCGAGAAAACTTACGACCTCGTGCACATTCTTGGCCCCGACCCTTTGAATCAACTTGCCTCAATCTTGGCGGGGTCGTCGAGATGCCTTCTGCCGAGATCCGCGTGACCAAGGTATTCCACCTTCTACGTTGAAAGTGGCGCCCGACAACTTGGCGTAAAGCGGTGCCTCTTCAACTTCTCTAGCACCCTTCTCAAGTGTTGCCGCGTGCTCTTCAAGGGATCTGCTATACACCAAAATGTCATCAAAGAAAACAATCACAAAGGTGTCCGGGGAACTCCACGAAGATATCGTTCATGAGCCTCATGAGCGTTGCGGGGGCATTTGATAAGCCGAAAGGCATCCTTTGTGAACTCATAATGCCCATACTGCGTCGAAGGCGGTCTTGTGGATATCCTCCTCCTTTATCCGTATCGATGATAACGACCTTAAGTCGATTTTGGAGAAGATCTTTGCTCCTTGAAGCTGATCCATCAAGTCGTCGATCTTGGAAAGCGCATACTTGTTCTTAATGGTGTGCTTATTCAAGCTGTCTATAGTCTATGCACATCCTCAAAGATCCATCCTTCTTCTTGACAAAAGAATGGGGCTCCAAGCGGCGAGACACACTAGGTCTAATGAAACCTAGGTCGGCGGCTCACCTGCTGCTTCTTGATTCCGACAACTCTGCGTTGTCATTCTATATGGAGCCTTGCTTGTTGGCTTTGTTCGGTTCGAGTGCTATCTACTTTTCGACTCCTCTATAAGGAGGAGCTGCTTGATCTCATCTGGAAGAGATCGTGGAACTCCGTGATCAACTTAGCTATTTGCCTCGGCAACTTCTTTGAGCATCTTGTCTTCTTTGCTTCCTTCCGATCCGGCTCACTAATCTCAAGCTTGAAGATGTATGCCACTTGCTCACTCTTGATGCACTTGAGCGGTCGTTTAGAAGACATACACTTGCATGATGGGAACAACTTCTTTACTGTTATCTCAATGATCTTGCCGTCGGGGTCTTTGGGAAGGTCACCTTCCGCTTTCCAATCAATAATGGCCCGTGCTGGTCCAAGGTACTCCATACCTATTATCAAGTCATATTTGCCGATGCCCATTACCTCTGCCCCCATCCGGATCTTAATCCCGGCAAGTCGATGTCAAAGTTGATTCTTTTTACCGCCGTCGCCTTCTTGCTCCACTTGCTAAGACAAGCGGGCCTTGGCTTTGACTTTAATGGTTTCAACTTCAACATTTGAACCATTCGGGAGATGCAAAGTTATGGCTACTTCCCGAATCTATCGGGACTATAAATGACTTGGCCTTGGCCTTGCCTTTAATGGAAATTACTTTATCTTGGCTCTCTGCTTGCTCTGTATCTATTGCGGCAAAGATATGACACTCACCCACGAATGTAGTCAGCGGGCCTCCTCGCCCGTCGTCGTCGGTCAAAGTGTCCCAATCTCCCAACTCTGCTAGCCCATTGCTGCACTCATGACATATGGGCGGTTCGGCGTCCTATGGCCCGGGCTGGAAACACACAAGCAAAATTTGCTTTTCTATGCACTCTGTCTCTTTTTTCCTTGGGCATGGCTGCGAGAAAGGATCGCCTTTGCTTTGGAGTAGTTTGACCCTTCTGTTTGTCTTTGAAAGACACACGCTTCTTCTCCTGCTTTGCTTCCCTTGATTGCCACTATATGGGGCTCTAGCTGGTCTGGGGCTTTGTCCTTGGGCTAAAACTGCTTTCTTTGCCTTGCCTTTATCTTTAGTATCTTGTTGCCTCTGCCCGCTATTAGAGGTCCTGTTCCTTGCAAGCTTATTGCCTTGGACTCAAGCTTCCGATCTTGTTCTAGGGTTTATTGCCCTTACAAACTTCGCGGATCTCCTCATTCGGACCTTCAATGTAACTTTCCTTTGCATGCTTCTCACCTAACTTTGGCACATCTGACCTTAGCCTCATAAATTCCTCCGTGTATTTAAATGTCTTGACTTGTTGCCTTCTTGCAACTTTGTAGAATTTCTTTGCATCATCTTGGACTTGTGCTCTCTTGGAGCGTAATGGCGGCAGAAGGCTTTAGCAAACTTCTTGAACACGCAAGCATCCTGCTTAGGCCATGAGCCTTGGCATAGCCCTTCCACCAAATCGTCTTTGCTCCCTTGAGGGTTATTTGTTGCCACCACTGCCTTTATCCTTATCCTTCATACCATAGGCATTGCCGTATTAAACTCATCTCATCAAGCCAAGCCTCTGCCTCCATGCGACGCTGTTCTGCTTTGAGAATTGCTCGAGCTTCTGGCCTTCCAAACATTTCCCAATCACGAGTCTACTTTCTTACGGTAGTCGAGAGGTTCTTGTGTCCCTTTATTAGATCCCTCCGGGTGGTTCCTCTGCCCTTTAGATGCGCTTCCGGACTTGGTTACGCTCTTCTTCTTCCTCGGAATCGGTCACGAATCGAGCTTAGTCGGAAGGAGTCCAGAAGTGGGGACCTTCCTCTTGCTCCTCTTCTTGTCTCTACATTCTCCGAGCTGATGCTTGCGGCGGTTGGCGTTACCCACCGAACACTGCTCACAGCATGCGGCTAGCAAGGCCTTTTATCATTCGAGGTCCGTCCTCATTTCGCGATATTTCTTCTTACGGGGTCATTTGTCCAAATTCTTCAAGCGGGTTCCTTGCCGGGCGTGGGCTGGGCGGACTCTGTTCCCCTGTAAGTTCCCCGTTTGTGGTTCTCCTGGCGCTTAGGCCTCTAGCTGCATACACAAGTGGTTCGTATCTACATGGTTAGTTTTCCTTGCTTTCTTGCATTATTTATGTTTGTTGGCATGGTTGAGGGACACAAAATATATCAACAAAACATTTATAGTGCAAGAGAATGTTATATTTATATTTTATATTACACTAATACAAGAACTTGCAACTCTTTGCTAATCATTTTTGTTGATCTTGGGTAAGATGGATTATCCTCTAGGAACTTTTCACTTGGGCTGTTCCCCTTTGAATGGCCCAAGTTCCTAAGGACATTAATGGAGATCCACCTTGTAATGCCCTTGCCAAATCTTCTATTACTGCGATTGGGAGGTATAAGGCTGCTGTCAGCGGCAGTCTTGCTGCCGCTGTAAGGTATGGCGAAGTCGAAGGCGTCGAGTGCTACCGCTCTTTTCACGAGGATTGCATACTTTCGGTGTTAAGGGGTAGCCGTGCATGCCGGCCGAATCACGAGTGCAATCAGCAGCGATACTCCTTCCTGCGCCTCTGGGGGTGAATTTGCGGTGGATAACCGCTATTCTTCCATCCATCGGCAATGGCGGGGTAATAAGCGTAGTGACACATGCGTTCGCGAGGCGGGTCCTCGGCTACTCGGTATCCAGCTCACGTAATGCGCTTCGAAATCATCAACCTCCACCGTGGTGAGCTCCTGTAGTCTCTCGTGTTCTTTGAAGCCCTCACGAGGTCGGGTCGCTGTCCTATCCGGGGAGGTCTTTGGGCGGAGCTTCTTGCGTTAGGATGTTTGAGTCGCATAAGCGGATCCCCATCTGTTCTGGAGAGCAAGGAACTCTTCCTCCGTCGGTAGCTTGTTCTCGGCCTTATGCCCTCCATAATCTGCGATGTTCTTTTGTAGGCTTGGATGTGGGAGGTAAACTCTCCGTGTAAGTGTCGGCTTCCCTTACTTGGAGGAAGTCGGACTCTCCTCGGGGCGATGAAGTCGTCCAAGTCCGTTCTTCCGGGTTGGTGCGGCAACTCTTGGTCGGTACTCCTTTCCCACACTCGGGAGGTTTTGAATGTAAGCTTAGGAGCGAGAAACTCCTCACCTTCGGCGATAATGGGAGCTAGGCTTGTGATGCCTAACCCGGGGGTGGCGCGACTCACGAGAGTCTGCCGGCTTCTTCGAAGTCTTGCCACTCTGCTCTGCTTGTTGCCGCTCCTCTGGCGGGTCGAGCTTCGACATCGTCTTCCTCCTCCTCAGTTCTGTTCATCAGGAGTCTTCTTCCTTCCCTTCTGCTCCTGTTCATACTATGTGAGGAGCCGTTGTTATCTTTGCCTACGGCTAATGGGTCCCGTCCATGGGGGGAATGGGGTTTCCCCGCGGTGTTCTCGCGATTGGGTGAGAAAAGATTGCCCGGCGGTGTTGAAGAAAGTACTTGGTCTGTTGTGATTAGGACCATTGGCTCGGGTGTCGCGGTCGCGCTTTGTTTGTGTGGTATTTGGCGATGTTAGGGACATCGTCTAATCTTTACCCTAGAGGGGCTGTCTAGGAACAAAATATCCTACACAAGGGGGAGTTGCACTAGCGCTGGTTCTACCCTAGCTTGGAACTTCGATCAAGACTCTACTATAAAATTTGGGGTTCGGCGTGCAAGGTTGCACGGGCGTCTACCTCCTTCACGAAGATCTGGAAGATTTGGTCGGCGTCGGCCTCGGCGGCATGGCTGGCCCATTTGTACCATCTGTGGAAATCGAAGTTGCCATAGATTAATTGCGAGAAGAGGGTAACAAGCGGTTGCAAAAGCGCCTCGGGGAGTTGGGAAATCGGCTAGAAGGGCGGGAGCAGCATTTGTAGGGTGCTATCTCGAGAAGCGGCGGGTCTATTTATAGAAAAGGGGAAACCTAATTTTTGGATGACTTGAAAATTTCCTAGGATTGGGTAATTCTAACTTATCGAGGTCAAAATAGGAGTTTGAGGACTATAGGAGATGCTTGAGCAAGGCTAGGTTACCTAAAAGATGCTATCACGATGGGTTGAAGGTGACTTTGACAAGTCTGGTGAAGAATTGGTAAGAGGTCTCCCGCGCTTAGCCTCGCTTCAAAACTAACTTTTGTTTTTTGACCGGTACCGGTACGTGAGACATCGATCTCATTCGATCAAAGATGTCCAACTTGGGTAAACTAATGGTGTAAGGGTGATGGGCTCATCGAATTAGGCGAGAATCGACCCCTTATTTGGTCGATTTGGAGCTGTTTTGGTCAAGCTTGGGCGAGGTCTCACGACTTAGCCTACGCTTCAATCCTAACTTTTGTTTTTCGCGACGAAGTAGAGGTGTGAGACATCATGTCTCTCGGCTCCCAAATGTCCTATTTCAACTGAAATAAAAGCTAAAACTTATTAATTTGCTCTAATTACTCAAGTTTATGTCATCAAGGTACACAAAATTGCTCTATATTACAAAATTTTTAATTATTTACAACAAAAAGTTTCTAAGGGCGTTCTCCTTAATGCGGGTCGCATAAGACTCATGTCTTGTCGCATTAAGGTTACCCGCTTTATGTGGATAGTGCAGGCTGTTGAATCTTCAAAATGTTGTACTATCTTTTGCCTCGGCCGCCTCTTGCATTGCCCGGTGCCCTCGTCAGAGTGACTCTAAAATTACGTTACGTAGGCACGCATCACTTCACTTTTCTGTAGAAGGAAGGGGGCCGCGGGGGATTAGGAGGCCGTAGGCTGCTTGTTTGGAAGTGTCTAATCTCCCTTAAGCTCTTCTCTCCACCTCCTTTCTATCAGCTTTCTTCTTTGGTGGTGGCTTGGGAACCTTGGGCTTCGGTGGTGGCGGCTTTAAGGTTTCTTTGCTTAGTTGGTAAGCCCTCCCTCGATGACCCTAACCTGTTTTCTTCATAATATTGGTTGTAGGCCTCCCATTTCTTCATGTAGGCCTCGTGCTCTCTCATCTTCCTCTGCTAGTAGATCTTCACCACAGTCGGTGGCGTAGGCTTCCGGGCGGGTCTTGGTTTCTTTCTTTACGTCCCATGCGAGGGTTTCGGGGGCTTACGCACTTGGTCTGGCGGGGTTGCTTTCGTCTTTGGCTGCTTTCGGGTGCTTCTGTTAAATCGCTGGGTGCTTGGAAGAGCTTCCACCTGCAGACATTAGAGTCGAAGTCCTCCTCGGGAAGAGTCGTCGGAGGGTTTGGGGGTTCGTCGGGGTTGCTTGCTCCTTGATGATAATATTGGGGTTTGGCCTCTTCCTTGGCGAGGCGGTCCTTAGTTCTCCTTATGCCAGACCACGAACTTCCCTTTCTCTTTCTTCTTTTCTTCTGCTGCCTTTTGTTCCTCTTCCTTCCTTTTCCTCTTTTTGTCTTCCCTTTTCTTACTGCATTTCGTACTTTTCGATGAACCTTCTAAGATTACGCTACCTCCGTGGCTCGGACACATCACACTGCCCATCACCTTTCGAGGATTTCCGTGGAGTCGCGTCACGAATGAATACCTTGTTCTGTTCTTTGGATCTCCCGCTCTATTTCTTCATACACCTCCCTCGTCTCCTCGTCCATGGGTTTGGTGATGTGGCCTCGTCACCTTTCTGCTGGTTGGTTGAAGCCCTCAATCGGTCGGGGCGTGTCTTGCTCCTCGTCCGAAAGCGAGCGTCCCCCTCTCGCGAGCCTCTCCGCGAAGCATCATCGAATTATCTCCGCCTCGGTGGCGGTGGCTGGCTTCGCACGGCGGCGCTTCCTTCTTGATCTGTTTGGTTGGGCCATGCTTCTGGATCGTCAATCGGATAAAAGCGTAGAGATGCGCCTAAGTTGGGAAGAAGCGGATTTCTAGGGCTTGGACGAAAAAAATGAGGGGGTTCTACATCTATTTATAGCTTGTGGAATTTTAGGTCAAAACTCAAGTTGCTTTCTGTTTAACATGCTAAGGCACCAACTTATCTAAAACTTATACTTATTTGGACTTTTCCTACCTATTGGTCTCCACGGCTTAGCCTCGTTCCAATACTAATGTTTAGTTTTTGACCAGTAGCGGTACGGTGAATCTCATACATTCTAGGGTTTTTAGGTAATTAAAACATGCTATTCTAACTAATTCCTACCTTAGAATTAGCCTTACCACATTATTTTTCTCAAATTCATCATGTTTTGGTGTTCTGGCTCGATGTCTCATAGCTTGCCTCGCTTCAAAACAAAAAGTTAGTTTTGCGACCGGTACGGTAGCGTGAGACCACCTCACTGGAAAATTTTGGCTCATTCTTTTTAATCTTGTTAAATTCCAATTCACTTAATTGTTACTAGCTTAGCATAACTACAAAGGTGAGAAAAAATTTTCCCACTTTTAGAGGCTTGAGGATCCTATCAAGTTAGTACTCTTTGGGAACATGGTGGAGTGCTTTGCTCTTGGTCTCCAAGAACATTGCTCTGATACCAGCTTGTGGCGTCCCCTACTAGTATCACGGGGCACTCTCAGGTATACAAGCGGAGTTCTTCCCCACACCAGCTCCATCTTGTCTGGGGGCCCTCCACATATCAACGCACCGTAGCGAGTCCCGGTGGGGAAGAGTGAAGGTGTCATTCTACCACCTGTCTCCCTCGGGGCCTACCTAGGCTGCGGGCGTAAACATACATGTCGGTAGTACATACATCAACATCATATGACCATCACGAAGGATGGTCCTCCACATATCTGCATAGACAAAGATCGGCACATCACATAGGGAATCCTACCCAAGGCTCGGACTCAAGGGGATGGCCCCCGGCTTGGGTCTCGAGTTCATTCTTGCATGGAATTCATGGCAATGGATTGGGCTGGCATAAGAACATGGCATAGGGTTGTCCACTCCATCCGCCCCTCCGGTGCACACTTTGCGAGTAGGCTGAAAAGTGTTGGGACTGGCCCGTAGCCCGCCCGGATGCATAGCCAAGGGGCTATATCACAGGTTGCATCTCCCGGTTCCGATGGGGCGGTAGGGATCTCTCCCTCGAGAGATCCACATGCTGACTCAAGGTGACTAGAGACCCTTTGCCCGTGATTGACTTGAACTCAATGGAAGGTCATATTCACCACCTCACGAGTGTCGAGCCCATGCCTTGCCCACCGCGGTAGCAAGCCATTAGACCTAGTCACAATGATCCCGGCGGTACTAACACACCATAGGGATGGTTCAAGAGTCGAGAACACGAGCCTCCTTATAAGCCCGGTCGGCCCTCCACCTACAACCCGGTGGGGCTCTTGTGCCTGAGGCCGCAACTTCTGATTGTGCTAGAGAGGCTACTCTAGGAGCATCAACTACAAAGCTTTAGGTCTCTACCCCCTTCCCAATACAAGGAGTTCCGCGAGAGATACATCATCCAAATACATCACGGAAGAACTAAAGAACTAGATCTAATCATAGAGTTAGGTTCTTTAGTTAGTGTCCGAGATCTAAGATCTAGATAGCTACTATGGGCAATTTAATAGTCTAAACCTCTCGATTCTATGACTAGAAGGCGGTTTAAGCTATTAAATTGACCAAATCTGATCCTTGAGTGGCTCCTCGACTGAGTTCAACCATCCTGCTTTGGTGGCCCGAATTGAGGGAACCGATGGTGCAATTAAAAACTTGGCGTCACGGGGGGCGGTTTTGGCTCTGGGGCAGCCAAAACCGAGCTCTAAAACCCTAAGGGCCGAAAAACTAGCAAGCTAGGGTTTTCCTACCCTAAATAGACATGGGGGTTTAGGCTAGGGTTTCCAATTACCCAATTTGGCATGTGGGATAATTGGAAAGGCCCCACTTGCCTTTAATGGCTAGGTGGCAAAATATGCCAACATGGAAAGGTGTGCCCTCATTAATGTGCACATGTGCACATTAATAATATATGAACACTCTAGCAAGTTGCCCCCTAGGGCTACTTACACAGCTATCCGTTGGCGTACCGCGTCGGTCGGAATGGTGTATCGTGTGTGAGCGATGCGATATCGTCACGGGACCGTATATCGCGTCTTTGGAACGTCACATTCTCCCCACCTTGAAATGATCTTTGTCCAAAGCGGCATCGTGGGTCTCCCCCACCTTGGGCTCTTCCTAACACGCAACCTTGCATTCAGCGTGATGCCTACAATATAATACTTATATATTTACCAAGATTACCCTAAGGCAATATTTTTAGAACATTATTACGTCATTATACTATGGAATACTTATCAATTCACAACATCATTAAACAAGGTATTCACTATCTTAAGTTTAGACAAAATTTCAACATTTCATATCTATAATTATTGTCAGGGTACTCTTCATTCCTTGCAACACATTCCAACAAAACTTGTGTTGCAAGTCTTAAATAGCTCGACCTCCTTACTCTTGGGCGCTCTCTTGGCTGCAGGTCGACACTACGTTAGTACCGTTTTAATTATTTAATAAATTTTGGTTATATGGTGACCACCCACCTATCTACATGAATGCATGGCTAATCTCCGTAGGAAGAGGATGAATCTTCCATAATGGCCGTGGAGGCAGGCGCCTATATGCCTATATGCCGTGCCTACACCTCTAGTTGCCCAGCGTGGAGGATATCCTTCTCGGCGTGGGGGTCATGAAGGATAGATTCCTCCTATCAAAGCATATATGGGGCTAAAGGTGCTTTCCCTATCAATGCATTCCTTCATGACCTCCTTTCTCTCGAGTGTCGTCTGCTTACGTGGGGACAGTAGACTTTCTAATCTACCTTCCACTCGCCCAATCGAAAGGCGGTCATGCCTACATTGACATTACACCCGCGCCCTAGAGATCACCGTAGTGGTCTCATCATCGATAACAACGCATGCGACCCATACCAAGCGTAGGTTGCATCGTGGATTAATCTATACAAGAATTAACCTACACAAATCGACATGCCCGAGCGATTTCTTGGGAGATGACCTTGCCGTCCCATTGCTCCATAAAGCGTGGGTGCTTTGCTTTAGTAAATCCTTCTTAAGTACCCACGTCGCGTCTTCCAGCGGCAAGTGTTTCCACTTGACCAAGTATTGGAGGAACTCCGACCTCCTTGTCTTCTTGAAAGCTTTATCAAGAATCATTTTACGGAACTATTTCCAGCTGCTCCTCCGTCATTTCCAACAGCGTTGGAGTGTCCAAGACTTAAATGCGGGTTTTGGAGTATGCTTCTTCAACAAACTCACGTGGAAGACCTTATGAATCTTTAGGTGTGCTGGCAAATCCAACTTGTAGGATTGATTACCTACTCTCTTGATTATTCTGAAGGGTCCAGCCCACCTTGGAGCAAGCTTCTTGCAATTCCCAATCCTGAGCTTCGCCTGCTTTACCTTGATCTTGAGCCAAACATCATCTCCAACTTTGAACTCTCTTACCGTTCGATGCTTATCGGCGATGCTCTTTTGTCGACTTCTTGCTGCTAGCAGATACCCTCGAACCTCTTCCACGAGCTGCTGCATATCGGCCAACATCTGCTGCGAAACTTCTACTTTTGACACGGGGTTGTGCCAAGTTAATGCGGAGTTAAACAGCGATAGCCATAATTGATCATAAATGGCGACATTTGGGACGATTCCTGCTTGGTGCTATTGTATGCAAACTCCACCAAGTGAATAAATTCTTCCCACATACTTTGCTTATTCCAGACATAGTTTCGTAGCATGTCTTCTAAGATCCTGTTGGTCCGCTCCGTCTGGCCATCCGTCTGAGGATGATACGCCGTGCTCATGGATAGCTTGGTCTGAATAAATTCGGCGAAGAGGTCTTGCCAAAGGCACTCATGAACTTCGGATCCACAATGGGAGATAATCTCCCTTGGCATGCCATGAAGCCTGAAGATCTCTTTGGTGAAGAGCTTTGCTGTATCCATAGCTGTATCTGTGGTCCTGCAAGGCACAAAATGTGCCATCTTCGACAACTTGTCGACCACTACCATCAAGGCATCCTTGCCTCTCGCTGTTCTTAGGAGTCCCAGTGATGAAGTCCATGCTGATTACCTCCCACTTAGCGTTTGGCACGCTAATGGCTCTAATGCCCACAGAATTGAAGCTGCTCCGCCTTAGTCTGGGCATAGCTGACATTCCTTGATGTAGCGAGCTATTTGCTTCTTCATTCCGGCCAATAATAGGCTGCTTTGCGCTTTTGAAATATGTTTTCATGAATCCCACATGGCCAGCTATTGGGCATTGTGCGTGTCGTGGAGGATCAATTTCCTTACACGATGATTGAGTGCACGCAAACTTGTTCTTATGGTATAACAGGTTGCCTTCCTTCTTATAATGCTTGAAGGCCTCCGCTCCCTTATCTGTTCTAGCCTCCTTAGAGGCTTGCCCATACTTCCACGAAATCCACATCCGTTGGCAAGGACTCTTCAATCTTCTTACCAAAGTCATTTGGAGGCGTCGAAATTGCATTGCAATGCACTCTAGTTGTCGGGGATGCCTTGAAAGCGCATCTGCTACCACATTGAGTTTCCCAGGCTTGTAGACTATATCAAAGTCGTATTCTTGAGGAACTCCATCCATCTCCGCTTGCCTCGTTGAGGTGTGGTTTGCGTGAATACATATTGGAGGCTCGATGGTGGGTATCCAATTGGAACTTCCTTCCCAAGAGGTAGTGCCTCCATATTCTTAGCATACGACAAGCTGCAAGCAATTCCGATGATCGTGCGTTGGGTAGCGGCGTCTGGGCGTCGTTCATCTTCACGGAATCATCACGCTACCACCGCGCTCTTCTTGCATAAGCCTTTGCACACAGTAGCTATCTTACTGCGCATCTGTTGCTACAAGCTTATCTTTCTCGGTCCGGCAAGGTCAAGGCGAGGGGGCTGTCGTCGAGCTTCTTTCAACAATTCAAACCCCTTTTGGGCTTTCTTGTGCCAATGCTCTACCCAATCTTTCACCTTCTACGCCCCTCGTTAAGTGCGTTAGCGGGGCTGCTATCTTAACAAAGTTCTTCCGCGAACTTCTGTAGTACCACTGCTAGGCCAGAAAACTTGACCTGGTGCACATTCTTCGCCGCCCTTTGAATCAACGCCTCAATCTTGGCGGGGTCGGTCGAGATGCCTTACGCCGAGATCGCGTGACCAAGGTATTCCACCTTCTGCATTCGAAGTGGCGCCGACAACTTGGCGCATACAAAGCCGGTGCCTCTTCAACTTCTCTAGCACCCTTCTCAAGTGTTGCCGCGTGCTCTTCAAGGGATCTGCTATACACCAAAATGTCATCAAAGAAAACAATCACAAAGGTGTCCGGAACTCCTGAAGATATGGTTCATGAGCCTCATGAGCGTTGCGGGGCATTTGATAAGCCGAAGGCATCACTTTGTGAACTCATAATGCCCATCTGGCGTCACGAAGGCGGTCTTGTGGATATCCTCCTCCTTTATCCGTGTCGATGATAACCCGACCTTAAGTCGATTTTGGAGAAGATCTTTGCTCCTTGAAGCTGATCCATCAAGTCGTCGATCTTGGGCGCATACTTGTTCTTAATGGTGTGCTTATTCAACTGTCTATAGTCTATGCACATCCTCAAAGATCCATCCTTCTTCTTGACAAAAAGAATGGGCGCTCCAAACGGCGAGACACTAGGTCTAATGAAACCTAGGTCGAGCAGCTCCTGCAACTGCTTCTTCAGTTCCGACAACTCCTGCGTTGTCATTCTATATGGAGCCTTGCTTGTTGGCTTTGTTCCCGGTTCGAGTGCTATCTCGCACTCGACTCCTCTATAAGGAGGGAGCTGCTTGATCTCATCTGGAAAGAGATCGTGGAACTCCGTGATCAACTTAGCTATTTGCCTCGGCAACTTGCTGAGCATCTTGTCTTCTTTGCTTCCTTCCGATTCCGGCTCACTAATCTCAAGCTTGAAGATGTATGCCACTTGCTCACTCTTGATGCACTTGAACAGTCGTTTAGAAGACATACACTGCATGATGGGAACAACTTCTTTACCTGTTATCTCAATGATCTTGCCGTCGGGTGCTGGGAAGGTCACCTTCCGCTTTCCACAATCAATAATGGCCCCTGCTGGTCCAAGGTACTCCATACCTATTATCAAGTCATATTTGCCGATGCCCATTACCTCTGCCCCCATCTGGATCTTAATCCCCGGCAAGTCGATGTCAAAGTTGATTCTTTTACTGCGATACGCCTTCTTGCTCCACTTGCTAAGACAAGCGGGCCTTGGCTTTGACTTTAATGGTTTCAACTTCAACATTTGAACCATTAAGGAGATGCAAAGTTATGGCTACTTCGAATCTATCGGGGACTATAAATGACTTGGCCTTGGCCTTGCCCTTGTGGAAATTACTTTATCTTGGCTCTCTCTTGCTTGCTCTGTATCTATTGCGGCAAAGATATGACACTCACCACAGATGTAGTCGCGGGCCTCCTCGGCCCGTCGTCGTCGGTCAAAGTGTCCCAATCTCCCAACTCTGCTAAGCGGCTGCACTCATGACATATGGGCGGTTCGGTGTCCTATGGCTTTGGCTGGAAACACACACGAAGCAAAGGCGCTTTTCTATGCACTCTGTCTCTTTTCCTTGGGCATGGCCTGCAGAAAGGATCGCCTTTGCTTTGGAGTAGTTTGACCCTTCTGTTTGTCTTTGAAAGACACACTGCTTCTTCTCCTGCTTTGCTTCCCTTGATTGCCACTATATGGGGCTCTAGCTGGTCTGGGCTTGGCTGTCCTTGGGCTAAAAGCACTGGCTTTGCCTTGCCTTTATCTTGGTATCTTTGTTGCCTCTGCCCGCTATTCTCGAGGTCTGTTCCTTGCAAGCTTATTGCCTTGGACTCCGCTTCCGAATGTTCTAGGGTTTATTGCCCTTACAAACTTCGCGGATCTCCTCATTCGGACCTTCAATGTAACTTTCCAATCGCATGCTTCTCACCTAACTTTGGCACATCTGACCTTAGCCTCATAAATTCCTCAGGTGTATTTACATCTTGACTTGTTGCCTTGCAACACAGAGAAATTTCTGCATCATCTTGGACTTGTGCTCTCTTGGAGCGTAATGGCGCTTTTTAGGCTTTAGCAAACTTCTTGAACACGCAAGCATCCCCTGCTTAGGCCATGAGCCTTGGCATAGCCCTTCCACCAAATCGTCTTTGCTCCCTTGAGGTATTTGTTGCCACCACCTTTTTATCCTTATCCTTCATACCATAGGCATTGCCGTATTAAACTCATCTCATCAAGCCAAGCCTCTGCCTCCATGCGACGCTGTTCTCGCTGAGAATTGCTTTCGAGCTTCTGGCCTTCCAAACATTTCCCAATCACGAGTCTACTTTCTTACGGTAGTCGAGGGTTCTTGTGTCCCTTTGTCGTCCCTCCGGGTGGTTCCTCGCCTTTAGATGCCTTTCGGACTTGGTTACGCTCTTCTTCTTCCTCGAGAATCGGTCGAATCGAGCTTGAGTCGGAGGAGTCGAGCTGGGGACCTTCCTCTCTTGCTCCTCTTCTTGTCTCTACACGTTCTCCGAGCTGATGCTTGCGGCGGTTGGCGTTACCACCGAACACTGCTCCTGCTTGTGCGGCTATAGAGGCCTTTATCTTCGAGGTCCGTCCTCATTTCGCGATATTTCTTCTTACGGGGTCATTTGTCCAAATTCTTCAAAGCGGGTTCCTTGCCGGGCGTGGCTGGGCGGGCTCTGTTCCCCAATAAGTTCCAGCGGTTATCGTTCTCTAGCGCTTAGGCCTCTAGCTGCATACACAAGTGGTTAGATTATCTACATGGTTAGTTTTCCTTGCTTTCTTGCATTATTTATGTTTGTTGGCATGGTTGAGGGGACACAAAATATATCAACAAAACATTTATAGTGCAAGAGAATGTTATATTTATATTTTATATTACACTAATACAAGAACTTGCAACTCTTGCTAATCATTTACATTGATCTTGCGGTAAGATGGATTATCCTCTAGGAACTTTTTTTTTTTTTTCACTTGGGCTGTTCCCCCCTTTGAATGGCCCAAGTTCCTAAGAACATTGGCTGGAGATCCACCTTGTAATGCCCTTGCCAAATCTTCTATTCTGCGGTGGGGGTATAAGGCTGCTGTCATCGGCGATCTTACTGCCGCTTTGTAAAGGTATGGCCCGAAGTCGAAGACGTCGAGTGCTACCGCTCTCTTTTCACCCGGGATTGCATACTTTCGGTGTTAAGGGGTAGCCGTGCATGCGGCGAATCTGAGAGTGCAATCAGCGGCGATACTCCTTCCTGCGCCTCGGGGGTGAATTTGCGGTGGATAACCGCTATTCTTCCATCCATCGGCAATGGCGGGTAATAGCGTAGTGACTTTGTCGTTCGCGAGGCGTCCTCGGCTACTCGGTATCCAGCTCTGTAATGCGCTTCCGAAATCATCAACCTCCACCGTGGTGAGCTCCACAGAGTCTCGGCATTCTTTGAAGCCCTCACG
Source organism: Isoetes taiwanensis (assembly GCA_021234155.1). Classification (NCBI taxonomy): domain Eukaryota; kingdom Viridiplantae; phylum Streptophyta; class Lycopodiopsida; order Isoetales; family Isoetaceae; genus Isoetes; species Isoetes taiwanensis. The sequence goes on along the minus strand of JAJEKV010000023.1, from coordinate 19,643,937 downwards.
AGGTCGGTTCGCTGTCCTATCCCGGGGAGGTCTTTAGCGGGCCGAGCTTGCCGTTAGGATGTTTGAGGTCGCATAGCGGATCCCCATCTGTTCTGGAGAGCAAGGAACTCTTCCTCCGTCGGTAGCTTGTTCTCGGCCTTATGCGCCTCCATAATCGCACTTTGATGTTCTTTGTAGGCTTGGATGTCCGGAGGTAAACTCTCCCGTGTAAGTGTCGGCTTCCCTTACTTGGAGGGGAGTCGGACTCTCCTCGGGCGATGAAGTCGTCCAAGTCCGTTCTTGGAGTTGGTGCAGCAACTCTTCAGGTCGGTACTCCTTTCCACGCACTCAGGGAGGTTTTGAATGTAAACTTAGGGCGAAACTCCTCACCTTCGGCGATAATGGGAGCTAGGCTTGTGATGCCTAACTTGGGGGTGGCGGCGACTCGAGAGTCTGCCGGCTTCTTTTGAGAAGTCTTGCCACTCTGCTCGCTTTGTTGCGCTCCTCTGGCACGGGTCGAGGCTTCGACATCGTCTTCCTCCTCCTCAGATTCTGTTCATCCGAGTCTTCTTCCTTCCCTTCCTGCTCTGTTCATACTATGTGAGGAGCCGTTGTTCTTTTGCTTTCGGCTAATGGGTCCACGTCCATGGGGGAATGGGGGTTTCCCCCCACGGTGTTCTCGGCACGGTGGGTGAAAAAGATTGCCCGGGCGGTGTTGAAAGAGAAGTACTTGGTCCTTTGGCCATTAGGACCATTGGCTCGGGTGTGCGGTGCGCTTTTGTTTGTGAGGTATTTGGCGATGTTAGGGACATCGTCTAATCTTTTCTGCGAGGGACTGTCTAGGAACAAAATATCCTACACAAGGGGGGTTGCACTAAGCGCTTGGTTCTACCCTAGCTTGGAACTTCGTCAAGACTCTACTATAAAAGCCGGGTCGCGTGCAAGGTTGCACGGGCGTCTACCTCCTTCTGAAGATCTGGAAGATTTGGTCGACGTCGGCCTCGGCGACATATGGAGTTTGGGCCCTGTACCATCTGTGGAAATCAGAAGTTGCCATAGATTAATTGCGAGAAGAGGGTAACAAAGCGGTTTGCAAGAGCCCTCGGGGAGTTGGGAAATCGGCTAGAAGGGGGGAGCAGATTTGTAGGGTGCTATCGAGAGAAGCGGGGTCTATTTATAGAAAAGGGGAAACCCTAATTTTTGGATGACTTGAAAATTTCCTAGGATTGGGTAATTCTAACTTATCGAGGTCAAAATAGGAGTTTGAGGACTATAGGAGATGCTTGAGCAAGGCTAGGTTACCTAAAAGATGCTATGCATTAGGGTTGAAGGTGACTTTGACAAGTCCCAGTGAAGAATTGGTAAGAGGTCTCACGGCTTGCGCCCGCTTCAAAACTAACTTTTGTTTTTTGCGACCAAAGTATGAGCTGTGAGACATCGATCTCATTCGATCAAAGATGTCCAACTTGGGTAAACTAATGGTGTAAGGGTGATGGGCTCATCGAATTAGGCAGAATCGACCCCTTATTTGGTCGATTTGGAGCTGTTTTGGTCAAGCTTGGGCGAGGTCTCACAGCTTGCGCCATCAGGCCCCATCAGGCCTTGCATGAGCTACTGAGCACGGCCTCTGTAGGCTTGTTGGGATCGTACCTCCAGGAGGTAATGGATACGCGGACTCGGTTATGCCCCCTGCTCGACATTAACCTCATCCATTGCTTGTGATTATGTATATAAGCATGCGGTATGTCGGCATCCTTATTGCTACTAAGGTTTTTCCCGAAACCCTTGGGCGGGGGTTTTTTAATCCTGGTAGTAATGCGCCTGCTGCTCTCTCTTTGTACTTGGGTCCCATAGGCCAGTTGGTCTCTGTGGACGATAAAATCATATTCTATTCTATTCTATTCTTTATCCCTTTACAACTGTATTTGAAATCTCAAATGCTAAAAATCCCTACTACCCAAAGTCGTTATACTGCTCCTAATGTATATAATGCGTGCCATTTTTCCTTAAGCTAAGTTAAAAATTTGCACTCTGAAGGAATGCTGCATTTTCAAGCCTGTAAAGTAGGAAATGAACATACTTTGCCAAGAAAGACGTGCGATACCGCTAGAGGATTATGGCATGAAAAAAGCTATGGCATGAAAAAAGCTATACACATGGCAAAAAATACTCTGTTGCATAAAACAATCCTTTGTAGACGAATATCTTGGATGAGAAATGGAGAAAAATTAGAGCATATGGGACCTCCGCATGCAGATTCATGGTTTGCAGATGCAGATGCAAATATTGGCTGAGAAATGTAGCAGAATAGAGCATATGGGATCTTTGGTGCTATATGATTCGTGTTGTGCAAAAAAGGAAAGCAGTAGCATACCTGTCTAGTATGCTTACATATGAAGGCCGTTTAACATTGAAAAGACATGCAGTTTAATTGTCATCACCTTGCATCTAACTGCCAAGTTAATACCATTTGCTGGCAGGAGATCTAGGCTGTTCACCAGCGGTGTGCCACAACGAATTAATAATCAATGCCTGAATAAAAATATACAAATTCATCATTGAATATAAACGTGAATAATAAACATGCATAATGGACTTCAGTTTTCACCAACAGAGACTACCAAATGCAGATGTAGTACAGTTTATAATCTTTAATCTCAATTTCTTCTTACAAAGGAGTACTTGCCTGGTTATATTCATGAAAAATGTTTCTATGTCTTGCAGATCTGACTCAAAATGTCCAGGGAGTACTCAGACAAAATTCCGCATACAAAGCTCTAATAAAGAATGTCTATATGTCTTGCAGATCTGACTCAAAACGTTTAGGGAGTACTCAGACAACATTTTGTATACAGAGCTCTCCCGCTCCTCATGAGAGTTTAGCAATTTGACTTCTAGGAGAAAATGAAATCCCTTCCATCCCCAGAGAAATGAAGTGGTGGCAAGAAATATGGAGTGCCGTGCATAATAATCACACAATCTGACCATAATCGTCCATGTGGTTCTGCAAAAACAATCTTTCAGCAATGGTGCACCAGCTAAGGCCGCCTTGAAAACCTCTGATTGAACCATTGAAGGAGCAACGGTGCACCAGCCAAAGCTGTATTCAAGCTATATCCGCCCACATTCAGTCTGCCTGTCAGCCCAAACCAGAGAACAGTTTAGAGAGCACTGTCAAATAAAGAAAACTTCGAGTTTTTTTCTATACAGTACCCTTTCCATGAGAGAAGCCATTTGCTGAGGTGTGCCCCGTATTCCTTGCTCTAAAAATGCCTAAAATTTGGATATAAGATAGATAAAATTGATAGATAGATAAATACTACTTCTTATGGCATACCACAAATCAAGTTGTAGATATGGCAGGTTTCAGTAAGAAATAGATTAGGCTTGAAAGAAATTAACAACATACATGCATCATACATGAATTATAGATATTGATCCAAAATGCTAGCTTCTGTTTGTGAGCCATGCCTCGGAGCTCAACATTTGCCAATTTTTCCACAAGCATTCTGCATAGAGTGCACAGTCAGTTGCATCCAGAACATATTGATAGCCTAGGGTTTAGGGGTTCTACCTCAACTTCTTTAAGAGCGAGGAACAAAATGGAACGCTGTAGCCACATGATGAGGCGTTGCCAATGCACAATAGATATTGAGGAGGCATTTGATGAGCTCCTCAGATAACTTGTTAGCCGATAGGTCCAGATTCACAATTGCGGCCTTGATTTCCATTCTAAGGACAAAAGCATAAGATCAGTTCATTGCAAACAGATAATGTAATATGTCAATCTTGCAACAATTCAACTTGCAAAGGTCTGCATGGCATGTAGGAAAATATACAATTGACAAATATCATATTTACTATGCATAATGAGAAAATGAAATTCTTAGACTTTGATAGAAGGTAAGAAGATAAGAATTGCTAATTTGGATTAAGATTCACAATCACACTTACAGAGTTTTGTGGCTGCCCTAGAAACGATGGATCTGTGAACAACCCACAAACAACTCCTCCATAGATGTTCCTCAGCAAATGAATCGTTGCCAAACACCTGCTTGCCAACATCGATTCTTATCTTCATCTGTCTGCTGAAGAAGAGAGCGTGCTTTTTTCTTGAAGCCAGAAGTTAAAAACGAATTTTGGAAAACGAATTTGGATTTGTGGCCTCTAGCACAATTGGCAAGAGCACCGAAAAGGGGAACATGAAAAAAAATACAAATGCTACATAACCAATTTAATACGACATGGCAGTGTTTTCCCTTTGAATTTAAGCATTGGAGCATTCATGACAGTATTTTCCCTTTGAATTCAAGCATTGGAGCATCCAAGCACCGGAGCAGGCAGTTCATTGAAGGCGGAAGTGCATAAAAACCTCTGCTTGAACCACTGAATGAGCAATCACTGTGTAGCCAAGAAATGGAGAATCGAGTAAGAATCGATTAAGATTAGAAAAATGGGCCTTTGGATGCGATGGAGAAGATGTCAGCCGTCCAGATTAGGGTTAGGGTTTTATGCACCACATACACTAAAACTTTATAATAAAGGATTTATGCGAAGAAAATATTATTGTTCATATAATTTAGAGGACATGGTCATGTTGATCGTATCTTGAGAATCGAGGGAAAATGTGGGTACTCAATTACCAACCAAGAATGAAGGAAATGAAATGGGGTAAATAGTTTGGAAATATTTAGCATAAACCATTACCACAAAAGAAAAGAAAAACAAACGATGGTAAAGGGATGATGGTAAAGGGATGACAATTTCTTTTGTCAAGGGAGATTGCGCTACATTACATGTACAAGAAATTTATCGCGGCGGCCAAGGCCGTCGCGAACATTTCTTTGGTTCCAAACCTGCTTGGACCTGCTATTTATTTTTCTATATAATGCTGCTCTGGACCTGAGTTTTGACCTATTTCATGAACATAAGATATGACAAACAAATAATGTTATAGCTAGCCTTATATTTATTATAAAGGCATTGTGCAGATTAACACCATTGCAAGTTAAGAAAAAAGTGAAGTAAAACAAATTTGGGTCAACAATTTGATCTCCTCTCTCAAATACATTTAGGGGCGACAATCGATATATGCTTAGTTAGCTGCATAAGAGTATCAAAAGCATTTGCATTTCCTCGTTGAAAGGAGTTAAGCACTAGGGAAGTATACGTTAGTATCATTCTCATTGTTGTTTGTAAGCCCTCTGATCTTAACCATTGAGAGCATGAAACAAAAATTGCACAAATTGCATGCAAAAACTTGGTGCACTCTAGATATACTGATTAGTATGCCTCGTGCAATACGCCCATGAAATCATATGAAAACCATGCCAAAAAGTGTATAAAATCACAAAAAAAACCCCCTGTTATAATGCTACATATTTGTACTATACTCATACTGATTTTTGGGTCCTCCCTTTTTTTTTAGTAACCACCACTAAGCAGTCACCTGTGTTTAACCCTCACCGTGGGACCGGAGCACCGTATTTATCGGACGTCGTCATGTTATAGCCACGGGCATATCCGTGGTATATCCGTGTCTTTGACATGTTACAGCCACGCCAAAAAAAATTACACGGTATTTTTGTGGACTTAGTGGATTTTTTTCCATTTAAGGCTGGCTATAACATGCCCACATCCGACATTTACCGCGCTGGTCACCGTGGTATTAGATCTTTGAATACTCTGTTATAAATTTTCCATAGAGTACACAAATCAATCTCATTTAACTATTTCTTTTTTCTTGTTCTCCATGTGCAGGACGATCCAAACAAGGCCGAATTCGGCTTTGCTGCATTTGCTGCATTTGACTGCGGCCAGATCTGCCTCAAGTGGCTAGTACAAAGAAAGCAGGTCGAAACAGGGCAAGCGATCAAACCAAGGATTTTGGTCCCTGAGCTTCTCATCAATGCTATGGATCGGATTTAGAGCTCTATCTAACATTGCAAGCACACGATTTTCTCTCTTCATATTCTCTGTTTACAATCGATTTAGCATTTCTGAAGCTAGCAAATCGCGCAGAGCTGGTGAGAGCCGGCGAACACATTATTTTGAAACTGGATCATTTCTAAGTTCTTTATTTTTTGAATGTCCGTCACTGTGCCTCATAAGCTCAAGCTGTGGAAAAGAAGTTCGGTCATAGATGATCCTCTGCATTGTATGTGCTTCCATTTAATGCCATGAGGATCGTTGCCTATCCAATTACTTTCCCAGTGCCACGCCCTTTGAGCAAACACAGGATATTATTCAGCAGTAGAATAGAATAGAATAGAATATGATTTTATCGTCCACGGAGACCAACTGGCCTATGGGACCCAAGTACAAAGAGAGAGCAGCAGGCGTATTACTACCCGGATTAAAAACCCCGCCCGAAGGGTTTTGGGAAAAACCTTAGTAGCAATAAGGATCTTGACATACTTTCATGATTATATACATAATCACAAGTCAAAGTGAGGTTAATGTCGGACGGGGGGCATAAGCGAGTCGGCGTATCCATTACCTCACGGAGGTACGATCCCAACAAGCCTCTGAGAGGCCGTGCTTTCGGTAGCTCATGCAAGGCCTGATGGGGCACAACTAATGAAGCATCACCGAGCCGGATATGCTGCGTCTGTGCGCGGACAGCTCGGAGGGCGTGACTTTCATCCTCAATGGCGCCTGTTGGCGGCATTGGCCGGACTCTGTCCTCACGCGGCTCCCGAATCCATCTCCCCGTCTCTCAATGCGGGAGGTGGTGTGCACTGTCGCGAATGGAAGCAATCACCCTGCGCTTTTCATGGGTAGATGGGTGCCGCGGTAGTGGTGTGGGCCCCTCGTGAGCATGGGATTAACTGGCTGTCGATAATTTGCCACCTTGACATGTAGCCGGGGCCTCTGCATCCCAAAGCTTGGCCATGAAGCAAGCATCCAAGTATTTGCTTCAAGGCGTAGCGTTCCTTCGGTGTATGCAATCGGTCCACATCTGTGTGCACGCACATTCCATAAAGCGAGAACCACTTTGGGCTTGCTTGTCTTTCCAGCGTGCTTTTGAGTCATTGCGGGCCCATCGCCACTTTGCCAAAGCAAGGTTGGGCAGCCGGCTTCATCCATAGCCCCCACCTTACGGAAGTAAATAATGTGACGTTCAGTATGACCCTCTCGTAATGGAAGGAAGCCCGTCTCCTGGAGCAAGATCTGATATGGGACCGTGGATTTCACTCCGGTGCCGGCCAAGAAGGCCTTCAGTACCTGCTCTAGATCGTTCCAAGTGGTGAGGGATATCACCGGCCCCCATACTTCTGCCCCATAGAGGAGGACCCGGTTCAACCAAGGCCCTGAACAAGTGTGCTGGTGACCCCATGCATCTGACTACGCCTTGGATTTGTTGTTTTGCATTGCATACTGGGGGCTTTCCAACTGCGGTGACCTGTAACCCGATGGATGCATCCCGGTGTGGTGGTAGTAGAAAACTCAATGCCCAAATACTTATAAGATCGGACCACCTCCACTACCTGCCTGGTAAGTGAATGAGGGAAGGCGTGGAGCCGGATGATGGGACCAGCGGCACCCTTGTCTTAGCCAAGTTAACTCTCATGTCGATAAATTGGCGTAAAGTGTCCAAAGCATCCGTGGCGTTGCATGTCCTCGGGGTATATGCGAAAGCAGGTCAACATCATCGGCATATATGAGTTGCCGGATTATGTGGTGCATCAACCGAAGCCTCCCCGGTCTGCTCAGCTAGCCATTCTTCTAGCTGGTCAATGTACAAGCCGAAGAGCGTCGGTGATAGAGGGCAGCCCCGGGCGCACCCAATGCTACTAACAACGGGCTCCCGACAAAGGTGAGACGACCGGAGCAAGCCTGGTCAGATAGTCCGTATATAGCGTCTCGCAAGTCGACGGGTCCCTAGTCGCTCAATCTATCCCACAACTTATCCCTCGGGCAGCGTGTCAAAAGCCTTTGCGAAATCCACAAAGCAACAAAGATTGATTCGGTGTCGATTCCGCTATCCTCTATGAGTGTTCGCAGAGTGAAGATATGGTCAATAGTAGAATGCCTGGGCGGAAGCCTGCTGCGTGAGAGCCCGCACTTCTCCATCCTCTACCCAAAGTGTCAATCACTCAAGAATCCCTAGGCAAGCAACTTGGCAAAGACAGAACTGACCATAATGGTACGGCAGTGAAGACTGTGAGCTGGTCCCTGTGACTTCAAACAACTCGAAACTGCAGTAAGGAGGGCCAGATTTTGCTGAAGCCGCTTAAGAAGAACCATTCAAGGCTTGATTTTCCCATGTGCTGACCTGTCCAAGCTAAGCCCATTCTCGAAAAAATTCATTTATTTGCGGCATACAAATCTACGCTTCATATTTTCTGTTCACTGTTGACATCGGATGCCCTATTTAGCCTATCAAATCTGGCGATCCAAGAAGAACAAGACAGAATCTGCTTCGAATCCAAACCCTAGAGCAGATTCCTCCATCGAATCCGGCGATGCAAGAACAGGGCGTAAGTCTTTGAGCTCTGATTTTAGGGCAAAGGCACCGCTCTGCCATGCCCCCCATCGTCAGTCCAGCTTGCTTGATCGTACCATAGCTGCTGTTAACGGACGAGATTCATCCACAAAAACATGGCATTGAAACGCGAGCTTGGATTGCGGCGCATAACAAGAAGAAAAGAAAAAAAGAATAATTACAAAATGATTTATATATGTTCTGATAGAAATAAAATTTGACGTTCTTATTAATAAACATGTATAATTTTGTTAACAAGTTGCTATCGCAACAGAGGGTTGGTTGCCCTCGGCACGAGCTCTTCCTTCATGCCATAAATGACCTGCAAAGAAAAAGAATCCTAGAACACAAGTTTATTTTTTATATAGACTTGGGCACCAAAATTTGAGAGACGGTATTCATGTTAGGCTAACATGTTCTAAAACTTTCACTGAATAAAACTATATCCTATGAATTAATTATGCGAAGATCCTTTATTATAAAGTTTTAGTGTATGTCGTGCATAAAACCCTAAAACTTTCGACGGCCCAGATTTCACTTAAAATTTTGGACGGTCCTTGATTTTGTGGTAGGGTTACGGCCGATTCCATCCTTCCTCATCTCTGTTTTATCTTTTGCAGGTTAAGCTTCAAGGGAATCGGATTTCCTACAGGCCGATTCTTGGCTCCAGGGCAAACATAACAGATCTGGCTTAGGGTAATGGCGGGGATTTTTTGCCTTCTATCTTGCTCCTGTTCAGAAGAGACAGCTCGAGGAGATGAAGTGCGCATGCTACACAAATACTGGAGTTCTGGGTTCGACTTTGCTCACATGATATTGAATCGATGAACTCCGATGGATTGATGGCTCCTGGAAACTGCTTATTCGGTTGTAGACCTATGTTGAAGCTGGTTTGCAGATGGATTGGTGGCTGCAAGTCCTTTTTCTTCAGCTAACGAAGACCTTGAGGGCATCTAATCATATTGAACAAGATGGATTTGACCAAAAGGTTTTTTTTTCTGAGCATGTGAATTCAAGGATCTGTAGGCCCAGGTTAGCTTCTCGGCAAAGATTATTCTGTCTTCGAATGCTTGATCACAGAAATGGAGCACCCATGTCTGCTGAACGTCCCAATATTCTAAGTCTGAAAAATCTCACCAGAGCTCTAAACAGGTGTTGCTTCAGGGTATGGAGGATGATAAAGAGGAGCAGGCCCAGGTTAGCTTCTCGGCAAAGATTATTCTGTCTTCGAATGCTTGATCACAAAAATGGAGCACCCATGTCTGCTGAACGTCCCAATGATTCTAAGTCTGAAAAATCTCACCAGAGCTCTAAATAGGTGTCGAATGGACCTCACTAAGTTGTACAAATTCCGAAATGATTTGCCACTAGCTCCAACGATGCTACTTTATGCTCCCGTTGCCATAGACACCGCTTCTAGAAGATTCCAAAACCACCGCCATAGCCCTAAAGAAATATTTCTTTCCTGCAGAAGCTTGGGTCTCTCCTGATGTGCCTTGCCACAACCACCTCAGGCCAATTCGATGAAAGAAAGATTATTTGAAACATGAATATGAATTCAGGATTTTGACAAAAGGCAGATATAGAACAAATGTCTAGTGTGTGCAATTGCCCTCTTCGATTCTGGGGATTTATGAAACAGAAACGTCTAGCAATGTTGAGTGCAAGAGATGCTCCTGGTGTCAGGTACTTATGATTCTGTCAGTTAATTGTTAAGAATGGAACAAGTTGATTAATTGCTAAGTTTCTTTAATCTTGCTATGCTAGATAGCTGCAGAGAAGGCAGAGATGCTCGCTTGAACAAATGATGTCATGCTGGCAGACAAAATTCTCTTGCAAATAATTGGTGGATGCCCTTTTCATGGTAGCTGTAGAACAAATATTTAGTGCAAGAAAGGATGAGGCTGACAATAGTCTTGCTGGCTTTTTAAGCCGCATCAGATATTGCAGGCCTCCAATATGCTTCAAAACTTCCTGATTTATTTAAAGGATCATAAGGCATGCAATCTTATATGCAAAGGCCTAACAAACCAGCATCGTGGATTGACTTAGATAATAGAAATGATTCACACTGCAAGCCTGATCCATGATGATGTCCTTGACGAAAGTAGTGTTCATCGTGGTAATGAATCGAACCGTTACTTTTATATTATGCTCTGGTTTTCTTGGTCATGCTTGGTTAATATACCAGGTGCTAAGCAAAAACAACATTTGCACTGAATGACTTCCTTTCATTTGCAGGTAAAGAAACATGACATCAATTATATGGAAGACGCATAACTGTTTTGGCCAGGATATAATGTTTGCACAGTCATCTTGGTATTTGGTAAACCTAGAGAATTTGGAAGTCATAAAACTGATTAGTGAGATCAGTAATACAAAACTGTTTCCAATGAATTTTAGGCTAACGTATCTTGCAAAATTGTGACAAACATAAAGTTTTCAACTATATCTTACCTCATGCTTGAGCTGGTTTATCTGGAAGGTAATTAAATATTTTGCTAATGGTGACAAGCTGCAAGCTTATTTGACTGTGATTTATCTTTGGAAGATTACCTAGATAAGAGTTATTATAAGACAACATCCCCTGATTGCAGCAAGTACCCGATCTGCATCTATCTTTATTCATGTTCTTATATTCATAATCAAATGTTTTTGTATGGCAAACATTTGGGTTTAGCTTTTCAAATTGTTGATGACATCTTAGACTTCACTCAGTCAACTGGGCTAGCTTGGAAAGCTAGCTGGGAGTGATTTCATTAAGGATGATTTAACCTAGAGAAGTAATCTGAACTGAAGACTTTAATTGAAACAAAGTTTATTGGTAATGGGTCATTAGATGCTGCTGAAATCTGTTTAGTTTCTGTGTTCTTTCTCAAATTTGTTTGTTTTATTTTCATTGTTTGGATGCAAGGTATTAGATATTATAGTTTGCATTTACAATAATATTTGAGATTTAGGCCTTTTATTGTGGACAACTTGATTCATTTACTTCATGGTGGCGTAGACATTTTGTACCTATTGTAGACTTCAGAGACTCAAACGTTCCATGCACGAGAGATTGAATTAAAAGGACTCAAAAGTTCCATGCATGAGAGATTGAAATTAAGAGAGCAAGAGAATTGATTTATTGAGAGATTGAAATTAAGAAGACTAAAAGTTCCATGCATGAGAGATTGAAATTAAGGAGCAAGAGAATTGATTTATGTAACATTCTTCGAACATTGCTTGGATAACAAAATAAACAATTCTTACATGTGTAGGCCTTTTGCATTCCTATACCTTTAGCATTTGTTATTGTTATAGTTAATTGAAGCCCAAAGGTTTTGAGAGCTCTTAGACACAACTTAAACTTGGAAAATTAGAGCGAGCGTCTTATTTAACAACCATGGTCATGTTTGAACCAGCATGAAATGAAAAAAACTCCGTGTATTTTTTTTCCTCGATGTGGCTTTAACATGACACTCGCGAAAAAATTCGTTAAGTCCACAAAAACCCCGTGTATTTTTTTTGGTTCAAACATGACCGTGGTTGATAAATAAGACGGTCGAAATTAGAGTATATGACAATCAATGATAACTTCTCTATGGATTTGCCTAATTATATTAAAATTTTGACTAGGAGTTTGAGCTGAATAGGTTTCTATCCATGCATGTTCCCAACTTATGCCCAGCAACGCTGGGCACCATTACTAGTAACATTATTGTTCATATATAATTTATGTGTTGATCATATCTTGAAAATCGATGGAAAAAGTGGGTATTGAATTAACAACCAAGAATGAAGGAATTTAGATTACGAGGAGTAAAGACAACAAAGAAAAGAAAAGAAAAGAAAGACAAAAGAGGAAACATAGTATTTTTGTTGTTCTACACAAAGGAAGCTAGGATAATGTCTGCCTTTAGCATAAGGTCATGTGTTATAATGTCATAAAGAATGCCCTATTTTTAAGCATTCTAGAAGTTGATTGAGCCGATAAAGTTCAAAAAATGTGAAAAATATACTGTCTTACATAAGATTGTTAATGGTACATGAGGTGTATAAATTAGTACAATGCTGATGGTGGAAAATGCATTTCAATATATCGAAGGTTTTTAGAGAGGAGATGGCAGTGCAAAATTCCTCTTTAGCGAACTTGGAGAATCATCGATATGGCATGTTTCTTGGCTGCTTCTTGAAAGGCAAGAGCAGCAGGCTCTTGAGGAGATAAAGCGGCAGCTTTTTTTTAGGATTCTTGGGCCCGATTTTTGTTTTGAAGCCCAATTTTTGTTCTGAAGCCCGGTTCTTGTGTTGCGGAGCCTGTATTTTGCTTCAATAGTGCATGTGCTATGGCGGTGGAGGCATACAGGAGCTCTGGTTATGCTCTGGTTGTGTTTTAGGGTTTATTCTTGAATGTAACTGGACTTGATTGCTTGTAACTCTTTGTTGTTCTTGATTTTTATCTGGTCTTGCCGCTATGTTTTCTTGTAAGTCTTTGTTTCTTTGTTTGCTTTATTTGCTCTGTGTGTCTCAATTCGGGACAAGCCTTATGGTACTGCTTATGGCAGGAGGGTTAACTCCCTCAACTTAAAAGTACTTTATTTTCTTCTATTTGATCTGGCAGGGTATACTTTAGAAGGAAAATTGCCGTGGTGCAACACGGCATACTTTAGCAGGAAACTTGATGTTCTTAAGGTTAATGCCATTTATATCAGAATTAAACATAGCGGAATTGTATGACTGCATCATTGACTCAGGACACCATTGTTTTCAACTCATATACTGACGTGGAAATTGCAGTTTCACCCCATCAAGGGGTCAACGGACGGCCACAATGTCTCCATTTGGAATCAGAGTTGTAGTATTCATCAGATCAATGGCCCACGATAAGCGATAATACAAAAGAAGCGATATATACGGAGAGGAAAGTGAAAGCAAGGCAGCAATTTATTATCAAAATAGAGAAAATCTGAATTGTGTTTGAGACATTTGCGTCCGAAAAATGAAAGTGACAATTACATTTGCAAAAAAATTGAACTTCCATACTGCATTTGAATGGGAACATTTTCAATCAATGATTACAGAAGATGGTCATTATGCCTACACAAAAACCCTTCTCGGGGATTCAAGAGATTAAATACATAAACAATGCATGCAACTTGTACAACAAAGTATGTGACGTGTGCAAATTCTATATAGACATCGTTTCAAAATCATATATATTGAAAGAAATATAGAAGTACGTTATCAAGTATTATAGTTGACCATCATTGCAAGTAGCTCAGGTATCCTGAGATTCATATGATAGAACTTTCCAATCCCAATGTCGTTTAATTTGCATCTTGCATCTAATAGTCTTCGCAAGAATTTTTGTGAAGTTAAGACAAAAGCAAAAATAATTTACCTAAAGTTCAGTGTGATGTAGCCGAGAAAATCAATACAATAAAAGAAGCAATGCAATAGTGTTGTTTTGACACGGAATTCTATTGCAGCTGCACATCGCCACCATAAATATGAAACACAAACTGAAGAAAATACTACACTACAGAATCGATCTCCAGGGGGAAAGCCTAATTCAAAGCAATCAAACATTTTTATGAATGCATGCCTCCCAATGAACTGCCAGTGCTCAACAGTTCATGAGGATTTAACGCGGTCACTTCTCCATAGTCAATCACATCCTTCAATTCATCTTTCTCCCAAAAATTTCACTTTCCGATTGGAATATGCGGGGCATATCCTAATTTCATTCCATGCATCTCTAGAATTTGCACTTCGGGCAACCCAAAGAAGTGAAAGAATGTATTGAGACATGAAGAATTTTTGTGAAGGTAAGGTAGAAGCACAAGCGGAAATACTTTACCTGCATTCATTGTGACACACTTGCATTCATGGTGAAAGAACAACTCATGGCAACTCATGGCAATCATGGCAACTCATGGCAAGCAAAAGTAGAAGCACGACAGAAGCAGTGATACCTTACCTGCATTTGCAGCAGAAGAACAAGCGGACCAGACGCAATGCACCTTATTTGCATACAACCGGAAGTGCTTGACAAGACTACCAGGTAAATTGATATCTTATCTGCATGTCATTAAAAGCGCTTGCCAAGAGAACCAAGTAACTACCAGTTCATTTAAACCTAGATAGAAAGAACCTTGGACACAAGGAATCTCTACGTTTTTATTGTCATTCTTAGCTCTGCGACAATCTCAAACATCCAAATCTCATGCGAGCAAGAACTCTAGCCGCCAAACTGAAGATGTTGAAGCATATTCTAAAACCATAAACTCTGTCCCTAAGGTTTGCTCTGCGGACACCCAAAAAACGAAACTAATGAAGTGGGCAATCGTAGCTTTCATTTTGAATTCAATCTATGGTGCTAAATTTAAGCCAAATGCCATGGTGCTTTCAAGAGCAAGATGCAAATTAAACGACCATCAAGCAAATTCCTATTGTACGTAGACGCATCCATACATTGCATAGAAATGCTAATATGCTCGTATTTTCAAATATTATTCTACAATTCCGCAACAAGGAACTCAATCCCATACCTACTGCCCTTTTAATCAAGAACTCTTGCACGGTATCTAAACCCCATTGCTTCACCACACATCCTATGCCATTTTCTATCCCCACTGAATGCATTTATATTGATTCTAAAGGTCCACAACTGACGAGCTAATTTCATTTATCCATGTGACGAATTTAAGTCCCAATGTTGCACAATATGAACATGCAGAATAAACACTGTGATCACCTTATTCATATGTTGTTGATCAGCAATATGAATATCTGTCATATCATCTTACTGCTGATTAAGATAATTTTGTGATTCAACTAGGCAAGTTAAGGAAAAGAGAATGATAATGCCTAGTTACATGTCCTTGGCAGTGCATCTATATGTGCATGAAGAAATATCCCTATGTTCTGCTAAGGGTTAAGATTTCAACAAAATGCAGTTTGAAAAGTCCTTATGGCGCAACCCATGTCCATCTTCATTACAAATTCTATTTTGTCAATTAACATCGCGAACAACTGGAGTCAAATCTTTGTAGATAAACCTTGAGCAAAATAGTCCCATGCACAAAAATATGACGAGATCAGAACCAGTTGTGAAATACAAAATAACAGTCACATTCCCAAGTATTCTCCTAAAATCGAGAAAAATAATTTCTGAGCCTGATACTCAGAACTTTTTTTTTTTTTTATGAACGTGGACCTTTATTACTCAAAAGAATACAAAGAGTATATGGGGGACTCAAAACCCAGTGGAGAAGATATCCACTAGAGCAACACTACCCACCACATACATAACATAGAAAAGCAGAGAATACAGATCACCATGAGCACAACTGTTTGCTATGAGTAGGTGTGAATCTGAAGATATTGTTTCCAAATGACACTTTTGATGTCATCCTTCAAGGAAGAACATTTGTACGCCTTCACAATGCGACTACGGGCATCGCTAAGCACTTGCGTATCTGAAAAGAGCTGTCCCTTGAAGATGAGGAGATTTCGTCTCTTCCAGATGGACCAGATGATTACCCCGCCTCCCCCCGGCATCGTGGGTTCAAATCCCACCCTTTCCGAAGTGGAAAGCCCTCTTTGCCAATTTGTCCCAAGAACTAGGATAGACTGATAAAAGGACCTGCTGACTAATCAAGTCACAATGGAAAAGACTCGTGGCCAGCCGCCAAGCGGTGTCTAACATGGTGACACAAGAAAAAAAGCTCAATTGTCTCATCCCTCTGCGTGCAAAGAGGGCAGATCACAGAGACTTCTGGATGAAATCGATGAACAATAGTGTTTACCCGCACGCATCTATGAGTGATCTGCCACCATAAAATGGATAGCTTAGGATGAAGCAATTTATCCCATACCCATCGCCGATCGCTTTTACGATGAGGCTCGGGGGATTACTAAAGGCCACTTTGGCGATGGAGGCAACACCTCGGGATGAAGCAGACCACATACATCGAAAGTGCACGGTGTGCTCCTCCTTAACACCGCCATGAACCACCCGGAGCCGGGGAGCCACGCCTTGTGGGTGTGGAGGAAGTGTAGCGCCTACTTTTTCCCAAATGCTCCGTCCCAACGAAGGAGAAGGAACTTCAATTTGAACTCATTCCACGCCAACAATCTTGTCTCATTATACCATGCGAGATACCGCGAGCACACACTGCCGCCGCCACCGACGCTAAGGCCAATGGATGGACGTAAGAGACCGGGGACAATCTGCATGACCGTCACCCAAAGGGATCCACCAACAACCGGGTCAGGGATCTGTGGTGGGCCATTGGATGGAACTGAAAACAAAGTGCGCATGCCTCCCAAGCAGCTTAGCAACCCCTTGAGGAAAGGAGATGCATTAGGATATGGAGAAAGTGGATAGAATAATGCCCATGGGAGGAGAGGCTTAATGGATGGAGAGCCAAAGGAAATGCACCTCTGCAAAGACTGGTGAATGAGACGCAGACCTGGAGAATTATCAGCATTATTGAGAATCCGCCACATGAACTTAGAGATCAGCACCTTGCTCTGGAGAAGAAAGTGAATCATCCCCAGCCCCCCACAAAGTTTAGGCATAATGCACTTCGCCCAACTAACTTTAACATCAGCTCCTTCTTCAGTGCCACCCCAGATGAAGTTCCTGACAGTGCGAACAATGAGCTGCATCTTTGACTGCGGTGCCAGCAAGATGGATGCCATGTAGACATGTGTACCACTCAGAACTGACTTTGCCACAGTTACACGACCAGCCATGGATAACTTAGCCGTGGACCACCAGAACAAATGCCTTTCCAACCCCTTAATAATGACATCCCACGCATCACCAGATGAGAGGTGTATACCAACTGGAATGCCTAGAAGCTTAGTTGCCTTCCCATGAGGAAGAACCTTCCATGGAAATGCAACCACGTAAGACGCCTTTGGAGAGTCTAGGGCCCACAAGGTCGCGATACACTTTTGCCACCCCACAAAGATACCAGAAGCCAAAGAGAAACTGTCCAACAAGGAAATGGCATTCTGCAAATTCTGCTCATCAGCCATTAAGAACAAGAAAGTGTCATCTGCATACTGATTACAGATCTGTTGTGAACCATTATTCATGGGAAGACCATGCAGGATGCCTTCCTGCATTGCAAGAGAGAATACCTGAGAAAGAATCTCCGCCACAATTGTAAAAAGCAATGGTGCCAAAGGACAGCCCTGGCGAATGCCACGTCCCACCTGAAAAAATGTTGATGGTTCTCCTTGAAAAAGAACTGAAGAACGAGCAGAATAATGAAGTTTCATAACATCTGTTGCAAACTGGGCACCAAAACCAAGACGTAAAAGGCACTGCTCCAGGAAACTCCAGTCAACACTGTCATGATCATATGCTTTTGCAAAATCCAAATTTTCAAGTATACAATGGGGTAACCATGCATTCTAGCCCAATAGAGACCCTCATATCTTTCACGCCACATTATTCAAGATACACCGAGGCAAGAAACCCGCGTGGAGGAGATGGACTCGGTAAGCACGCCACAAAGCTTCTGAGCAAAAGCTTTAGCAAAGATCTTGTACACCGAGGACAACAAAGTAATGGGCCGCCAATCTGAAATGGAAGAGGGATCCTTACATTTTGGAATAAGGGAGATGCAACTGAGTTGAGGATTTTGTCCAGTGCCTCGTCTTTTAAAATCCCCCGAAAGCATCATACACATCCGCACCAAAGCCAATCCCAATACTCCTGGAAAAACTCCACTGGAATACCATCAAGACCCGGACACTTGCCCCTCTTGAGAGAAAATGTGGCCTCAGCTAAATCATTCTGGCTGATCTCAGCCTCCAAAGTGGCCCTTTGCTCATTGGTGACTATAGGATGAACCTTAGCAAGCAAGGCCGCTTGAAAATCTGACTGAAAGGGAAGACGCCGAGCAGTGAAGAAAGCTGAAAAGTGATTATGCAAAAAGCCTCATTGCTGATCTCAGCCTCCAAAGTGGCTGATCTCATTCTGGCTGATCTCAGCCTCCAAAGTGGCCCTTTGCTCATTGGTGACTATAGGATGAACCTTAGCAAGCAAGGCCGCTTGAAAATCTGACTGAAAGGGAAGAAGCCGAGCAGTGAAGAAAGCTGAACTGTCACCCTAGGATATTTCTACTTTTCATGACAGAATTGTCAACACATTTTGCTAAAAAGCCATATACTCGGGGAAAGTTCCTATGCACAAAACATCAACATCTGAAGTGAAGTGTTGTTCTATTGATGAGCCTGGATCAATAAATACAGTAACTCATAGGGAAACACAACAATGAATCCCAAATGAGTGAAAACAAAATCAAATACCTCAGAATTAGACAATCACCAGGGTCACATGAATGGAGTATCAACAAGTAATCCCACATGGGCTCAGTTATTTGAAGAACACTGTCGAAGGAAAAATCGTCATTGGGATGGGGATTAAAAAACCCCGCCCTTTCAAGTTTTCGAGGAAAACCCTAACGATAAATAACTGACTCGAAGAGCAGTTACTGATGAAAAAGTCCTTGAAGATGCATCTACACCCATGATAGTCCACAAAGAGTGCCAACGTAAAGAAATCCAACGACCCCTGCAACATGCAGCCCCAAACCATATGCCGAAATCCATCACCTCGACTATCGCTTCAAATTGCAAAACAAGGAAAAATCAACCACGCCAACCGTCAAAGTGTCAGAGTTTGAAGCAATCGAACATTTAAGAAGTGTCACTTGAAGAAGAAAATCTCAAATGGAAGATACATGAAAGATCGAATAAGATTTTGATGGCACGCACAAAGTTGAGAAAGAAGATAGCTATAAAGCTACACCAAGAAGAGAAGAGAATTACTGTTTATTGTCAGAAAAAGCGTCAGACTGTCTGGAGAGATTTTTGCCTGACGTTTACATGGACGACTAAACTGACGGTTATTTTTCTGACGCTTTTTTCTGCCGATTTTACGTCAGATATTTCACTTGATTAAGCGTCAGAAAGTATAGTCAGGCTATGCATCCCATAAATTGTCAGAAATGTAACATCAGAAAAAACGTCAGAAAAAATGTCAGAATAGGCATCAGAAAAAGCGTCAAAAAAAGCGTCAGCAATAACGTTAGAAAAAGCGTCAGATATTTCGTTAGATTTTGTTCAGATTTAGCATCAAAAAGTGTGTCGGATCATTCGTTAGAAGATAACACTATTACAATTTTAGTCATTTCATCTAAGAGTACGTTTTAGATGGAATTTGATGTTTTGAAAAGCTATCTTCCCCAAAAACATGTTGGTCCCTAACTGAATCTGTAAATTTTTGTGAAGCTCATGCTGTTATGAGAGGTCTAGAACTCTGAGTTGTATATTTTCTGGAGCTCTTTGCATAGCTCTCAGAAATCCCGCTGAGCTACACATAGCTCAACAATTACACATGATCTTATAATTCTAAGGGGGTTCTTATTTTCCCTTAAGTTTGTACAAGCCAATGAGTGGGTACCATATAAAGTTTAAAATGGTGATATGCCTAAAAAACAAAATATTGGGTGCATAATTTGCCTAATATGCAAATGGCCATAATGTCTTGTTTGATGGGATTGACTTTGAGAAAATGATAAGACTTGAAAAGGATAATGGCATGCTCCAAATCAAGGCCAATTTATGCCACTGTGCCATGGTGGCATCCATGTTCTTAGATTGCCTAAAAGGCACTAGCCATATTTGTTAGTAGCTAAAGGCTTAAGGGGTTAATTGGTGAATATCTATAGATTTGCAAATGATATTAAAAATTATTATGATTTTGTGCGAATAATTCGGTGTCCTTTGGACTAAGCGAAAATTACATGTATAGATCACTCCATATGGCTTAAACTTGTCTGGAAGATGGTGGATTATTACTACAAACATGCTCTTACATTATTTAATGATGCTATTTGTTTACAGTTGTCCAGTTGTGTTCAATATATTTGTGACTAGTGCGACACGAAATTATAGTATAGTGAACACTAGACTTAAAATTTCTAAAGGCATTTCTATTAATCAATGGGCCTGAGGGATGCTCCCTCAATGCCTAGAATGGGAGGAACCTCCCCACTTAATTTGTTTCAATGCCTAGAATGGGAGGAAGCTCCCCATTTAATTTATTTTAATTTAACATTCTGCCATAGAAGGAAGGAAGGAAGGAAGAAATTTTAACGTCCACGGAACCCAATCGGGTTATGGGACCAGAACAAACAAAGGGGGCATAAGCCCTAACAGAACAGAGGGTCGAAGCCCAAAAAACAGAACATGGGGTCTAAGCCCCGTTACAACACACAAATAAAGAAAACTGAACCAACCCAAAAAACAGGGAGCCCGTGGCTATGTCAAAACTGTCCAGGGATCAGCCGGCCACTGATTCCGAATGATAGCCTGGCCTCCCCTATACACTGCCCATTTCCGTCGTAGACGAGCCTCGCGCACTCGATATAGCTCTTCTTTCCGCCTGCAAAGCTGTGCTGGGGTCAAGTCTTCCTGAACAGAGAAGGTGGCTTCCTTCAAATGATTACCATGCCGTAAGATGTGCAGCCTAGAAAGAGCATCCCCGCGCGTACCAAGAGATGATCGGGGCCGGGTCGCCGCCCCTAACTCGGTGTGCCGAGGGACATCGTCCCCGCCTGATGTGCATTACCCGAAAGAAGAACCGGTCCATCTCAACTATAGCGGTGAGTGTCAATCGCTTCTTCAAACCTACAATGCGTAAAGTTCAGAAACGGACGCGTGCTCGCGGGTCGCATACTAGACTCGAACGGGGACCTTCGCCGCCCCGCGGATAAACAATCCTCTGCTGGCGGCTGCGTGGGCCTAGGTACTGTAGCATCTTCCTGAGGCATGGTATGTACATAGCCAGGTACTGATGTTCCGATAGGCTCTGGTGAAACACTACCGTTCTGCTCGGCCGAACAAGACCTCGAGCCGCACCCGCTCTCTAAAGGTAAGTGAACAGATGTTTCTGTAAGAGTGATGGTGGATTGGACCGTGCGAATATAATGGATCCGATCAATGATTCTATTCAAAGCTGCAGCTGAGGATGTAGTGGGAGCCGATTGTGCCAAAATTGGACGCTGGGGGCCAAAGGAGGGGGCTGCCTGGAGATAGGGCTCTATCGTGGGGTCATAAGGTCTATCAGATGGCACGGGCACCCTGATAAGGTTCTTTGCCTTGCGAGTCTCTCTGGCCATACGTTTGATTGCACGGGTCATGTTGATGCTCTATGAAACAGGAACCAGGTGAAGCCAAAATAACTAGTTGAAGAAGCTGCAAATGGCTAGATCGAAGTAGGAGCAGACCAAGGCAAAGGGTTGTACTGCGGCTGTGCTAACAGATGCAAAGAAAGTAGGGCCGTGCTGGAAAAGGGACTGGGCAGAGGCGCAGTACAACAGAAGCTATGCTGAAAGCTTGCTAGAGAGAAGGTTGTAGAAGACGCTGGTTGGCAAAATCAGGGCTGGGCCAAATATGCTTTGAAATTTGGAAAGAAATCTGGGAACAAAACAAAGACCAAGGGAAAAGGCACATCCGAACAAAGAACAAAGGGAAAGCCAAGCAGAGGCAGCTGCGGGTTGGGGCTGGGCAAAATCAAGCAAAACCAAGGGTAAAATCCAAATCAAAATCAAAACCTGGAAGGCGTTACTGGTCGGGCCTGATGCTGGAGGCCGAAAAGGGGGCTGCGCTGCAAAACCATGACTGGAGGTGGCAGCGTGCTAATCCAGGTTTGTGGCAAATCGAGTCTGGAAAGGACTGGCTAACCGGGGACCTAGCAAAACCGTTGCTCTGAGCTGTCAGAAGCTCTGCGCTCCCTGCAAACCCAAACCGGACGATCTGCTGGGTGCCGATTCCACCTGCGTGATGCCAATTCCAGATCCAAAGCCAATCCAAATCCGGCCTGCTGTATCCGCTGATGCTACTTGTGCTAGCGCCCTAAGGCGCTAAGGCGCTAAGGCGGTGGGCGAAGGAAGAAGTAGAGCTCATAGAAAAGCATGGGGAATTGTCATGGTCTATAACATCTAAATGAATTAATAGTTTGAATGTGAAAACGTATATATGTATGTCATATAACATGGAAAGTTGTCAACATATTACAATTAAGGTGCAAGGTGCAAGGGAAGTGGACTCTGTTGAAATTGTAGGTGGTTCATCACACAATTTATGCACAAAATGCACTATCAGTTCAAGGATTCATTTTAAGAGTGCATGTTCATTTGTACAGGGGTTACCTGGAGGACATTAGCAGCTCAAGAATTCAATACTGAGATTGCACACATATCTGTACAGAGTTTATGCTTAAGTTCAACAGTGGATACTTAGCCCTATAGTATAGCCTTAAGGGCACCATTAGTTAAAGGGCATATTATATGAATAGTGTAATAATGGTTCAATGGTTGTATTGAACTAATATTTGTAAATATATGTTGTGCTGACCCGAAACTATGGAGGGAAACTCCATATGAATAGCAGCTCGGCAAAACGGCCGATTCCGGTGCCATAACTGCCGAAGTTGCTTCAATAAAAGATCAGAGAGGCCGGCTCAGATGATTTGAGCTGGTCTGGGATAAACCTAAGGAGGAATTCCTGATCAAAGCTGAGGTTTAAGGTTGAATACTCATCGGGTTTGCTACAGTGTTAGGGTCAATCCCTTTGCTACAATATTTTTGCTACAGTAATTCAATGGTTTTATATTGATATCATTTGAAGTTAAATATGTTGCCTTAGAATTGTCATGTTATAACCCTTGTCTTGATGGTATCTACAAATTCATCAAGCAATCTTTAGGAATAGATTGAATTGGATTCTCTATTTCTAACATTGGTATCAGAGCAATTACCAGGTTCTAAGCACACAAAGGGAAGTTGTTCATCATGTCAAGCAGATTTGGAGCTAGTTTACTAAGCACTGTAGAAGTATATAAGGGAGGCCCGGGCTTTCAAGTTTGGAAAGATGCAGTCAAACATATTTTGGAAGTGGAGGACCTCTGGGATATTGTAGATCCAGATGGTGTAACAAATGTGGACTTCAATACTCTCATAAGGTCAGTATCTGAAGGTTCAGTTAATATGAGGCAAAATGCAGGTGCTGTGCCACCAAATGCAGAAGGTTTAGCAGGGAACAGTCTATTACGGGCTGGGAAATCTTTGTACTCAAGACTCAAAGATGCTCAGGGAATAATTACATGCAAGGTAAGCCCTACTATTAGGCTTAAGCTTAGAAATATGAATCCAAGACAAATGTGGTCATATCTCTTGAAACATTTTGAAGAAAAAACCTCCTCTCAAATTGATCTCCTTGAAACTGAGCTAAGAAATCTAAAGCTAAAGGAAGATGGAGATGTCTCAGATTTCTTCAACACATTTGATAATATTGTTGCTGATTTAGCTGGGGCAGGGGTGAATATTTCTGAGAGAAGTAAGGTATTACAAATCTCTAGGGCAGTAAGTGATAATGAAAATATGTCTTTGTTCATAAGGAACATGAGTAAAACAAGGGAAGAAGCCGAGAACACCTTGAGAACTGAGTATGAACAGAAGAAAATTATGAGAGAAGGGGAGGAAACCTCTGAAATTCTTTTTGCTGGTAAAAGGAGTCAAGCTATATGTTACAATTGTAATGAGCCTGGCCATTTTAAAAATGAGTGTTCCAAGAATAAAAGAGACTTCAATTGTTACACGTGTGGTGGTAAGGGACATGTTGCAGCAAAATGTCCAACTCCTAAGGATTATGGCAGAAGCAAAAATAAAGGGTCCACAAGCAGAGGAGGAAAAATCAGCTCAGGGAGGGGTCGTGGCAGGAAACCAACTGGTACTTTTGTGGCAAGGGAGCAAGAAGAAAAGGAAAAGTCTGATGTTGATGAAGATGATGAGGTAAGCCTTGCATTTACCATTGTTGAGAAAAATCAGCATGCTAATAAAACTGAAACTCTTGTAGTTGATAGTGGAGCTGAAAGATCAGTAGTCCAATCTACTGATTTGCTAAAAAATATTTCAACTTCTCACTCTAGAAGAATTCAAGTTGGAAATGGAGATACACAAGAAATTGAAGGAAGGGGACTTTTGCAGCTCATAGATCTTGATGGGAATATAGTAGACATTGAAAATGTTTTATGTGTTCCCAGAATTATAAAAAATCTCATTTCTATAAGCCATGCTAGTGGATTTAGGCTACAAAGTCAATTTTGACTCAAAAGGTTGTAATATCTATCTTGGCAATATATTAAAGTTTCATGCAAAACGTGTTGGCAATCTGTTTCAAATGGAAGCTTCTGGCCATGATAGCATTAATACCCTGAATATTCCAGAATTTGAACTCTGGCATGACAGGCTGGCTCATACACATTGTAACAACTTGAAATATCTAGCCAAGAAGGGATGGCTAAAATGCAAAGATATTAAATCTGAAAATTTCAAGTGTGAGGGATGTATCCTTGGGAAAATAAACAGGTTACCATTCAAACACTCCAAAACAAGAGCAAGGGATGTACTTGAGTTAGTACATACCGACCTATGTGGGCCATTGAATGTGAAAGGAAGGACAAATAAAAGATATTTCATATCTTTTATTGATGATTTCAGTAGGAAGTGCAAAGTCTACTGTCTAGAAAGAAAGTCTCAAGCATTAAATGCTTTCAAACAATATGTACATGAAATGGAAAGAGAGTCAGGGAGAAAATTGAAATGCATCAGGTCAGATAGAGGAGGAGAATATTTGTAAGCCAAATTCAGACTTTTTTGCATTACTCATGGTATTAGAAGACAACTAACCTGCAGGTACAACCCCCAACAAAATGGAGTAGCTGAAAGGAAAAACAGAACCATTATGGATGCTGTGAGATCCATGATCAAGAGGAGTGGCTTGCCAAATTACCTGTGGGAGGAAGCTTTGAAGGCTGCAATAATGATCCAAAACAAGCTGCCCTCATCGAGCATTAAAGGTAACATACCTGATTTATTATGGACAAATGGCAATGGTAGCATAGACTATGATTTTTTTAAAGCATATGGATGTTTAGCATATGTACATGTTCCAAAAGAACATTGGAAAATGTACAGGAAAATATTGAGCAGTATGGTAGGAATGATTTGGGAAGGAGCAGAAGGCTAGAAAAGCAACATGTTGAACATGAACAAATTATGGCTATTCTTGAAAACATCTCAATACCACAGTCCTATGATGAAGCAATTGAGAGTGAACATAAGGAACAGTGGCTTAAAGCCATGAAGGATGAGTTAGAATCATTTGAGAAAACTCAAACATATGATTTGGTTGATTATCCTGCCAGTGAAAATGTTATAGGTTGCAAATGGCTGTTTAAAATTAAAGAAAATGCAGATGGCAGCAGGAAATACAAGGCAAGACTTGTGGCAAAAGGATACACCCAAAGACAGGGACTAGATTTTGATGAGACATACTCTCCTATTGTGAAATTAACCAGCATGAGAACATTGCTTGCAATGGCAAATGCACAAGACCTTGAGCTACATCATATGGATGTAAAAACAGCTTTTCTAAATAGAATAGAATAGAAAGAATAGAATAGAATAGGTTTTTAGCGTCCACGGAGACCAATTGGCCTATCTAAATTGGAGGAAAAAGTTTTTATGCAACAAGCACCAGGGTTTGAGCAACAAATTAATAAAGTTTGGAGACTAAATAGAGCTGTGTACGGCCTTAAGCAGTCTTCTAGGGAGTGGTATATTTGCATGGACAATTTCCTTAAGGAACAAAGGTTTGAGAAACTCAAGAATGATGGCAACCTTTACAGATACAAGCAAGCAGAAACTTTTTGCATCATAGCCTTATATGTTGATGACTGCATTATGGCAGCAAATCATCTAGCCAAATCCGGCGATCCTTTCTGCATCCTTTCTGCGTGTCATGGCCATAACATGCTTGTTATGGCCATAACAAATTGGTCCACAATAATGTTACTGGATATAGCACTTCAGAAAGAACGGCTGAGATTAATTCCTAGAGCAAAAGGATGAGGACCAGGACGTTAAGGACCAAGGAATACTTGTCGCCAAAAATTGCATTTGGATTGCGGCGGAGAAACTAATTGGAAACGGAACAAAAAAAAAGGGAAAAAACTGAATCTTGATTATAATATGTGTAGATAGGACTTCCGTATAAAGAAATATGTAATAGCTAAAGTAAGTTTTGTGATTACCTTGAAAGTTGTTTAAGAAAATGCATAAGATTTATACCTATATTATGATATTGTGAATGGTAGGAATGGTAGGAAGCCTCTTAAAACAAAGAGACTTGGATATGCAAAAATTATAAGGTAGTTTTGTTGTATGATTGTACCAAAACGTCAGGCTGCATTTTGCCACAAACTTGGAAGAAAACAAAGAAGATAAGATAAGATAAGATAAGATAAGATAAGATAAGATAAGATAAGATAAGATAAGATAAGTTAAGATTTTTTACGTCACGGGTTATGGGATGGCACATGCAAGGGCAACAGCCTATCTAAAATTTGGGGACTAGGCCCCATCACCAAACACAATAACCAAATATTAAAAGACTACCAAAAAGAAGATAATGCTAATGCACGTGGCATAATACATGTCTAACAAAATAATGCAGACCCTTGGGGCAAGTTCATGTCATTAAGGGACTATTTTCCAAGAAAGAAAAATAATATTGAAGGAGCATCATAATAGAAGTAATGGTGCCCAGCTAAGGTGGCAACATGTGGTTGATAAACTGGAGTCGTAATTATAAACCATATCAGAGACGTTGTGTGCATAGGTTGGAAGAAATTAAAGTTCAAGAACATGTTTGTACGCAAGGTGTAGAACCATAAAACTACCCATTTTTTGTGACATTGCAATTGTGATAAACAATGAATACAAATATTTCGAAGATCACACAGTTCTAAAAAACAATTGAAATGAATATGCGCACTTTGCTTGAGTCATATAGTACGTCTTAATATCAATCTTATATTGTAAATATACACCTGCCTACGTGAGACATTGGTGCATGTAATTTTCGGCATCGCATGCCCAATATGATTGATATACTACTACAATCTTACCACATGTTTTGGTAGATCATACACTTTACACATAATGTTTCATGCAAAGCATCATGAAATTGACTGAGAAGCGGTGAGAATTTAAGAAAGAGGACAAATTTACATTGACCTTTCACTTGTCCAACTCCAATTTCTCCAATATGTTTGACCTTGCACAATTCAAGTAACCATAGAAAGATTGAAAGATTGAATGATTGAAAAAATAATGGTTTTTGTGAGATCCTGTTATAATACAAAATGTCAGACTCCAAAGAAATCATACCTCAAGTTTCGTGTCTGAGCAAAACCTCCCAAATCCCAATGAGCTTCAACAAAGCCCTTCAAATGTCGTTAGCAAAATTGTTTTCAGCAGAGAACATAGCTACATAGTCGCAGGAGGATTCAATAGAAAAAGTAAGCCACTTTGAAAAATTCATGGATAGATTCTTTCAGGTTTCACTAACAAGTCAACAACTGCTTTTGGCAATTTACCCAAGTACCTGGACAGAGTTACAAGGCCAGGCTTTTCATCTAGCAGCAGGATGGTTGCTTTGGACTATCTGGAAAAGACGAAGATTGGTAATCTTCAAAGGTCTGGATGTGGCAGATAATCGTGTTCTCCAAGAAGCTCAAGGTTATTGTAAAGTCGTATCATTGTTCTTCACTTGCCCCTCGCAAGAGGCGATTGATTTTTGAGGAGTTTTTGGATGTGCACTCTTATGCTTAGGCAGGTTGCTTCACTCGGTGGGTCTCCGCTTATCCGCTGAGATTTTATTCCTGTCTCTGCATTTATACTTGTATTTGACTCTTTGATTGAATAAAGTCTGACGTCCTTCAACAAAAAAAAAAAAAAAAAAAAATACTTAAGCAATTTGAATCCAAATGCATCCATAGTAAAAGCCAGTTTGAATCCTAGTCAAGGAATAAAAAATCTTGCAGGTAAAATGCAGCAAAATATTTGTAGTATCTGTGAAGCTATCTGGTGGGACAACATCCGGAACCATCTGAAGCCAATGTTGAAGGTACTCCCGCTATTACCATGCTACATGAGCTTTAGGGTTTGAAGAACTTTCTACATGAGGACACAATCCAGACCTTAACACAATTGGTAATGCAGCATATATATATAGGGTGTTAATTCGACATACAGAATTGTCACAATGAAAAAGGTGCTCATACCCCCTGGGAAATCCCCTATTGAGGAACCGGGGGACTTAAGAACAATGGCTTATTTACTTTGCAATGGCGAATTCTTGAAAAAAGGAGTATATTGTATGGGGGAACATTAGTAGAAATAGGGGATTCTTGAACAACAAGACGGGTATATTCTAATAGGGGAATTAGTACAAATAGGGGATAGCAAATGCACATCGGGGTATTTTCATGAAAGAATGAGAATGAGAATGATTTTTTATCGTCCATTGGTTAAAATGGAATTTGCGAATGTGCTGGGGTATTTTTAAGAAAAGGGAACTGATTCAAAAAGGGAATTTGCAAATGAATTGGGGTATTTTGTAAGAATGGGGATGGGTTCAAAAGGTAATTTGTGAATGGATTTTGGTATTTTTAGATAAAAAGAAAATTACCAAAAAAAACAACTGATAAATCCTGTCTTCAACGAGGTCTCATCTCATCCAAAGAAAGAATCCATGCTTGTGTGAGTGGCTCCGTGCCATGCAAAGAGAAGCACACTGCAGTGTAATAGCTCTTGAGTTCTCCTTCACATGCATGGACAACTATTGACGATATGTTCCACTTGAAGTCCTCTGTTGACACATAATTTCATTCTTTGTAAATAGTACCCTTGTAAGTACTTTGATGAATTTGAAAGCCTTCCTTTGCATGAGGGTTCTATTATGCAAACCATTTTTTCATATCTAGCTAATGGTGTATACCGAAATAGACATATGACAATGTTTTTTGCCTTAAAGGAGGCCAA
Organism: Isoetes taiwanensis; assembly: GCA_021234155.1. Taxonomy (NCBI): domain Eukaryota; kingdom Viridiplantae; phylum Streptophyta; class Lycopodiopsida; order Isoetales; family Isoetaceae; genus Isoetes; species Isoetes taiwanensis. Next base: position 19,614,510 of record JAJEKV010000023.1, on the reverse strand, counting down.
AAGTATTATATGACTTTACAATTTGGGGACCTCTCCTGATATGCGATGAAGCAAAGGATTTATTAATTGTTTGATCTCAGTGGATACATTGATCAGAGCTGCAGATCTCCTCCCATATTCCTGGAGTGCATGTTGCATGACATTCCGACTCTGCATTTCAAGGGTTTTCTATAAAATCTGAAAATAGAGCTTCCAGCCATGGCCACCTTATTAGCTTGGCGATGCTGCACCTGTGCACCATACATATTTTTGACCAGAAAGGTTAAGCCGCTTGCACTGTAAGCCAAGTATTTTACTTTATATCCATTTCTTTTATCGGTTCAACTGTAAATGAATGGCCTCAAGGAACTTTTGGCGATGGAAGCTGGACTATACAAATATCCGGCCACAAAGATATATCACTAGAGCCTTAAAACCATTCTTATATTTTATTACAATTTTTTCGGTCTTATTCCCCTGCAATTGAATCACCCCATTAGCTTATTGATGCAGCAATGGCGATTAAAATATGAAAGTAGCTGAAGATATTGCCCTTAACGGATTCATTGCTTTCACCAACATTGGCTTGCACTTTTATTCCCTGTTCAAAGAAATCTAAGACCTTGACAGTTTCTTATAAGAGGCCATGTAAATGGCAAAAGGGAAAAGGTCAATTTGGGCGCTTGATTCTATGGCCGATTCTAGGCCTTGATATATGAGCAACTAGAAATTCATCATTCGTGACTTGAGGTTTCTTGTGATGTTTCAGCTTCCCTATTTCCCAAATGTGAAGGCTGAACCTATAGTGGTTGCAAGAAACAAGCTGGATCTGGTGCTTATTGAAACTGGCCCTGACGATGACACATCTTTCGGGTATGCTACCTAGCCATTTGTCACAATCACTTTGTGTAATTTCCTACTTTATCATGCTTTTGAAGATTGAAGAATGGCATTTTGCTTCACTTTATATGGTGCAGTCAAATACAGCTGCAAAAAGTACTAACTGCTTGCTGACCAGGTAACTTTCGTGCAACAATTAATGGTTTGACATGTTCAACAGAAACAAAATAATTACAATTATTTCAAAGTGTCCATATGCTTATCGGTGATGGAAAAGTAAACACACCTCAACTTGTAATACAAGGAGATCTGCCTACTAGAAATAGATTGGCCAACCATAAAGTATCGCTTTGCCTGCTTCACTTGCACATGTGTTGAGAATGATGTAATAGTGGATGCCTAAATGATTTGTATCCTATTATTTGCAAACTACAGAAGAGGTGGGACGTACCTAAGAACTGCTATTGTGGAGCATATGTTTCTATGCATCGAGGATGCAGATATAAATTTTTTGAAGTTATTTTATATACGACAAATAGATAGATAGATAGATAGATAGTAGTTTTAACGTCACGCAACAGGTCTACAAATAGAGTTGTTTGTGCAGTCATTGCTCTATATGTGGGTGAAACTTTGTAAATTATTCACTGCAACACTCTTGTGTCACTGCAACACACTTTACTAAGTATATTTAGGATTGTCTTACATGTTATGCTTGTACATTTGCAGGCAAGTAACCCCGATGGTAATTGCACGAAGACTATGGTCCAAATTTGCCTAGGCTCCTTGTTTTTACAGTGAGCCTTGAGGGTTATTTTGCTTTGAACAATTGAAGGCATGAGTTCATTTGGACCTTTGGGATTTATGTTCAATACATGATGCATGAAATGGAAGCAAGGTCCTAGTGCATAAGACCAGTGGGCATCTATGAAGTACAGAAAGTGAAAGTGTTTTGGTTTACCAACCTCATTCTGCTGATAGAAAATTATTTGGAGGGGGGAGGGGGGGAGGGGGAAGGGGGATGCAAGATGATGGAGATGAAGGGATGGCCATTGAACAATTGGTCAAGAATGGCATGGGGATTTGATCTATGTTGGTTTGGGTGCATATTCACATGGGGGTTACTTCGGGCAACGAGAGCTGTCGGATGGGCATATTTTTCTTTTATTCCAAGATCTGGACCGTACATAGCGATCCTCGTTTGTGGGGTATGCATGTACAAGTTTTTGTATACTATATATTGAGGTTTGCAAAATACTATAAGGTTTGAGAGAATGTACTTAATGGTGTTAATTTTGTACATGTATTGTAAATTTTTTGAGGCTCTCGCTGCCCTACGTAACCCCCCGTGTGAATATGCACCCAAACCAAAGGGGGTTTAAGGGGGATTTTAATTTAAATGTGTCAAATGCAATGGTTTGTGTTAATAATGTTAGTTTTGTGTTAATGGTTTGTGTTAAAGTAAAAAAAAATTTGGCCCCTTCGGGGCCTTAAGGATGGTGTAGGGGTGTAGATATAGACATTATCTAATACACTAATGATGGATGGTATATCATAGCCTCACAAATCTAACAAACTAGAGGTGCTCAAATTATGGAAACGAAAACATTGCATAGAATTAGACATATAATATTAATACTAATGTATAATATTATACAATACAAGAATTTAGCGCTGGCAGAGCCATCACCTTTTGTTGTTTTTTTTTCAAGATTACGTACAATAATATAAATAGAGAGTAAGTCGTTCTAATTTATTTGTACCTAGGGCGGCCTCTTTTTTTGTTTCCCTCCTCAGACATTGCTTTTTGTCGCGGAATTGCAATTTGAGTAAATAAAACATGAATAAGGTCAGTGATAACACCACCAAAGTCATTTATACACATGTCCATCTTTGTTATAGGGCTAAGATGCATGATTAAGATAGTTTTATGAAGATCAGCTCACAACTGCTCAAAATGTGATGATTGTTCAGTTTCCAAGGAGAAGCTGCAGAAGTTTTAGCAATGAATATGCTGGCACATCGTTTTCTCCAGTTAAAACCTTCCAGCCTGGAGTGATTCGTTTGCAGATACACACCTTAACATTGTCACAAGTACCATTTCTCATGCATATACAATACCACTGTTCTGTGTGCTAGAAAGCTTCAGATATTGCAGTAAGGCACAGGTGGACATGATTTCTTGTCATTGCTATAATGCATTTATGGAATCAGGAACATCAGTGGGCTCTTTCCTATGGCATAGTAATGTGCAATATTGTCATCATATTCGACACGGTACCTCGAAGGAATTTAGGAGAAAGGATGGAACGCATTGGGGTCCCTTTTGGTTTAAGGGCTGCTGTATCAGAATTATATGCAGAAGTCATTGTGAAATTGACAAATAGAATGGACATAGACATTCATAGCACAATAGGAGTGAGACAAGGCTGTCCCTTGTCTCCGACATTATTTGGTTTATACATTGATGAGCTGGATAGTTGGATGAAGCAGAGATGTCTACATGGCATGGAGTTAGGAGGCTACTTAATCCAAATTTGTTGCTTTTATGTCGATGATGTCGTTTTGATCTCCTCTACAAAGCAAGGTTTGCGGGGCTGCTTGATAATCTTCAGCTATTTTGCAATGAGAAGTTAATGACAGCTTAATTTAGCAAAGACAAAAGTAATGATTGTCGGGACAAAGGGATCGGCCTGTTTTACCTATAAAAATCAGCATATAGAGACAAGAGCACATTACAAATACCGGGTTAGAATTTGAATCAAGATACTCGTGGGCGAGATGCTTGGACAAACGCGATAGCGGTGGGGAAGAAGGCCTTATATTCCATGTTAACTAAGTCTTTGAGTCACGGATCTCACAAGCTGGTCCTTGAAGAAGACATTATTTAAGGTACTAGTACAAAACAGCTTATATTATATGGATGCCCGACGGGGCCCCGCTTGTCAAGTAGGCAATGGAAGCGGTTGAATCAGTCCTTAAACTATTCTTGACGGATGAATTAGGGGTAAAAAGCCAAACGCCTTTATGCCATTATGCTTATGAGACAAACTATGCTTCCCTTAGAGGTCAAGCATTATGCCGACTATCAATTATGTAAACCGGTTAGGGCCAGCAGAATGTAGGCCATCAAGAATAGCGTACGAGTTCAACTCAGAATGGAAGGAAAATTTATTGAAATGGGCTGCTAGTTGGGGGGTAACTCAAGAAAACTGGCCGGATTCTGAGATAGGTGTCAGAGATTTGGTCCAAGAATTGGCAATCAACCTAAGTTATGGCACTCAAAAGGAGTAGAATGCGAAGTATATTGAAGACATAAATCAATTGGTGATGTACACGAACTCGATTACTGTTGTCAAACATCTCGAGACATATGAAGCATGTGGTGGCGAGATACCGGACAAGCTCGCATCGTCTCATGTCTGAAACAGGTAGATGGGCTGGGATCCCGAGAGAGAGCAGACTCTGCTCTTTTTGCACATTGGGAGTCATGGAGGACGAAGGACATGTTTTACTTGAATGTCCTGAATACTCACATATCAGAGATAGACACAACATAAATCTTGTACATTTACATGGGATACTTGAGATGGAGCCTTATAACCTTGGTAGATACATCAAGGATATAGACTCACATCGTTCTTTTCTGTTAAGTCTATGATCAGACACTGTAAATTGCTGCCTCGTGACCTTCAAGGTCCAAAGGGCAAGATCAATACAATTATTATTATTATTATTATTATATTGCACATGGGTCTGTAATGCGATTATCTATTGCAAGAATACTTATATCTTCTCGACTCTCTTGTTGATCTGCTGCTGGAAATTGCTATAGTTCTTATTTTGTGCTGAAATGTTTTGATGAATTCAGTTATGAGAGGAGGTGATAGCATCATCAATATGCACTTGACTGCTAGCCAACCATACAGACAAAAGCATGTGTTTCGGCTAGAATGGACTAGTCAAGGAGGCTTTGGGGATATTTAGAATCATGCTGGAGCTGACTGCTAGCCAACTATATAGACAAAAGCATGTCAACCAAAGTTGTTCAAGAGACATCTTCTGCCAGTATACTTGTTGTGAGAGTCTGAATCTGATGAAAGTACACCTATTAACACTTCTATTAACACTTTACTGGATTTTTCTTCAGAAGATCAATTGAACTTTGTGTCCGCCCTGCATTCCAGTGTCAATGGGCTCTAAATTGGCTATTTACAGACCATTTCTAGATGTTAGCAGACTATTGAAATCAAATCTGGCCCATAATTCTTTGTCTGGACGTCCCTTATCCAGAATGCAATGTGGGGTAGAACAGGCAGCTTCGGGTGCATACATATGTACAAATTTCACTCAGGAATCAGTCCGATTGGGTTGATAGACATATGCCTATGGCCTAAGAAATCCAAAATTTCGTTGAAAGAGCCATGGATTCAGCAATAAAAATGCAGGAATTTGTTTGTAATTCTTATGGCAGACTGAGAAGCCCAAGAACTATGCCAATTTATTTGAATAGGCCCAAAAATTTGTCTTCTGAATAAAAACATACCTGGGTGTTGTGTGTTGCTTTCTCTCCGTGGACGATAAAATCATATTCTATTCTATTCTATTCTCCTCTGTGCTTCCTCAGTCCAAAATGGCTTTGCCAGTTCCTTGGCCATGCATCCATAGAGTATGCTTGTGGTAGACTGTGGCGGCTCGAAGAGCTTGCCAATCCTAGTCTCGGCAGGGGCAGAGGCTACCTTTCAATGTATGGGTTCATGTCAGAGCCAGGCTTCTGAAAAAGCTGATGCAAAAAACAACGGCACTACAGAGGCCACAAAACCAAAGCTTCTCCTGCTGGCCTAGAGTGCCTCTTCCGGTTGTGTAAGCGCCACTACAGAGTAATTTTGTGCAGAGATTGCTAGTCTCAACCTAGATAGGAGTTCGCCTTCTAGGGCCAGCCTGTGCCGAAAACCAATTTCTGACAATTTTAGAATTTTTTTGTTTATTTTTCGAACCAGAAAGTTGAGCCAATAATTTTATATGCAGGAAGGTAAGAGAGTAAACCATTGGGGATATGGACTTTAGACAATAAAAATGCGGAGTGCACTCTAGATATACTGATTAGTATGCCTCGTGCAATATGTCCATGAAATCATATGAAAACCATGCCAAAAAGTGTATAAAACCACAAAAAAACCCCCCTCTTATAATGCTAGATATTAACCTCCGCAAAAAAATAAGGTGCTGCGCACGGAGGGTTGCCCTCTGTGGCCGGAGGGTGAAGTGGCTTAAATCATAGTTTCAAAGTCATGTTTTGACAATCAATTCAAATTTCTACTTCTAGACAATATAATAGTTGACACCATGACTTTATGGGAATTGGCCAGAAGCAATCTTTGGTGCTCGGCATGGAAGAAGTATTGCAGGAGCATAAGGTCTAGTCTAGTGTAATAGAGCAGAGAATGGAAATACATGTTTTCTTAACATAGAAATGAGAGAACTGCTTGAAGACCTCTGATTGGTCTTTTGTCATAGAGAGCTTCAAACATCTGAGGAAAAAACCTTAGCAGTAACAAGCTTGTTGATAAACTGTACATTTGTACATGACAGTGTAATGATCAGGGGCATGATTGAGTCCACATGTATAGTATCTCTTGAATATAAGATGCCAGTATTCCTACTACAATCCAATCATCAACAAGTACCAACTTTGTTTTCTAAGAGGTAAAATTATGATCTCTTGCTTTCTACGTGCGTTCTCTTATTTTCATTATTCTTGTAGCACGAACAATGTCTTAATACCAAGAACATTATATGTATTGAAAGATGTCTCATTGTTGGTAACTATTTTTTCACTTTGCACAATTTTTAGCTTATGATTAAATCAAGCTTCGCTTCTCCAAAGAAGTCGATGTGAGCATGCCTATACAAAAGGTAATCAATGGAATATACGGGTGTGTAGAAGTTCACAATTAACATAAAAAGCAAACCAATCATAAACCAAAACAATCATAGAAAAGAACTCCAAAACCCAAGTCGAACCCAGTTATTTGTTGCAAAAGAGCATTAGTACAAGGGATCCAACCTAGTAAAGAAACTTATAATCTCCTTAAACACATAGAGGAGAAGCACCCACCTGAACCTTATTAAAAAATATCAGAAAAAAAAAAACAAAAACAAAAACTGCCATTTTGATTAGCATGGAATGCACGAAGATGGTCCTTATATAGTTGGATTTAATGTATTATAAACTACAAATAAAGCATTATGGTCAACATCTATCTCAATATTAATAGGTCTAGCTTCTAACATAAAATACTATGATACTAGATAGAACAACATAGGATTTCTATATACAAGCAAGTAAATAGAATACGCGTTCTTCTTCTCCAATTCAACCTAATGTCAAAATCACTTGGCATCTAGGTAAAAGGCCATGGAACGCCAAGCTATGCATCAAAGGTGGGAATAAGTATGGGAAATTCAAATATACTTGAACAGCAATAATTAATTGGGTAAAAGCATGAAAGGGTGTACGTACATCGTACTGAATTGAAGGACGAATTTGTGCTTTTTTGGGGTACATTTTAGATGTACATCAAGATACTATGGTTTGTCGTTTTGTGTCAGATATGCAATGATTGCAAGATCATCCCTGACATTCCCCCTGAAATTCTTGGTTAACCACCGAACCACCGAACCAATTCGAATGGATCCGTCCCTCCCTTTCCGAAATTCCCCCCTTTCACAGGACGAACACCGAACGAATTCCAGAAGCAAACACATGCCAATTGAATCTACAAGAAATACAAATCAATTTCAATCTGTTCATAGAGGGTGAGAATTCCAATGGAAGTGATGGTTCTAAAAGCGTAAGTATGCCGACATTGGCGGTGTTAAGCCACAAAACAAATAAAGCGGCGTTTGACAGGTTCGATGGATTGCATCCTCGATTCTTTGGCAAATGCTTCGTCCGATCAAAGACTAGTTTTTGTGATCGTTTGTTGCAAGATGACGTGCTTTTTTCTGTTTTGAACCTGTAATTGGAAATCCTTCCGCTTATTGTTATGAAATCAATGATCAGAAACTTAAAAGATGGGCTTCAAGAAGTAAAGTCTGCTAATAGCAAAGATAAATTGGCTGCAAAACATTCACTGTTATCAATGATTGTTGGAAAAAAAGGAGATATAAACAAGAATGTTTCTTCAAAATTGCTAAAGATACTGACCAAGAAATTTATCCAAAGCCGCAGCAAGAAGGAAGATAATGTCATTAAGTGGAGCAAATGTATGGGCTTTGGCGGAAGGATGCCAAGATCAAATAGAATCGATGATTCAATCAAATGTCGTTAAGTGAATTTTGGCTTGACAATACCAAAGTTTCACCAAAGGTTAGAGATGTCATGAAGAGGAGAACACAAGCAATACAATACCTTGATATCTCACAGGTTTGCTCTTGTAATTGAATCAATTCAGTTTTGGAGATTATGTTTTCTTCCAAAATTCTTTCATGACTTTCTTACGTACATTCTAGTTCTCGTTCGAAAGTGACTGTTAATGAATACACATGGTTTTCATGAAATGTATTGCATTTTACATTGTTTACATCTATACATTGTTTACATAGTAGCGAGAAATCTTGCGTTGATGTGCTATTAGGTACTTTTAGATGTACATCCATTAACACTTACATGTCCATGCAAAATGCATTTACATGTACTTGAATATCAAAATTACATCATTTTACATTTTAGTGTACTTTCGTGTAATGAAGCCAAACAAATCGGATATATGTACATTAGTTGTACTAATATTGTAACATTAATGTGATGTACTAATATTGGAACATTAATTAGATGTACAATGGATGTACATTGGATGTACATTGTATGTACATTGGATGTCTGATAAGAATGCATCGTTGAACCGCTATTGTACGACATTAGATGTACCGATGTACATTAGATGTACATTAGATGTACAAGAATGCATCGATGGAACTGTTGGATGGACATTTTATGTACATAGAACATACATTAATTGTACAATAGTATAGTTCAATACTCTTTTTGGCATCCGGTTTGCCGACATCATTTTGCTAACATGGTCTTTAATGCTTTTGTTATTGCGACCGAGCTTTATCAATCGGTTTGTATATCGTAATCCACGATACCAAAATTTGCCTTGACGATTCGAGTATCCAAACCCGATTGCATAAGGAAATTGAAGGAGAGAAACACATGTTGTTTGTGTCAAACATGAGCAAGCGATCCCGTCATGAAAGGCCTTCAATAATATGAGGAGATCCCTACATGTTAATTGCACTTGCTGCTGCAGTTGTCTCCGTGGCATCCCAAAGAAAAACAATGGAGTATGTCAAGCAAACAAGAAGACTTTTGATAATGTTAGTATCTTGTGGAGGTCAACAGTTCGCGAAAATATGTGACGGATGAATGGCATAAACTAAAATGCATCAAAGGCTTAATGTGATGAATGTGGAGTGAAGAAATTAGACATCCGTCCAAACGAGGAAGATGGAATTCGAATGTGGACCGCAAGTATATGCATATGTCAATGAGCCATCCAAAAAGGTACATCCGTAAGGCTTAGATTAGTTGATCATAATGACAAAGCATCCGTTTTGTTAAAGAACATGAAAAATCAGCTTGCTAAGTTTACTGAGATCATAACTTTACAAAGACAATCGGCGAGCAAAATGCTTTAAAAGATGTGTTGAGAAACTCCCGGATAATAGTGTGTTGTCATTTGTTGACTTTGCAGAGAACTACACATTGAAACCGAGGGGACGTAGTGCAATCCGAGCATTGGAATCCCGATCAAATTAGTATTTTGGTCCATATTTCAATGATGAAAATAGAAGGTAAGCTTAAAAAAAAAAGTGCATTTCTATGTTTCGGATGACGGAAGCATGACACTCATTTTGTGCAACATGGTTTTAAATTACATTTGGGGTGGCTTAAGAATAATGGAGGTGGACATATAAACCTTCATTATGTGTGGTCGGATGGTTGTGCATCTCAATTCAAATCTGCCGGGGCATGGTATGGAATCTGTAGATACCATGTTGAAAATAAAATTCGAAAGTGATATGGAATTTCTTTGGATCCGCCATGGGAAAGGCACACATGATGGCGAGGGCTGGTATAGCAAAGTTGTGGCTTGAGAGCGGCGAGAGAAAACAAAATGGCATGCCAGTGACATGTGTGCGTAAACTTGACTTGTGCGAGTTTTAAGGGCCAAGGAATCTGGATTGTGAAAGGGTGTTTTGGGAGGTTGGAAAAGCAGATGTGAACAGGCAGCAAGCATTCAATTGCAAGACTTTACACGGTACTTTCGGCCAGATACATTCTGTCAACTATAAACCCGGCAGATCCAAAGAAAGTTGCTATGCGACCACTCTCGTGCTTTTGTGATGATTTGCATTAACTTCAATTGGTTGAATTGTGAGAACATTAAACATTGTGGAGAATGGTCTCTAAAAGTTTGGAGCCCACAGATCATATTGCCTCTCGTGTTGAAGCTGAAAATGATGTGGATGTTTTGTATCTGAGAGGATGAGGCTGGTTTAGATGACAATTGTAGTCATTTGGATGTATTTGTGTCTTTTGCGCACCGGACAATGTGGAAGGTGTTTCATACTATGTTCTCATGTGCACCGTGGAAAAGCATGCATTGGAAGAAGATTCAATTGATGACTATGGAAATGAATACTCTGGCGGCACTAGTGTCATTGAAGGACAATATTATGAACTAATCCCAGTCTGCCACAATAAGTATAAACCGCTTCCTACTAAGAATGTTTTGGTACCTCGCAGAATGTGATTGGGGTTCAATCCCATTCAAGAAAAGTAAAACACAAGTGGCAAAGGGGCAAGCCAAAGATTTCACTTGCCGATGAAGTCCATGAGACATTGTTATCACAACTTCCAAGAATTGTAGATGACATGGACTAAGTCGGATCCGTAGTACTTTCCGTAAATATCGTAATACTTTGTTATAAGAACCGAAGAACCGGACTACTTGTAAGTGCATTATGTACATCAATGTACATAAGATGTACAACACATGTACATCTTATGTACATCCGCTTATACATTCCGAAATATTATAAAAATTTGTTAAGTGTAAGTTGATTAGAATTGAACACAAGAAAGTTGAATTGCATAAACATTAAAAAATGGTTTCATCATGGCAAAGATAAGAAATGGACAGGTTTTCATGTTGATATATTTATATTGTGGATATAAATACAACACACCAAAATGAGCATGGCTCATAATTCATGACCAAGCTTCAAAATGTCGGTAGGAGCCCCGATATCTTATGACTATTGCATCATGTCTTCCAGCCCGCCGAGAGGTGAAGAGATATCCTCTAAAGCGGTAGTCCATGCAGTTTCTATAGCACGTGCCAGCGGCAAACCTTTCCATCCTACATGGCTCGCATCTTCCGGGACACGTGCCTTCCCCAAGGGTTGTGCAACAAGTGATTTCTTTGCCAATATACCTTTCATGGTTGCTCGTTCCTCATAATTTTCAATTTGCTCAACCTTTTCCCAAAGTTCGAGAACAAAGCAAGATAGAGGCGATAATCGGTCCCCAACCCTATGTACTTGCGGCTTGTGTTGGTTTGTATTACCTCGGATGCGCTTGTGAACTCTATCTCTTAGTTTCTTAATAGTCTTTTGTGTTTCAAATCCATTCATCTACAAAGCAAATGAAGATCACTTAATTATGTATACACACTCATAATTGTACCAATAAGAAAGACAAGAAAAAAGAGTAACTCAAGTGCAATGAACAAAAACTTTGATACATATATTCATAACATTTGAATTTGTACATCACCAAAGTCTGTACCAACAATGGGCCACCGAGAGGCCAATAACATGATGGCGCTTTCTCCATTCCTTGCTCGTATATTGACTAAATTTAGGCGTGAGCACCCAAGTTGCTGCCATAGTTTGCCAAAGAAAATCTGTTCCACTCGCTTCGATATGCCATCTACCGCATTAGTCATTGGATGCTCTTTCACATAAACTATACCATCTTCGGCCATTTTGAATCCATTAAGCCATGGAATGAGCTCCATGACAAGCAATCTGTCACCGCCTAATATCGGTGTCCAAGAGAAAGGACATATGTAACTTCCTACGAGTTCAAAGTGGATTTGTATCTTTAAATTAGTCGATCGAACTGTATGTCCATAGTACTCGGGTACTCTTTCCATACCACGCTTAATGGTTTCACAAACAACCCCTTTTGAGGTTCAAGAGGGTGTTTGTGTGGCGTAGTCCAACAACGCTCTGGGTCGTAAACAAACTTCACTTTATGGAAAAAGCATCACAAATATGTTCCACAATTGGTTGAAGATTTTTAGAAGTGAGTGAAGACCAGGATGGCAACATCAAACCCTTCTTTTACAAATGCTAACAAGATGCTAACCCCGGCCTGCCCGAAAAAAAACACATTTCCTATATTAAACTGAAGCTCATCTTTACGATCTGTTGGTATCTTGAGTTAATATTTTCATTCTTGTGCACACTCTTGCCCAACACAGAATTTAAGTCAAAGATAATGAGCTTTCTCCCTGAATTAGATGATTCACCTGTCAGCAAGAAAACACTTGAGATTCACAATTTATAATTACATTTCATATCACACAATTGAGAAAACATATTGATAATTACACGATTGTTATTTGCACAGGTGTAAGTGAGACAAATAAATTATTTTTTTCATTACTTATTGAGTACAAAGAAGCTCGGAGCATGGCTCATACAAAACTGTAATTTACAAACAAGTCAAAGGGACTATCTACCCTGTGTAGGAACAACTGCTTGTATATTCATCTCGCCTTCTACAATTAATGCCTCCATTAGATGATCCCTCCGTGACTTGGCATAGGCATCAGTGAACCAACTGGGTGTCATCTGCATGGTGCACAAGTATTAGAGGACTATACCAACAAATAACTAATAGGAAAATAACATGTTCTACTTACAAAAATGGAGCTTGGCTGTGCATCAACCACGGCATCTATGAATTTGTGCATGTAAGCCACAATGTACATGCAAGGGTTGCTGGTACTAGTTTCTGGCATTTTAGGACCGAGAACACGAGCATCAAAGTTCTTCCTACCATGGCTTAAGGCATTTGGATCCGAGCATCATGTTATTGATCACAAGCTTATGAAACACCGCAAAATTGCAATGTGAGAATAAATCAAGCATAAGAAATTGCAATATCGTAATAATCAAATCATAAAAATAAAACGTAAACTCATACTTACTTCTCGACCACTTTAGCATTGGGTACATAGCCTTTGGACAGGAGAGAGGATCACGTATACTTGGGCTAGCTATAGATGGAAAAGAGCTTTTCACTGGACCAAAAAGCACAAGTATTGCCAATGCCGCATTTGGGCCTTGCGAATTGGAACAAATATGTATTGGCATCTTGCAATCAAAATGCCATCCAGCCCTTCCTTTATGTTAGTGTTACGTGCATCCGCCCCCCCGTTCTTGAGGGAATTCACAAAATTACGAAGGTGTCCTATTCGAACCGTAAAAACTTGTGTTTCCAATCGATGGAAGATCTGCTACAAAGGTACCTACACACAAATCCAGAATACATATTAATACATAAGATGAGTGACTTAGGGAATGAAATAACATAAATATGTTGAAATGCTAGCCTACCTCCCATAGACATCTACCATCTTAGAGGTCAAGTCCACTTCAAAAGCCCGAACTTCGTCAACATCACTTTGAAAGATAGAGGGTGCAGGCTTAGGAGGACAGTCCCTATAAGGAGTGAATGGAACCAACCTTTTCATCGGTTCACTAAAACTGCATAAGGAAACAACAAAGATTAGCAAAAGAATATATCTATTGTAATCAATTGTATATTACTCACCTTGTAAATTCATCACACCAAGATCTTACGTGGATTTCTTTGCACCTTATTTGTTATCACATCAATATTTTCTTGTAGATCCTCTTCCTCTTAGGTTCCTGGCTTCGGAAGGATCGGGATCGGCTTCCTTCACGACTTTGATCGTGTCCTATGTACAAAAAAAAAAATGTGGTTAATTATCATAAATCTGAGATGTTTAACAAAATTAGTTCATCTTCGACATACCTCTTTCTAGGTGGTGGTGGCGCTTTTTGCTGGAGATTTTCTTTTTTTGAGGACATTTTTTGTTCTTTGGAGATTTTGCTGTTTTTTCCTCTTGGAGTGCCATCACCAAAGATTCTTTTGCCTCCTCTTTGGAGTGGACTCAACTACCAACTTCGGCTTCCTCTTCCCTGGTATCTCCGGGATAAAATCTGGATCTGTGTCCTTTTGTAGCTTCTTTTCCTCAACGTCCGAGGCTGGGACCCGCAGATGATCTTTGAGACAATTTTAATCTTTCTTAGCTTCTCCAATTACTAATTTAGCACTTGGTGATGAAAGAGTTTACATTCGCGGCCCGATCATTGAAGGGTCCGCGACTTGCAACTGCTTTAGCTTTCTCAAGTGCCATCCTCTCAATTTCCTCAACTTCACTTTGCCATGTTCGAGGAGGCACCATTTGCGAGATGGTTCTATTAATCGGCAATCAGAAATGTCATTGGTGATCCGGAGCTGGAAGGTTGAGGGTCTACTGATTCGGGGCCGCTTATTATGCTCGAAAAATCAGAAAAGAGAGTCGATCACCGGATGGCTCAAGAACATCGACCATTAAAGCCGCTACGGGATAGGAACGACCTCATCCGCAAAACAAACAAATGATCTAAATTTCAATAGACATAAAAGAACATGAAAACAGAACTAATGAGAAATATCCGGTACATTCTCGCCAAGCATGTACATTTCATGTACATAAAAGGTACCAAATGTAATGCGTAACTACATTTAACTATAGCCAAATGTACATGTACATGTTCCTCAATGTACATAGAGGTACCTCAATGTACCCGGATGTACCCGGATGTACCCGGTATCCAGGTTAGGGAATGTAGATCTATGCCAAAAAAAAAAAGCACATATATGTAAAAAATGCACATACTTATGAATCCATCTACGATGCACTCTAAAGATAAATGCATGTACATCTATTTGCGGATGTAGACTCCATTAGAGAAATGTACAACCGATACAACCGCAAATTCAAGCTCAAAAATAAAAGCATCAATAAACAAGCAAATATATGCCTATGTACCTCTCGCTACGGTTGTACACTAAAAGTTATACATGTACAAGGAATAGCAATGCACCGAAAGCCATACATGTAGAACTATGCATTACAATAACAAATATGAATTAAGAGAAATATAAGTTTAAATTAGTTGAGAGCAATGCATACCTTTCCACGGCCCGGAAACCAAAGCTGAATTGAATGCCCTCATCCCGGATGCAACCTTTTATGCAATTACGTCTTTTCATGGACCAGATAACACAAGCAGAAGAGGCAATAAGCATCTCTGCATGGAGCTAGCAGCAACAAACCAGTTTTGCCAAAGCCTTGGCCACAACAGGTACATGAACTGAATGTGATGAACTGCTCTATAGAAGTAGCTCCTACCGGGGTAGGGCCTGTGCGAACAATAGGTCCTGCTCTCCCCCATGAAATCCAAAATACTGTGAATGCCTTTGCTGAACCAATTCAATGCAATTAAGTTTTTCCTTTGCTTGTTCAATTGAGATTTCATGCCTTTCAATTTCTTTAGTTGCTTCCTGCAAACCAATTTCTAGCTTAGAAGAGTGCTGCTCTTTATCATGTCTACTCATAACCAAGTCTTCCAACTTGTACTTCAACACTCCGAAGATAACTTGATTTCCAGCAGGATCCTGGGACAATTTGTCAAATTCTGTTTTGTCTCATCTATTTTCTCGGCAGATCTGGCTGCGGATCTTCTGATAGCATATCCTTTCTACCCTCAATCCGGTGATGACCTTCAATGCATCCCTCCTTTTTTCTTCCAAAGGCTTCTACTTCATTCAATAGGTTAGTTTTCTCCTCCAACCCATGCTTAAGTAATCGCTTTTATTGTGTCAACATCTGATCTAGAATAACCTGTGGCTCTAATATTACTCACCGCAATACGATGTCTTGTTTGATAGTTGAGGATTTACCCGTTGTAGGGTCATCCGTAGCGCCCGAAATGAGGGTTTTGGCAAGATCTTTGGCGGTCCTAGCCACGTCCATCCAATCAACAAGCCGTCCCTTCAAGTGAAGAGCAAATGCTCTGGCAAAATAGGTAGAAATATAATGGTTTGTAACCTGTTTCTTGCCATAAACCAATTCATAATATTTTAAAAATCATCTTTCCATGCTTAAGGATTCTCCCTTCCTTGAATCCTCGTCTGTTTTTTGGATCTTCACCCCATACCTCGCTTCATAACCATCTCTAGGTTGGGTATGTGGGCCTCTGCATGTTTATCACGGAGGTCTTTGGCTTGGATCACCTCAGAACCCAAACGTAAACTCCTTGGAGGTAAAATTCCACTGCCGGAAGCACTGGCTTCTTGCTTGGGCTGTGGTGATGAGCAAGCACTCATCTGGGGGCGTTTTGGGGCCATAGCTAGATGAAGAATTCGTGATCGAAATTCAAGCAGAGAAGGCAGGGGCGGGATAGTGAACGAGAGGCAAACCAAGAAAGAATTTGGGAAAGAATTTCAAAATCTGATAATTGCGGGTTCAGAGTAGTGGATAGCCATTAATCATGGCAGTTACTAGTGGGTCATGATGACATTTATTCCAAAAATGTGCATTCGGTACATATGTATATGTACAAAAGGGCTACATTTATAGACACCCTTTCATGCTTTTACCCAATTTTCTAGCTAGGTTTTCATTATCAGATCAGAATGTTACATAGAAGATAGAAGGGCATCTTTTTTTTCAAGAACGGTGCCTCAATATTGGAAAACATCATCTAGATACGTCATTTTCTCAGGAAAAGTGCATATCTACAAATTATAACAAGAAGCCAGCCACAACAACCTTTCTTCATTTTCCCAATGCCAATGGACCCACGAGCAAGTGTATGTGCCTAATGACCATATTTGAAGTAATGGTTTGCCAACAGTTGTTCATTCACATTAGCAGGCATAGATCTGTTGTCCTTTACATGTCCTTTTAACAGACCTGTACCATATGGTGTACCATAACACTCAGAGGCTGGGATTTGAACACTAGAAAGACTCTCTATCCGTGTTACTCGTGGGTAGCCTTTTCCCACATTAGTAGGATGTGCCACAACATCTGCATAAGATGCATCCGGAACTACTTTGCATGAGTTTCTACCCTCTAGCACTTTATCTTCATTATATACACCATCATAACTCATTTGTGGAATTTGCAGGCCTTCTGTACCTTGTGACGACATGCATGTGATGCGATAGTTACCATATGGGTTGCTCGCAGAAAAGGCAGTAATGCCTGATAAATCTTGGGTTTTGCAATCCTGCTTTTGAGTTCTAGTTGGCAGGCATGCATTATCTACATCCTTTGACTGTGGAACTGTTCTCTGATCAACTACTACTTTTGACGTCTCAAGTGCAAACTCACTTCTATTTATAGCTCGATCATCATCAGAGAGAGTCTGAGTAGGACGCCTGACATCTGGACAATGAGCGCCAGCTTGAACTCCATTCCTTACTATGGGAGGATTAACTTCATTCCAACCACCTCTTAAGCCTTGTCGTCCCAGGGTTCCTATTACATGGTCATGTCGCCAATGGCATCATACAGACGTCTTTGGGATTCGGATACTTCTCCAAAATTAGAAGGTAATGAAGCACTTTATCATCTGATTTGAAGCATTGTTTCTTCAGTCTTGTCATGTCAGGATGCATGTCTAACTCCTTTGTGTCCTCGAGCTCTCCTGCAAGTTGCTCAAAACATTTTGTAGTAAGTTATGCTAAGTAAACCGCATAAATAACTCATCTGCAAAAATACCTAGAGGAGAGAAATAAATGTTCAAGTATATATATGCACAATAAGAATTGGTGAACTATGAGATATGGAAAGCCAAAGCTCTGTTAAAGGGACGATACATGCAGACCAGAATCAGGCTGCCCTATCTTGCCAATTGATACATGTGCCTATGGAAACACTTTCTACAGCCCCATCAGCCCACGCAGAGATGAGACATATTAGGCAAATAAACATGAGAGAGCAAGGGGTAAGATAGTACAAAGAGAATTAGTGAGGTGTGTCAAAAGACAATAATTCCAACAAGAACACAGTAACTTGAAAAACCAACTGAGCTTTTATAAATATCAAGAATATTACATGTATGAGTAGTAAAAAATTTATTTCCATAAAATTTGAGTAAATGTATTACCACAAACTGTGCTGATGTGACTTCTCTTGAACCATGTGATATAATTTGAAACTCAAGCTGGAGATAGGACATCTGTAGATAAAGCTAGCAGTGAACAGTTGGTTTCTTTTCTTTCCTTTCCCCGTTGTCATTTGTTTGGCATACACGCTAGCATTTCCATAATCATCGTCCAGCAGTCACAAAAATTTCTTAGGCTACACAACGCTTATAGTGCAGAACAAGAATCAATCTTACCTTTAACATTTGCTCCATAGAGTGAAGTCATAAAATGCACATGGTGACCTACAATGTCTGCACTCTGGAAAAAAGAATAATGTTGATGAATAGTCAAAGCAATTTTATTTTAGCAACTATTTAAAAATACTGTATGCACCTTGCACATAATGAACTATTCCAGATGTAACTTAATCTATATTATAATCAAAATCAAATTGGATTACGAAACTGTTATTTGCCATATAGTTGGTTTCAGAACTTAACAGTGATCAAATGTTTATGCTAGCAGACAATACTGAGTATGAAGTCAGAAATTGGCAGCTTTTAAACTAGCTGAAAATTTTCTAGTCTGCTAGTCTAGTGTATGACCATTACCACATCATGTGACGCCTTAATCTTTGGGCCAGCCAATGCAGGTAATAGCTAGCAAGAAGTAATTTCATCTTTCTAAGGAAATGCCAATTTCGTACCTTCACATTACAAAGCACAGAGTACAAGCATGAGGTTTAACGAAACATGAGCAGCTTCCTAGGGACAATAACTAAGAATACTTGCTCCTGCTTTGATATTGACTTATGAACTAGAACTCCACGCTCACGCCCACCTACAAGTACCTAGGGGTGGAGTTCCCCTCCTCGCTCTGCTGGGAGGCGTCTATCCGCTTAAGGGGTGACAAGAGGGCGGAAAAGCTTTATGCAATGCGTAACAACAATCACCGTGCAGTGAGCTATATGATTGGGGCCATCACTCACATCTTCCGCACCGGGTCGAGCCCGCCCTTCAGACGGGTCGAGGTTTGGGGCCCGGCTGCCTCTTTGACGACTGGAATGACTTGGAGCAGTGCGAGAAGGCATTTTGGCACGGGCACTTGGGGTGAAACCTTCTACCCCCTATCGCATTCTTTGCAGAAACCGGATTCTTACGCCACGGGCAAAATTCTTGATAGACACATCGCCTATTTTCGTAAAGTGGTTACTATGGGTGATGCTCGGCTCCTTTTTGGGCTTACACCGTGGGCCATGAGTCCGGCAATGGCTTAGGGCCCGCTTGGAGGGGTAAGAGAGATCGCTGGTTCGCCAGATGGAACGTCGCGGGAGCACGATGCGCAGACAATAAGCAATGGCCGATCGCGGGATAAAATGCGGGAGTACCTAGATGCTTGTTTCTTGGCAAGCTCTGGGACCCCATTGCTCTAGAAAGGGTCAAAATGGCCCATTACAAGGAGCACATCAACCCCGTTTAGCCCGGGCCCACGCTCTACCGCGCTCCCAAATAGCCTCGAAAAAGCGCAGTTCATTGCTTCCATTCGCAAGACGGTGCCCACCATCTTCGTGATCGAGGCGGAGGCGGGGTGGATTGGGGAGCCCCGCCAGACGAGGCTCTGTCGGTCTTTGTCAAACGGTGCCGTTGAGGATGAGTCTCACACTTTCGAGTTGCCCAAATGATCCGATTCGGGCGACACGCCCCCTTAGTACCTACCGGGCGTGCCCTTGCATTTGCCGATGAACACACCGCCCGCGATGCGTGCCACGGGGTCATACATCCGCGAGGTAATTGGACTGCGAGTCACCTTTGCCCCCCACCGGGTCCGTGACTAGGCACTACGGGGTGGTGCATGATCAGATATATTGGGATGTTTCGCATTTTATATGATTAGCACGGTTTGTCGGGGGTGATTGTTGCCCGCCGGTTTTTCCCTCGAAAACCCTTGAGCGGGGGGGTTTTAATCCCGTGTAATCCGCTTTGTCGCATTTTTGTATTGGGTCCCATAGACCGATTGGTCTCCGTGGACGATAAAAGTAACTTCCTTCCTTCCTTCCTTCCTTTCCTGCAATCGTACAGGGCAACTCAAGATTTAAAAAGCAAGTCCAAGCTCATGAAAACCGAGATATTAGCCATGCAAAAAGAAGAAAAGTAATGGAAAAATGACGCTCCTCAGCCAAAAACTAGCCATGGTGGTTTTGGCATATTGGAATCTTTCGCTCTACTGCAACAACATAATCAAATTACTACAGACCATCATTTGTTCAAATGCACAGAGGCAGTTAGCTTATTCATCTCCAACATCGCTGGATTGATTCCCAAATCTCCAACACTGCTGGATGAAGATCTCCAAGGGAAAATTTAGTCTCTGAAAAAATGTAATCTTGGGCTTTCCCCAGATACTTTCGCTTATTGCATCCTTCAACCACCTAAGAACACTTGCTGTGTAGACCAATACTAAGAATGTCGGAATAGTTGAATGCTGCATGTGATTCATATAAGATTATCATGGTGTGACAAAACTGAAAACGGAGCAGCTGGATAGCAACTAGCTCTCCTTCTGTAGCTGTCGCTCCATACCCTTTTCTAGAATCCGGTTATCCGGTTTCGAAATGGTTTCGAAATGGATGCCCAGGAACAGCCACGACCGTCCATTTACACCCTACAGCAGGTTTTTTGCAGTGATTGGCATATTCCTGGTATATACTAGCATATACTTGGAATATGCCATAAACCCACATCAACAAGGGCTTGCCCCCCTAGGGGCAACCAGGGATAGGTTCTATACGTACAAAATCAAAATTCCTGACGTATAAAGTCAAAAAATACGTATTTTTTAATAAAATACGTATTTAACGTGATAAAACCTCATGCGTAGGAAAAAATTTGGCGTCGCGAAAGCTTCGTGAAAGCTGTGACGAAACTTTTTTCGTCTGACGCTTAACCAAGAAAAAACAGACGTCTGAAAAAAAAAAAAAAAAATTTTTTTTTTTTTGTCAGTCTGTGAAACCCTTTTTAAGCGTCTGTGCGAAAAAAGTTCACAGACATTTGTTTATACGATTTCGCAGACGCTGAATTTGAATTTCAAATTAAAAAAAAAAAAAAAAAAGAATTTTTTTATTTTTTGAAATTAAATTTATGCGTCTGTGAACCTTCTGTTCACAGACGCTGAATTTTTTCACAGACGCATAAAATAGAAGGTTCCAGCGACTGCCGAACCCCCGCAAATTTTTTTTTTTCTGTGATTTTTACTATTTCACAGACGTCTGAAAAACTTTCACAGTCTGCCGATTAGAAGGTTCACAGACGCCGAAAAATCTTCCGACGCCGAATTTTTTTTTGCCGTATTTTTTACGTTTTATACGGCAAATATGTGCCGTATCATACAATTCATACGTATTCCGTATAAAACGTACAACGTATTGAACCTATCCCTGGGGGCAACCCAAAAAGAATTAATTGTTATTGGGACTTAGTAGATGATGATAGGAGATCTTTAACATTCCTGTTTTATCCATAACCAAAGAATAGCAATTCACATGTCTGATTGAAGGTTTCATTTGCAAGGGAGTATGGGAGTATGGCCTCTATCTATTTTGGAGAGCAAAAAAGTATTTCGGCTTTTGTACTTCTTCACATGACAATAAAAGATCAAAGGTTGTATGATAGCGAGGAGCCACGAATAACAGGCTAGAATTTATAGTTTTAAGAAACGTAAAATCTGAATATGGCTAATGATGGATTTAAAAATAGGCATGGATCCAAATAGGTAAAGATCAGATACCAATATCAAAAGGTTCATTCCAATATTGCAGAAATATGTTAGTGCGAAATATTGTAGAGATATGCTAGTGCATTAGTTGGCTAGCATGCAGCAGAAAAGTTTCTCACTAATGGTTTGACACATGAATGGGAAAGTATAGTTTTTTGCGCTGCCTTTTACACAAAGCGATGGAAGTACTACTTTGAATCTAATTAAATTTTTGAATATTCTAGACTCTTTTGAGAAAGAAGGAAATATTTGATGAACATCTTCAAGCGGCTGCTTGGATCTATAAATGCAGTTGTAACCGATATAATCTTGATGTCTGAAGTATTTGTTACTCTTGTTTCTGAAATAATAAAAAATCTATCAATTTATTGCTGATCATTTATCAATTTGTTTTTGAATATAATGCATATTATTTTACAAATGATAGCAGGGTATTATCTTACAAATGATAATAGGGCATTATTTGAAACAGAGTATTATCTTACAAATGACAACAGTGTATGTTATTGAAACAAGGTATTATACATTAGAGTATTATCTTACAAGTTATAACAGGGTATGATCTGAAAGAGGGTATTTATTTGAAACGGGGTATTCTCTTGCAAATGAGAACATGGTATAAATTTATAATTATTGAATGGGGGATTGTGACACCAGCATAAGGAAAAGGGGGATTGTGGCCAAATACCCCGATTCTAAAAATTTATTTTATCCTCCATTGTTCTATAGAAAAATGGGATTTTATAGGCACTTTTGAGGGGTATTTTCTGGGGTATAGGAACATCGTTTTTGTTTTGTGTCTCCGCCCTTAAACAGAAATATTCTACGCAGAAAATTTCTTAGATTGGAAAGCATAATAGCCCAGACTAAGGACATCTCTGAGGATTCAAGACACAGTAGGATAGAATAGTAAGGAGACAGAGAAGCACTTAGACAAATGATAGATGCCATAATCTCTGCAGCCTACGAGTTCCTCTTCGTTTAGAAAAATGATGCACGTAGTTTTTGGATATTTGATGCATGTAGACTTGTCTTTCATGCTTCCCGAATCTGCAGATGATTGCAATCGGGCCACGCTTCTTCCTGATCAACAACAGGGTTCTCGCCTTCAACAAAATTCAATGTAGCGCATTGCCATTGAACCCTAAAAATGATACAAACCGTTCGATCTCAGCCTGAAAGATGTGAGACCTCCGATCTAGATCGTGATGGAAAACGGACACATGCTAAAACATTATAATATAGATTAACTTTGGATGAATTTGAAAAGAAAAACATGCAACCAAAGGATGCTTACAACCATATGATTTCTCCTCTTCAATAAAATCAACATTTCAAAACCAATGCACTCTAGAAATATTGTTTAGCACATCAACACAAATAGACGACCAAATTATATGAAAACCATATTAAAAAGTGTATAAAAATTCAAAGGAAACCCCTTCTTATTATGCTAGATATTGTACATGTAGTCACGTGATGGGCGAGATTGCAAATACGGAAAAAAAAAAAAAGCAGATGCATCAAGGAGTTGCAATTTGGGGGACAGAATTGTCATGGATTCTTTCGTCATGGGGGATTCCAAATAGAAAATAGAAAGCACATGCATCAAGGAATTGCAATTTGTGGGGTATCAAAATATAGCAGCTTGCTTGACCTCCTCGTTGCGTGCATATTGCATATGGTAGAATGTCAGCAAAAAGGTAGAAGATGTACCATAAATGGATCTTTGAACGGGATAACTAATTGAAGTTAGTTACCTTGCCAGTAGTTATTTGAAGGGCGAAAGGTAAAACAGACACTTGACATGGCATGCTATCTCACCACCCAACCACGAGCTCTCAGCCAAAGCACAGCTGCCCCAGAGCTCTCCCCCGAGCTACTATATAGCATGCACGCCCCCTTTGGTCCTTCTTTGGACCAAAGGCCCTCTTTTGGACTAAAAGCCATCTTTGGACTAAAGGCCATCTTTGGACTCCACGTCCTTAGCATATAGCATTCCCCCCCTCTTGACATTGCAGTAGTCCTCTGCTGCAAAAGGGTGTCTAAATACCTTCAGCCATCCGAGCATAATCCTTCCTTGGCCCTCGCTTAGGCCGGCTAGTAAAAGCCTGTGCTTGGACTTCCTCTTGTCTCTCAGCTTCCTTTGCTTTCCGATCTTTATATTCCCTAAGAATATCCGGATAAGCTTCTAAAACATTGCCACGCACCCATGAAGCGTCCTCCAAAGGTTTGTGAGCAAACTTTACTAAATATTGTCTTGAACCACTAGTGGATTTTGTCTTCCAAAATTGTTTCCTGATTCTAGAACTTTGGAAATACCAATCAATTCTGGCTCACTTAACCTCTCAATTGGAGGTAAGTCTTTACCTTGATAAACTTTTAGGAATTATACATTCACTATATCATACATTTTCTCACATTGAGGCAATCATAATTGATATGCACTCTCCTTGACCACTTATAACTTGAAATGGTCCATGGAAATGGAGCCGACACTTAAGACCTTCCTTGTGCGCACCTTTCTTAAAGTGTCCTTTATGGATCCTTATCCATATCCAATCTCCTTTCTTAAAAACCATTGGCAGTTGCCACTTAGATGATTTCTTTGGCAAAATAATCCTGAGCATCTCGAATACGAGCTTGAAGCAAGTCCATGAGATCCTGATGCTCAATAACTAAATCATCAGCATCTGGAACATCCTTACTCCAAAAAGTGTCTTCCGCACAGCCTAACCATAGATCGTCTAAACATGTGTCATCTTTATGGTAGACTGATGGGCATTATTGTATACAAATTCAGCTATAGGCAAATACTCTTTCGAATGACCTTGATGTTCCTTGACAAACCCTCTTACGATGGAGCAAATAACCTTGTTCACCACCTCAGGTTGTCCATCAATTTATGAAATAGAGAACTTTAACTTAGTTCCCAACTGCATAAGTAATGCCTTACAGAATTTACTGGTATACTTTGTATTGTAATTAGATACAATACCTTTAGGCAACCATGTAGCCCAAACGTCGTCTTGATAAAGAGCCGACCTACAATATAAGCTGTCAACTTATCCAAATCGTCCAAATAACCATCCAATTGCCAATATTCTTGCGAGGACTTGTGGAAAACCCAACAATAACATCTATAGTAATTGGCATCCACTTCGCTTCATGAATACGTAAGGATAAACGAACACCAAGAGGCTTCTTGTTCGCTTTCTTTATCCATTGGCAAATCACGCAATGACTAATAGGAATGAAGACATCTCTCTGCAATCCAGGCCAAATGATCAAGCTTTGCCAAAGTCAGCCCCACGCTGCGATGACCTGTAGTAGATGCATCATGGACTTCTCAAAGAATAAGTGACCGAAAGTTCCGAACAATGCATAGCTTTGGACCTTTATATAAGAACCCATTAATGATCTTATATCCATATGCATTGCCAACAACCAAATATTCTTATAATCATGGTCAGTGGCATACAATGGCTTCATTTCCTCCAAATGGTTGGATTGTGCTATAGAAAGAGAACAAACTGCATAACGCCTACTTAAAGCATCTGCCGCAACATTCTCTTTACCAGGACGATAATCCACTAAAAGCAACCCATTTCAACTGCCTTTCCGATAATGTTGTCTGTGAAACAATGTGTCTAATGCTTTGGTGGTCAGTCAAAATATGAACCGTCGACCCTAAAAGATAGTGTCGCCACACTTTCAAAGCATAAATGACAGCCAGAAATTCTTTATCATAAACACTATATCTACTTTCCGTGTCAGAAAACTTCCGACTTTCATAAGCAATAGGATGACCATCCTGCATCAACATTGTGCCCAAAGCCATACCACTTGCATCAACACATAACAAGTAAGGTAGACCAAACTTTGGCAAATGCAGAACAAGAGGATTAACCATGGCATCCTGTAAAACTTGGAAAGCAAACTGATGATTATGATTCCATTGGAAAGGAACATCTTTTCGTAGCAACAAATATAAATTTGAAGCTAAACGAGCAAAATTCTGTACAAACTTCCTATAATAACTGCATAAGCCCACAAAGGAACGCAATGCAGCAACTGAAGTAGGTACTGGCCAATCCACAATTGCTTGTACCTTACTGGGATCAACTTTAAGACCCTCAGCGCAAACAATATGACTCAAATATTCCATTTCCGATTGGAAAAAGATATTTTTCTTAGGAGTAAGAGTAATAGACTCCTCCCTTAATTGACGAAAAACCTCATGTTTAGACGATCTATGGTTAGGCTGTGCGGAAGACACTTTTTGGAGTGTGTAAGGATGTTCCAGATGCTGATGATTTAGTTATTGAGCATCAGGATCTCATGGACTTGCTTCAAGCTCGTATTCGAGATGCTCCGGATTATTTTGCCAAAGAAATCATCTAAGTGGCAACTGCCAATGGTTTTTAAGAAAGGAGATTGGATACCACGAGCTCTCAGCCAAAGCACAGCTGCCCCAGAGCTCTCCCCCGAGCTACTATATAGCATGCACGCCCCCTTTGGTCCTTCTTTGGACCAAAGGCCCTCTTTTGGACTTAAAGCCATCTTTGGACTAAAGGCCATCTTTGGACTCCACGTCCTTAGCATATAGCAAAAGGCCTCTTGACAAACCGTAATTATTTTTGACATGACTCGCTAGCTGCTATTATTAAAAGCTGGTTTTACAAGCTGGCTTTTCCAAATCTGAGTTCGGTAGACACCTCATGCTTATGACTTTTAGACCATATGTTGTGATAAGACAATTGTAGCCACGATATTAAGGCGAAGAATGGGTCTCATCTAACTCTGATATAAAAGATGAGGATCCGGTGTTTTGAAGCATAAATTAGTTCTAACAGGTCGTCGAGGGTTCAAAACGGGCATGAGTTTCAGAAAAATAGCATTTGATGGATGTACAGGTTTCACGAAGATGGTGAGCCTGCTTAAGATCCAGGGCAAAACTGAGGAGCTGCAAGGCGGAAAACACGTGGAGGGGGAGGTTGAAAGTCTGTGCAGATACACGGATAGAGGCTGGGAAGCTAAAAAGCTATTTTATTGCCAAAGCGAGCTCGAGGCTCTTCGTAAAGCAGAAACCCGAAAACCGGGCTTCCTTAACCATGACTACCTGGTCATGAAGCTGCTTAAAGAAGGCGCTTCTACGCCTATGTACCTGAGGGCTGAAAAACAGTCACAACCAGCTCGTATCTTCATTTCCATTCACGATGATTTTAACGACCACGATCCTCAAATTGGCATTGCTATCGATCTCTTCAATGCCCCTGTGCCCCTTGCAGATTTGGTACGTCTTATGATAGACCACGATCCCAATTATACCTTACATGAAAAGAATTGTTGGCAATACTCAAGACATACAGCAAAAAAAATATTGCTGATGGTGGAGAATCTCCTGTCTGGAGAGGAGAAACTGAAAATAGAGAAGGAGAGGAAGAAACTCAAGGAGAAACTGTTCAATCTAAGTGCCAAGAAGTCTTACTTACAAGTCTTACAGTTGTTTTAAGGAAATTTGTAAAAGAAGTTCCGGCTTCTCATGGAGAGTTTATGTATGCCATTTGCTAGAAATTGGCAGTTTTACACGCAGATATAAAAAATTCTAGATGTAAAAACAAACTATCTATCTATCTATCTATCTTTTAATATCTATCTATCTTTCTTTATTTATTAAAAGGCACTTTCAGCGTGGCTTTTAATAAAAAAATAAGCCTTTTAATGAAAAGGCTCTTAAAGGTTCTTCACTTTTACCTTTGTATGTACCTTTATGGTACTATATATATGCATCACACATTTTGTTGTTTTGTAGTGCAATTCTTCCCTGTCTTCTTAACTAGTAAATTCATCCTTGTATGAGAGCTTGCAATCGGATCTAGCTTTGGAGGGTCTTGAATTTCGAGGGCTCACTGGAACAAAGACTTTGTATGTATTTTCCAAATTAGGTTATCTGGGTTAGACTAGCTTAGAAGGTGAAGATGGAACTTATTCTATAGAGCAAAAAGAATTTTAGAATTTTGACTAAAAAGAACTTTTTCCATCATTGTTTCTCACTTAGCCTAGAACTTGTGAGAACACATTTTAAAGAGAACGGTTTAGGACCTTCAGGTGACTTATAAGCAGTCGTTATGTAGCCTCCTTTAATAAAGTACTCTTCCTATCGCAATCGTCGCTCTCTTTCAAAATAGGATGCACACTTTTTCCCTTGGAAGGACATATAACTTATATTAAAAACTGAAAAAAGTTACAACACTTTGAATTGCAATTAGATGAGATGGAGATAAGATCCCCAAATCTCATCTATATCATCATCAGATAGTGTGGACACCAAATACTAAACCAAACACTAAATACTGATATTATAATCTGTCCTTAATCTCCCGAAGTATCTAATTTGGAGTAGAGGATGCGCTTTTGAATATTAGATGGCCCCAGCTTTTCCAATCCAGCAGGCCAGCACTCGTGTAATACAAAATGCGCTTTTCAAGTCCCAGACAATGTCCAAGGGGGTGAAACAAGGAGAATATGTTGACTGCGGAGATGCAACTGAAAATTAGATTGGACCCATGCCCATGTGACATTGTCACACAAGACAAAGCAATGTTCAGCAGTCCCAGGCAACATTCTTTTGTTTATGCAGAAGTGTTATGACCAAATTTCACACCATTACATGTTCATCCTATATATAGACTTTATTCTATCCATCTTACTTATTACCATACAATCACAACTAGACTTAGTTTAGATATTTGCCCTCATCTGGGTTAGCAATTAAGAGATCTTATGTTCAAGTCTCTGGGGGTCCATCGTATCTCCTTATGGATGCTGCCAATGCGCCATGACGTAAAAAAATGCTATCTTTGTTTAAATCAAAATCATTGCATATTGTTTGTATCAAAATTGAAATTATTGACTGTTACATTAGCTATTAAAAAAATTCCCACCAATCTTTTATATCCAGTCGTTTAGGGCTTCTTCCTTTCCTCTTAGATTTAAGCTAGATCACTGCGTTGCAGATACTAAGGGATGTTGTCCAAGCCATGAAGGCTGCAGTCAGAGCTATTTTGGCCAACATATACCTCACTTGTTAATCTCGTTATCTGACTTAAACAATTCAATGTGATCAAGTCAGCTAACGAGCATAACAAGTGAGCTATATGCTGGCCATTGCAAAGAAAATAACCCATTTCTCTCGAGTCCCCCAGTTCCTCAATGGGAGATTTTCCAGAGGATGTGAGCACCTTTTTCATTGAATTGTTCAAGTCAGATAACGAGATTAACAACATCTTTTTTATTTGTTCTCTAGAGATTGCTTAACATTATTGTTTGTTTGTTTGTTTATTACTGTTCTCAAGGATTTCTTCTTAATGTTCATGTAGAATGAAGAAATTGCACGCCATGGATTTGAAGACTATCACCCTATTGCTTCTGCAAAGTCATCGAAAGGGCAGGCAGAAATCAACCAAATAATTGAAGAGAAGTTATGCCCAACTTCACACGATGGACTTTGGAGGTAACGTACTAATTTCTTGGCATAAAAAGGAAGTGAAGCTTCATGTACTTGGCTTCCTCAAGAGTTTGCGTCAGGTATTCACTGCCTTTTTCTCTCCCTTTTTCTATCAAAGTTCACTGTTATGTGCAATCAACCAAACTTCTTCCCATGTTCAATACAATCTTTTGTGCATGTCCCTTGTCCAACCCAATATCTCACCAGCTGGAAGGTTATACCATCCTTCCTCAACGGCACTGACTCCTTGCCAAGCATCAAATTTGAATTGCTCTCCTAGCATATTATAATGCATTTGTTCCCTACGAATGATAGATAATGAGCTAAATACATAGTCAATTTCACATTTACATGCTGAATACTGCCTCATTGACTATATTTCGCAGACACCAATCTTTTTTTTTTTTTTTTTTTTTTCTGGGAAGCATGCATGCCTGCACTAGATGGCAACAATAGGAAAGAACTACAAGCAACTGTAGTACAATAATATTCCTATATCTTCTCTAGCTTAACTGGAGCTAGTGCCAGCATTCATACTAGAAAGTGGACTACATACACATCATGCAGAGTGCACCTGTTCCAAACAGCGGGGTTGATTATGTATAGAACTTGCACACTATGCATGCCAACCTCAAAGTTCTTCAAGGATATTGAATTTTGTGAAAGATTTACAGTTCAGCTAATACCATAACGTGCATCCATCACGTACAAAAAGAGTATACCTTTTCAGTTGCTGAAGATAGAGGAGATGCAAGCAACATTTCAGCAGGAGAGCATGTCATTATACAGGCTTCCAATTCTGACCTAGCTAAAGTATCCATGGAACTTCCAAACATGACATCTCCTATGGCAGTCTCTACAGCCACAATGCCAAATCTAGCATCATAACCTTTTGTTGAAGAAGGGTCCTCTATGCTCTGAATCCCAATGCATTTACCCGCTTTTGCTGCATTGGTTCCCTTCGACTTGCTGGACAATACAGGCTCTTCTACAATGCACATAGGGTAACTGTTCAATCTCGCTTTTCCTTCAAAATCACCTCCCAAGGACTCTGTAGCTTCCAGTGTTGCTCTCATGTATAGGGCTGAAAGTTCCCTGATAAAAGGCCCAGTTTTATTTGCACTATGAGCCTTAATGGAAGTTGTTTCTGTTTGCCTAACAACCTACCTTGTAACCTGCTTCAACAAGGCGTCTGACATGCACATTCAAGCGAAAGGTAGGACACTGGCTGTAAAAAAACACCTCAACCATGAGAACAACATCAAGATATTTTGCTTTCAAATCAGATACTTGCTGTTCTAAAGGCGTATATCTTCCATTTCCAGCCATAGACGTCCCAGGACGTGCATCTACATGTCCATTAGGAACATTCAACAACTTCTCTATAAACATTTGATGTCTTGTTGGATTTGTTCTTGGCATCCCTCCGTCCATAATTTTTGGAGCATAGGCCCTTAGGGGTCATTTGGTTTCTATCCTTTCATTTATAGGTCATAAGCCGTTACAGGTCATTATAGACTTAAGCAAGGATACATATCCTGTGACCTACAGACTCTTTTCTTGTCTTGTTCAAACTCACAACATGCTACCTGCTTAATATTGATAATTAGCAAATAGTATTTGGATATATAACAGAGCATTTTTATTTCTACCATTTCTTCTACAGTCTGCCACTGGTCAAAAAGGTGCAACATCATATTACAACCCACTAATCAATGCTTTCCCTGTGCGCTAACATCATAGGCAACAAACCCGGTATCAAAGCTCAGTAACAAAGCCCATGTTAGTTTTATCACATTCATCATTAAAGGTAGTCAATCCAGTACTAGTCGTGTGATAATTCGACGGAAGCTTCACATATTGTCGATTTACTAGTGATTGTGACCGATGACTTACTAAGAACTGGCACCATTGGCCTCAACAAAATGACCAAAATAACGTTTTCCAACTCATTATAACAAATCAATATAAATGAGACAAGTAATCATTGCACCAAATCAAGATATAGCCCTTGACGCTACCGATTCATATAATAGTGACATGATTGGTAGAGGAGCAAGCTTGACTTGGACTTTTGTCAAGTTGTTCTTTAGAATGTCAATCCTTTCCACCACATACTTACAATGCCCAAAATAATTTTATCACATTCATCATCAAATGTAGTCAATTCACTACTAGTCATGTAATAAATCGTAGTGGAGAAAGATTCATATATTGTCCAATTAAACAATGATTGTTGACCGATGACTTACTTAGAACTGGCACCATTTCCTTGAAGAAAATGACCAAATTAACCTCTTCCAACTCATTATAACAATTCAATATAAATAAGAGAAGGTGTAGTTGCACCAAATCAAGGTATGGCCCTTGATGCTATCGATTCACCATATAATAGTGACATGATTGGTAGAGGAGCTAGCTTGACCTGGCCTTTTTGTCGAGTTGTTCTTTATATCCCCCCCTTCTTTTTCCCCAGAATGTCAATCTTTTCCATTACATACTTACAACGCCCATCGTAATTTTATCACATTCATCATCAAAGGTCATCAATCCACTACTAGTTATGTGATAACTTGTATTGGAGGAAGCTTCACATATTGTCCAATTTAATATTGATTGTTGACCAATGACTTACTCCAAGCTGGCACCATTGGCCTTAAGAAAATGACCAAAATAATGTCTTCCACCTCACTATAATAATTGAATATAAATGAGATAAGTGGTAGTTGCACGAAATCAAGATAGGCCCTTGATGCTACCGATTCATAGTGACATGATTGGTAGAGGAGCAAGCTTGACCTGGATTTTTGTCGAGTTCCTCTTGTACATTTTTTTTTTTAACTTTTCCAATACATACAACGTCTATCTTAATTTTATCACATTCATCGTCAAAGGGAGTCAATCCACTAGTCGTGCGATAATTCGTAGTGGAGGAAGCTTCATATATTGTCCAATTTAACAATGATCATTGACCCATGACTTACTAAGAACTAACACCATTGCCCTTAGAAAATGATCAAAATAAAGTCTTTCAATTCATTTTAACAATTCAATATAAATAAGACGTCGTAATTGCACCAATTTAAGATGTAGCCTTGGATGCTATTCATAATATAACGTGACATGATTGATAGAGGAGCAAGTTTGACACCGCCTTTTGTCGAGTTGCTTTTGTACCCTTTTTTTTAGAACGCCCATCTTTTCCATCACATACTTCCAATGCCCATCTTAATTTGATCACATTCATCATTGAGTGCTAGTCAATCCACTACTTGACTATTTTTTTATCGTGGTATAAAGAATTTTTCATTTATAAGGAAACTATTACAAAGCCCTATAGCAGATAGACACGTTTTCGAACAAGTTTGAAGAGGGGATAGCTAAGATAAATGTAAGTGCCTTCTTATTAAGGTGGTAGCTTGATGAATTTTTTTTGTTTTTTTTAAAGGACTTGAGCATCCAGAGAAAGTTACAAAGTACAATGGGGACTAAAAACTCAGTGGAGAGAATGTCCACCAGAGCAAATCCACCCCACTCAAATACAACATCTAAGTATGAAGAGCAAGCAAAATCTCATGAGTAAGTGTGAATCTGAAGATAGTGCTCCCAAATATGGCTCTTTACCTCATTAGCAATTGATGAGCACCTGAATGCTTTGACAATTTGTCGTTGGGCATCAAGAAGGACCCATGCATCTGAACAAGCAAGACCTTTGAATATGAGAAGATTCCTTTTTGTTCAAATGGACCAGATGATCCATGCAGAAGCCAAATGAAACGTCTTTTTTGCCAAATTTTCCCAACCATTTGGATAGACTGTTAGTAACACATGCTAGCTATTCAAATTGCAACGAAAGAGGCCTTGAAGCCACAGCCAAGCATACCTGACATGTCTACATAGGAAGAAGCAATGCTCAATTGTCTCGTCCCTCTCTGCACACTCTAGACGAAATCTGTGCACCAGAATATTAACGCGCAGACAACGATGAATGACTTGCCAAACAAGGGAAACATCACCTTGATTCAATCTTGAAAATATCAACATTTTCGTATCACTTTCTTTATAGTTGTGGATTTTATCGTGCTTTGTAGACCCTTATATCATAGGAGATTAGCCTCCCACATCAAAGGTCAGCTTCTTTTCTTGCAACGAACTTCTTGCACGGATCAATGGTGCAAAACAGAAAATAACAAGAATGCTATAGTAAAAAATTAGTACAAAACAAAATGTGATATGGAATGAGAAAGGGGGCGAGGGCATTCTTGCCAGCCTCCTGACCTGTAGAATCACGGAGCGCCGTTGAGGCGCGACTCGATCAGATTTTGGAAGAACGCAAATTCACTTACCTTACTCCAAACCTTACTCTAAATCTTGGGGTGAATACCCTCTCGCAATACCAAGATGATTGTGCAAACGTTTTCTATGAAATCTCTCAGTGTCACTTCAAAACTTGAGACAAAAACGGTTTAAGACCTGGGAATGGTTTTGTTCCTTAAGTAAATGACAATTTAATGGCAAATTAGTGCCTCAGCCCTTTTTTTTTTCTTTTTTTTTTTTTGAAGAACGAGAAAACTATATTAAAAGAAAGTATATTACAAAGGAATGCTAAAAAAAGTAGAGATAACCCCACATCTCATCCTTAACATCATCGTGTAACCTAGAAACCAAATACTGATCGTGCAGATAAGATTTAAACTCTTGATAAAGGTTTGTAGCAGGAGCGCGCTCGCCTCTAAAAACCACTTGACATCACCTAGCAGACTGGTCTTGCTAATAGAAACCATGGAATGCTTCAGTTTTGCCAAAAAATTTGCAAGTTGAAGTTCAAAATCTTTGAAATTAGATTAGAATCTATAGGGACATTCAGATATGAGCTTGCTCTTGCATGTTTGAATTTTGAAGTGTTCTGGTGAAATGCGCCATGAGCTTGAGGCACCATTAATGATCAAACCACGTTCAAAGACATGTTGCCGAGAATTAAGTACGAAAGGCTTGTGCATTGCACACTCACTTTCAGATAAGCTGAGGGAAGATAAAATTTCGGTGAAATCTTTTACTAAAAGGGCTGTCAGCATTTAGACAAAGTCACGGGTCTAACACAACTACAGACATCCTACTTAATAGCAAAATTGACACAACTGTAGACAGCTGCAGAATCTAACAACTTAATAGCAAAACCTAACACAACTGCAGACAGCCTACTTAATAGTCAAATTTGAAGCTTCCTAGTTGAATATTATTGGGCCATGTTCTAGAAGATAGGGCTAGGTCCAAACTAAGTAGGCATTACTTGCTCTTCTAGAGAGACTCGTCTTCATTACAAAAGACCATTTCCTCAACATCATCATGGGCTTAAGACGAATTTTCGGTTGAGTCTTTTATTAAAGGACTGCCAGCATTTAGACTCACTCAAGTGGACAATCACCTAAGTTACTTAATTACGGGTCAATGGCAATGGTCAATGTCAATAAGCCAGATGGTTTAAAAAACAGCGGTTGGGTATTGTAAAATCTGCAAAGACTGAAGCTTCCAAGTTCATTCAAATGGATAATGACTGGGGCCGTGTTGTAGAAGATAAAGGGCCATGTCCAACCAAACTGGCTAAGCATTTCTAGGCTGCAGTTGCTCTTCAGAAAGAGCTTTCTTCCATATAAATTGTTGTGGCTTGAGGTGTTCTTCCAAAAAGAGTCTTCTGACGTATAAAATTGCTGTGGTTTTAAGCAGGTTACGTAAGGCCATGTCATGGTTCAACTCCTCAGGGCAATCTGCAAGGAGTGCAAATGACAGTCGTGTAAGGTCTCTGGCCATTTCAGAATCCTCCTCGAGACTGCTTCAAGGCAAAGTCCATGTGGAAAAAGATCTTGAAACCCTCTGCAAGTACTCACATTCAGGATGGAAGCTAGAAGAGCTGTTTTACTGCCAGAGGAAGGCCCGCCAAGACACCGAAGAGCGCGGCCTCATTAACCATGACTACCTCATTGTCAAGGCTTTTCAAGAGGAGAATGCTCCTATGTATTTGAGAGCTGAGAAGGTCGGTTCCCCAGAAGCTGGTATCCTCATTGCCATTGACAATGAATTTAAAGAAGACCGTAACAATCACCATAGTATCAATCTGCATAAAGCCCCTATATGCCTTAAGGAATTCGTAAATCTTATGACAGAGCATGACCCCAATTATAATGTCCTTGGAAATAATTGCTGGAAATACGCAAGAGCTACAATGAAAAGAATATTGCGTAAGGTCAAGGATCTCGTAAATGACAGGCAGAAAACGCAAATAAATGAGCAGGAAAATGTACTGGAGATGAAGAAACTCTTCAATTAATTTCTTGGATGAATCTCTCTATCACTTGAATAATATGGGCCTAATAAACTATTGATAGTATGGCCCCTAGTTATGTAAATCATCATAAATAACAAAAATGTGTTGAGTTGTTGCTTATGTAAGATTTGTTGGAGAGACGTCTGGATGTGGCAGTTCAGCCCAACAGCCATGATCTCCAAAGGATATGTCATCTCTCCTCCGGATGAGATGACAATGGACAAGAAAATAAAAAGGCATGACCCTCCTTAAAAGGCATGACATAAAAATACTATCTATCTTATGGTCTATATATAAACATCTGTAAGCCACGATTGAGCATAATCCATTCTCTGATTTTGTTCTCCTTTCAATTGCTTGCCTTATTGTGATATGGTATCAGAGCTCGGTGATGGCTTCTACGCAGCAACGAATTCGTTTTCAATCTTTAAGAGTACAAAGAGCGGTATCAAGAACCAATAAAAAATTGGCCCATGGAAGAAGAAATAGCAATCATCGTCATACACAAGTATAATGGTTTTTGTGCATTTTATACCATACAAAGTCATGATGGGGAAGTTGGCAAGGGGAGAATAAATTATATATAGAAAGCTTCTTTTGATCCGCGAATTGGGGTACTGGATTTGAGTTTCTACGCTGCTAGATATATTTTCTAGTACATTTGAAATTAAGTATTCTTATAGGATGGGTATATTTGCCACCAACAATTATCTTCTACAATTGAAGAAAGGGGCAGTTGTTACATATTGTCTATGGTTTGGCATGTATAAGTATGCCAAAACTGTACTTTGCAGTGGTAAAAAAATAAAAGAGCGTTTGATAAGTTTTTTTTCGCCTACACGCAAGTAGATAATAAGTCCATATATATGACCATTATGCTGAGTAATGTGCTCATTCTAAGTACAAATATTGTGTAATTTGAAATGTCCCAAAATGGGTACACCATAACATGCTATAACCCGGTGAACTTCCTCGCTTTCTCGAACATTTTTCTCCTCTTCAAGAATCTGCAATTGCACTTGTTTTTAAAGGCTTTCTTTGTCTATGCCCAAGACAAAGTATTTTTCAAACATTTTTTTGTTTGTCTGTGTCTATGCACGCATAGACAAAGTTTTGTTTGTTTCTCTATGTTTATGCGCGCATAGATAAAAGTTATTTTGTTGTGTCTATGCACGCATAGACAAAGTTTTGTTTGTTTCTCTGTATCGATGCGCGTAGACAAAAGTTATTTCGTTTCTCCGTGTCTATGTGCGCATAGGCAAAAGTTCTTTTGTTTGTGCTATGTGCGCATAGGCAATTGTTCTTTTGTTGTCCATCTCTATACGCGCATAGCCATCGCATTCTCACTTATGCTAGGTTGTCTAGACTTGTTTAGTTGTCACTTAAATATACAAAACCTGTCGATTTCCAAATTCTAGACACCTGCAAGCAGTCAAGCGTGATCCAATTGAAATTTAAAATGTAGATTAAGAACACATCTCAAGAACAACCTTGCTCATATGTGTATGGGCCAACATGCAAAAGGTTGCAAAAGGGCATGGAGAACATCGAAGCATCGGCAGAAATTAACCTCCCAAACAAAGTCTTATAACCTGTAATTGATGATCCAACTGCTAAAATTCAACTGCTATATTTTTGTAAGAATTCATAAAAGATTATTAAAAAACACTGAAGATATCATCATTTGAGTGTGCTTGCCTTTTTCTGCCATAAGAATGTGCAAATGCCAAATTTTCTGTCCACTTGGCTCAAATATGCCACCTAGGCTCAAACATACCACCAAGGTGGCTCCAACATGCCACCTAGGCTCAAACATGCCAAGGTGTCTCAAACATGCCACATGGGCTCCAACATGCCACCTAGGCTCCAACATGCCAAGGTAGCTCAAACATGCCACCTAGGCTCAAACATGGTAAGGTGGCTCAAACATGCACGTGCCATCAAGGCTCCAACATGCAAGGTGGCTCAAACATGCCACCTAGGCTCAAACATGCCAAGGTGGCACAACCATGCCATGCGGGCTCGAACATGCCACATAGGATCAACCATGCCACCAAGGCTCTAACATGCCAAGGTGGCTCAAACATGCCACGCAGGCTCCAACATGGCACCTAGGCTCCAACATGCCAAGGTGGCTCAAACATGCCACTTAGACTCCAACATGCCACCTAGGATTCAACATGCCAAGGTGGCTTAAATATGCCACGCGGGCTCCAACATGCCACCTAGGCTCCAACATGCCAAGGTGGCTCAAGCTGCCATCTAGGCTCCAGGCTCCAACATGCCACCTAGGCTCAAACATGCCAAGGTGGCTCGAATATGCCAAGGTGGCTCAAACATGCCACGCTGGCTCCAACATGCCACCTCGGCTCCAACATGCCAAGGTTGCTCAAACATGCGAAGGTGGCTCAAACATATTATGCAGGAGGCTCCAACATGCCAAGGTGGCTCAAACATGCAATCTAGGCTCCAACATGCCAAGGTGGCTAAAACATGCCACATCATCTCCAACATGCCACCTAGGCTAAAACATGCAAAGGTGTCTCAACATACCACGCGGGCTCCAACATGCCAACCTAGTCTCCAACATGCCACCTATCCTCAAACATGCCAAGGTGGCTCAAACATGCCACATGGGCTCCAACATGCCACCTAGGCTCCAACATGTGCAAGGTGGCTCAAACGTGCCACGTGGGCTCCAACATGCCACCTAGGCTCCAACATGCCAAGGTGGCTCAAACATGGCAAGGTGGCTCAAACATGCCACGTGGCTTCAACATGCCACCTAGGCTCCAACATGCAAGGTGGCTCCAAGATGCCACCTAAGCTCAAACATGCCAAGATAGCTCAAACATGCCATGCATGCTCCAACATGCCACCTAGGCTCAAACATGCCAAGGTGGCTCCAACATGCCACGCAGGCTCCAAATGCCATATAGGCTCCAACATGCCGAGGTGTCTCAAACATGGCAAGGTGGCTCAAACATGCCACGTGGCTCCAACATGCCACCTAGGCTCCAACATGCAAGGTGGCTCAAACATGCCAAAATGGCTCAAACATGACGCGCGGGCTCGAACATGCCACATAGGCTCAAACATGCCAAGGTGGCTCACAACATGCCATGAAGGCTCCAACATGCCAAGGTGGCTCAAACATGCCATGCAGGCTCCAACATGCCAAGGTCGCTCAAGCATGCCACTTAGACTCCAACATGCCACCTAAGATTCAACATGCCAAGGTGGCTTAAACATGCCAAGGTGGCTCAAACATGCCACACGGGCTCCAACATGACAAGATGGCTCAAACATGCCACGCAGGCTCCAACATGCCACCTAGACTCAAATATGCCAAGGTGGCCTCCCCCCTCTAGTGAGGAAGCAAGGTTATCATATTTCTTGCATAAAGTCCTAGTCATCATGTCCAATTCACCATCATCTAGCCATGTCACCCAAAATTTGCCAACATCACCCAATGAAAAGACCAAAGATGGACATCTTTTCATTTTTGGCCTAGTCAAAACTTGGCCTTGCTTACTTGGCATGCCATATCACCACTTAGAGTGCCTAGGTGGCCTGGGTAGCATATTGGTGCCTAGATGGCATGCCTGAGCCACCTTGGCACGTTGGAGCCCACATGGCATGTTTGAGCCACCTTGGCATGTTTGAGCCTAGGTGGCATGTTTGAGCCTAGGTGGCATGTTGGAGCCTAGGTGGCATGTCTGAGCCACCTTGGCATGTTGGAGCCCGCATGGCATGTTTGAGCCATCTTGGCATGTTTGAGCCTAGGTGGCATATTGGAGCCCACGTGGCATGTTTGAGCCACTTTAGCATGTTTGACATAGTTGGCATGTTTGAGCCAGTGGCATGTTTGAGCCACCTTGGCATGTTAGAGCCTAGGTGGCATTTTAGAGCCCGCGTGGCAAGTTTGAGCCACCTTGTCATGTTTGAGCCTAGGTGGCATGTTGGAGCATAGGTGTCATGTTCGAGCCCACATAGCATGTTTGAGCCACCTTGGCATGTTGGAGCCTAAGTGGCATGTTGGAGCCCGCATGGCATGTTTGAACCACCTTGACATGTTTGAGCCAACTTGGCAAGTTGGAGCCTTAGGTGGAATGTTGGAGCCACCTTGGCATGTTAGAGCCTAGGTGGCATGTTGGAGCCCACATGGCATGTTTGAGCCACCTTGGCATGTTAGAGCCTAGGTGGCATGTTGGAGCCACCTTGGCATGTTAGAGCCTAGATGGCATTTTGGAGCCCACGTGGCATGCTTGAACCTAGGTGGCATGTTTGTGCCACCTTGGCACGTTGGAACCAAAGTGGCATGTTGGAGCCACCATGGAATGTTAGAGCCTAGGTGGCATGTTCGAGCCTAGGTGGCATGTTAGCCACCTTGGCATGTTAGAGCCTAGATGGCATGTTGGAGCCACGTTGGCATGTTAGAGCCAAGGTGGCATGTTTGAGCCACCTTGGCATGTTAGAGTCTAGGTGGCATGTTGGAGCCACCTTGGCATGTTAGAGCCTAGGTGGCATGTTAGAGCCCACGTGGCATGTTTGAGCCTAGGTGGCATGTTGGAGCCCGCGTGGCATGTTGGAGCCCGCGTGGCATTTCAGAGTCTAGGTGGCATGTTGGAGCCTAGGTTGCATGTTGGAGCCTAGGTGGCATGTTGGAGCCCGCGATGGCATTTTGGACCCTAGGTGGCATGTTTGAGCCTAGGTGGCATGTTGGAGCCACCGTGGCATGTTAGAGCCTAGGTGGCATGTTAGAGCCTAGGTGGCATGTTAGAGCCTAGGTGGCATGTTTGAGCCTAGGTGGCATGTTGGAGTCCACGTGGCATGTTGGAGCCCGCGTGGCATTTTAGAGCCTAGGTGGCAAGTTGGAGCCTAGGTTGCATGTTGGAGCCTAGGTGGCATGTTGGAGCCCGCATGGCATTTTGGAGCCTAGGTGGCATGTTTGAGCCTAGGTGGCATGTTGGGGCCCACAATCAAATTGTCTATCCACTACCATTTACATGGTAAGACATTTCTTGTTTGCATGATTGTGGATCAAATTACTGTAACTGTGATTATGCTAAGTTGTCTGCGAGGAGACGGCATTGTCTGCTAAGTTGTCTGCTGTAGTGGCAATTGAAAGGTTACATTATTAATGAAACTTGCAAAGCTGGTTCCTGCTAGTCCTTGGCATATGGTTGTGCTACTTACAGTGCAAGATTCTACATTTAACGAAACTACCCAGAATAGGTTCACATCTACATGTTTATGACACTTTAGGAGGATATGGTTTTGAATATGCCTTTAGGATTGGCAAAAAAAGGTGCTATCATTTTTAAGTGGCACGTTTCTTGGATACACAGGAGTTGTAAATGGATTTGCTTCTTTGTGTCTTAATATGGCCAGGGCTGGTGTTTCATGCATCTTTGCTCTTTATGATCTTTTATATGGTGATACTACTATGTACTATTGGCATGTTGCTTGATCTACAGTTATTATGTAAGTTGTTTCTGTACTAGAGTCATACTTGTGACTTGCTTTGTACAGAAGGCATGGCCATGACTTCTATTCTATGTGGTCCTTTCCATGTAATTTAGAAACGGCAAGAAATCACATAAATTAAGAGCATGTAATTTTATATAGGGACAATTGAGAATGTGCAACGGCCAAGATGGACGGCCTAGATTATGATCTAGGTCCTGTCATCCCATTGGCTGCCTAATCCTTGTGTTTTCCCGCCTTCTCTTGCCCGTCTGCCCTGTGCTCTAGCTATGGAGCTGTGTTGTGTTAGTATCTGCTCTAGCTATGGGGATGGCACTGTGCTGAGGCCACGCTGCACCGAGGTGTATTAGGATGCTGATACTATGGTGTTCGATAATATGGATGAGCTTTTCGATTCGCTATCCAGAAGCTTGAGTGCTATGATGGAGTGTTTCTGCGAACCAACATGGGATTATTATTTAGGTTTGCCTTCACAACCTTTTTTCAATGCCGGAGCCAGCTGGAGAAGAAAGGTGAAAATGAAGAACCCTAAGGATCTATCTATAGGTCTAGGAATTTTAGGGTTTGGACCTGCAATTTCATGTCGTAGCATTCTGTAAAGTATTAGTGTTTGTTAGATTAATACATTGGGTTCCTTCAGGAAAAAGGTGCCTACCACTCACACAGCGCGCGAGAAGCATTCTCATAACTTTTGGAAATGCCCAGGGCGCACTCTGTGAGGGGTCACTCCTTTTTTACTCAAACATACATGTGTTATAACATACATTCCTAGCTCGAATTCAAGCTTTAAGCTACTCTGAGCTATCAGATTACTTTAATTATGCATCTAACTAGGTCAAAATGGGTCAATCACTCACACAGTGCGCGAGAAGCATTCTCAAAACTTTTGGAAATGCCTAGGGCGCACTCTGTGAGGGGTCACTTCCTAATGGCCAGATTTTTTTCAGGATTTTTTTTGCTACAATTGTTTCTAACTTAATATTACTCTACTTTACTGCTCTAAAGATTGGAAAAAAAAAAAAAATCCAAATTTTTCGAGGTCCATGCTTGGGTTAATATTCCCAAGGCTGGAAGTCTACTGTTAGTCCTAACAGGGAATGGTCAGTGCCCGATCTTGGTCTACCAAGATCATGCTCTGATACCACTGTGACGTCCCCTACTTCGTCTACGATGCTGCTCATCGTATTGGAAGGCGGAGTTCATCCCCCTGGCTGCCAAACTGACAGGGGCCATCCACCTGACACCAATCCTTGACAAGGGACCGATGAGGAAGAATGGATGGGTCATTCGTTCCATCTTTCCTCAGGACCATCCTAGCTGCGAAAGCGTGAGTAAACATAAGCACATGATATCAATATATAAACAGAGTCACCTCGAAGGGTGACTACACCATAACATACAAGTAATAACACATCGACAATATCATCATCACATGGGGAATCCTACCCAATGGCTCAGACTCTAGGGTATGGACTGACGGCTTGGGCATCCAGAAGTCATTGGAGATGGAGTTCATAAGAATGGACTGGAATGGCATAGGAACATGCCTGTTGGGTAGTTCGCTCTATCCGCCCCTCCTGTGCACACTTTGCAAAGTAGGTTGAAGAGTCTAGGGACTGGACCGTAGCCTGCTGGGTACATAGCCAGAGGGGCTATTGCTGGGTTGCATCTCCCCAATCCCGATGAGGCAGGAGGAGAGTCACCTCCCCCTCCAGAGGTATGCATGCCCATCACCGGCGGCTAGAGGGCCACTGTCCATATTTGACTTGAACCTCATTGAAGGTGACACATCACCTAAGAGGTGTCGAGCTCATGCCTTGCCCACACGCAGTGGCAAACCATTAAGCCTAGCCTGCTGAGATCCCTGGTAGGCTTTACACACTAGAGGGATCAATCAGTGACGAGACAAGTCCCCCTTATTCCACCGGTCTAGCCCCGCCACTCACAACCAGGCGGGCTCTTGTACACGGGCCGCATTAATTGGGAATTGATGATTCAGGGTCTCTACCCCCCTTCCCACATACACAGGAGAGCATAGAATAGAACATCATCATCATCAAAGAACTGAAATACTGAATAAGATCTAATCTATCTTACCTAAACATACATCGAGGTTCCTTCGTTACGGCTGGTGATCTTAGGATCTACAAGGCTGCTAGGACTGATCTAACATACTATCCTAGCTCATTGCCGGGCTAAGAGTCGGCTTTGCACAATAGAATCGCAGGTTACTTGATTCTTGGCTTGCTCTAGCTCCTCGAATCGCGTCCATGCCTTCGTTCTTGCTAAAGACAGCTACTCCTGAGGAATCTAATATGCAAAGGCAGCTCAGTGGTGCCTGGAAATGAGGAATGGCAGCTTGCCTTGGCCAGAATGGCTCAGAGAAGCCAAAATGCGAAAATGGAAAAGGTTTAGGGTTTTCCCTTTTGTTCCTTATACATGAACTTTTAGGGTTAGGTTAGAAGGGACCAAATGGGGTATTGCCACTTGGCAAGGGGTTTAATTGCATATGTTTAATATACATGTGCAACATACGAGGTTGCCCCCTAGGTGCAACTCTTTACGGCTCTCAAATACTTGTCATGGTGACATGTACGTGTGATGTGGTAGTATAATATGCGTATTCGGACCGTATGTTATGCTAGAATGTCACACATCCATTGTTCTCCAAAGCGACATCCATTGTTCTCCAAAACAGATTTCCGCAATCTGATGGGGGTAAAGGG
The DNA here is from genome assembly GCA_021234155.1 of Isoetes taiwanensis. Taxonomy (NCBI): domain Eukaryota; kingdom Viridiplantae; phylum Streptophyta; class Lycopodiopsida; order Isoetales; family Isoetaceae; genus Isoetes; species Isoetes taiwanensis. Next base: position 19,570,555 of record JAJEKV010000023.1, on the reverse strand, counting down.
AGAAGACAACATGGTCCAATCTCCATCCAATTTTGGACATGAAGATGTCACGCAACCAACAAAGAAAAGCCTATAATAGGCCAAATTTGCTTCCTCCTCAACAATATGACTTTTACGATGGCTAAAACATTATAATCCTCGTATCTATTTATTTAATTCCATTACACCATAGGACATATCAAAACTTTATAGTCGTCTCAAATTGCAGGATCAATTTAAAGTAAAATATAAGAACATCACTTGCTACGACCACTAATATAGACGAGGTCCAAGCACAAGATATGCGACATACGCAATCTGAAGACTTTCGAACAATATTCGTTTGATACCCTTAAGGATACTGAAAGGCAAATGTTTCATCCACTACATTTTTATGATTTTTTTTTTATCACATGTAATCCCACAGCTTAATGACAGGCTTATCTTATGGAACCACATGCAATGAACAGAGGACATAAACAATTTATTATGGGAATGTGATGGCTTCCTCAATATTCCAGTACAAGTCCCTGCGTCTTCCAAGGAGCATCACCATTATATAACCACTATCTCCACTATATAACCACCATTTTGCCAGAAGGCAAACAGAATGGCACCTCTGTGCAGGATGTGGCCCTGGATAATTTGCAGCTGTAGCCTAACTTACAGACAAACTCTTAAGTTTAGGAAATCAGAATATAATACAATGCAAATATATATTGAATAGAACAGAAAACTAGTTGGGAACAAGCTTCCCACCGTAGCTTATAATCTATATCAGACATGACTCTACATGAATGGACACGACTCTTTATGTAGACGCCACATCACCTTGATGACGTGGCTATGGATGATGAGGTGGAGGTTGACCATATATCAACATCCTCCCTCAAACTACAACTACATCATCCATAGTCGTCATGTCCAGGCTCATGAGTGAGCCCTCTTTGAGTCCTTCAACATCCCCTTGTTTTCTTCTGAATATTATTCTTGTTCTTCAAATTTGAAACAATGGCCTTCATCTTAGATTTCATTCCCAGGAAAGATATAGTTGGCACTTTGTTTATGCAAACTTTTGGAGCTATCGGCTGCTCTCTATCAGCCATATAAGTAATAATTCAGGGCTTATATGCTGTACAATAATCTCAAGCATCATAGCATCATCTGCAAAATCATGTAATTGTTGCTTCCTTTGTGCTGTATGAGTCAGTTTCTCCATTCCAAAAGCTTCATCTCTCTTCGCATTCTTCTCACGCTCATGGAACTGATCTTGACATGTTAATGCAGCATGATTAGCATTTTCTAGACTGCTCACATATAGATTTCCCACCCTTGAGCTCATAGTTCTGGTCTATATCTCTGAGAATTGGACGTCCATTTTTAATAAAAAGGAAATGCACCTGGAATGCTCCAACTATGTTTGAACTCGTGAGCTTGGGCCCTCCCTTGATCTTGGCATCTCCGATAATTACTCCAAAAGGTAATAAATTATTTGGAATATCTATGCTTTGCTTCTAAAGGGCTATGTCCAACTTAATAAGCACAAATTAACCCTAATAAGCATTTGCTGCAAATTAGCCCTCCCAATTGTACATTTGTTGCAAAACCCTACTAAATTGCTCAAAGCCAACCAAGCAAGAAGACCAAAGATGTAACAGCTTTTCTACTTGGTCAATCACACTCTTGAACCCATGGAATATTGGGAACATGGAAATGATAGCTAAAAAGCATCAACACAGCCATTTTGACAAATAAAACAGGAACAATTTATGAGCATTTCGAGTTAAAAATGAGATAACTTTTCCAATTCACAGTATGTCAACATGTCAGATACGGTTCAGATGCAAACAGGTGGCAATTTGCCTTTTGCACTGTATTGAAATACTATTGTGATTCCTTGGTTTTGTAAATTAAAGAGCATTGCGTTACCTTGATCATTGTTGTCCATTTTGCAGCTCTCGTCCTTGCTTGGCCCCAGTGGTCCATTATGTGCAACAATAACTGCTGCTCAGGTTTAACACTGTTCATCAGTATAGCTTATTCTTGCGCCAAGTTCAAATTGGATACACTGAAAACATCAACATATTGAAAGGACTATACATTTGTCTTTGACAAATGATAAGTCATCTTCTGGAAATATGAGACCTGCACGTAGCAAAATAAGCCACACAAACTGGACCATACTGAAATGGCTTTTGCACAGAGTAGAGGTAATGACCTACATATCACAACATACAAACAATTACATACTTCTCGTATGCCCAACCAGAAGCCAACAGATCTTACCAGCTTCCAAAACCAAGCCCAGGACCACTATTGGGAGAAAGTTTTGGAGGACCGACGGAAATCTGGGATTATTGTTGCCCATTGCAAGACCATATTCAAGCATGCCCTGCACATTGCATTTAGGTGTCAGTGACAAACCATGAACAGGTGAAATGTCTTGAAAATGTCAACATTGCTCATACATCTTAGATCAACCCCATAAATGTATGTAAGACAGCTCTTGCTAATAGGACATACTCTGCATCTCTTCCAACAGGAACATCATGGATTATTAGCTATTACTCCAATGATCATATTCATTCTTATTGAATGTACGAACAAAGACACATTCCTTAACACATAGGAGTCTACCGACTATAATCCAGGAGCTAAAGCATCAAACTAAAAAAAATAGCTATAAACATCCACAAACAATAAGATACAAAGAGTTCAGGCGCAATTCTTATACACAATATCAGAATCCACATATTCAGTTCATATTCAGCATGAACATCTAATGCATCCACAATGGGCGAATAATAATCTGGATTTTTTACCAGTGAAAAGCAGCAATTTGAAGCCCCTAAACAACACATTCTAGAAGCTCAAAGCACTTACAACATTTGCCGAAGGTTGTATCCTTGTTCCTTAGGCTTCAATCACTGTAGGAACGTGTGATTGCTCCAATAGTTGCTTGCTCCAAATGATCTGCAGATCTGCAAACAATTATCAGATTATTTGAAGACAAATCTGAAACAATAATTGCTCAATCCAAAGTGGTATCAAAACTTGTAAGCTGCAACTCAAAAGCTCTAGGCCTTTGTGTAAAACCTCTGTCCAAAAATCCAACAAATGAGCAACTTAATAGAACTGCAATGCATATATAACAACGGAGATGCAATAGATTGCAGGAGATTTGAACTTCAAATATTCCAAACTAATCCATTCTCAGAGAGATAAGCATAAACATAGATTATCAGGAATAGGATTAGTTAGTGCAAACCAATCAGGCAAGCCGCCCTGTGCAAGTAGGAAAAAACGTTTTAGGATAACGCCCATAATCCAAAAAATGCTCGTTTGCTCCAGAAACTCTAATGTAGAAAATCTGTTAAATCTGCAGAGCATGAAGCAGCTGCAAGCCAGCCTGTGCAAAGAGGAAAAAATGTTCCAGGATAAGAACCCATGATTGACTGGAAGGATAAAATGTTTGTCAAAACCCCAAGAAATGTAGAGGTTGTTATTTGCAGGTCGTAGGAGTATGCAGCGTGAAAATCAAAGAAGTCAAATGCTCTTAAGCTTGGCTGGCTTGCTTCAAGAATCGTCTGCGAGCAAAATAAAAATACACAAAAGAATAAGAAAAGAAGTAGATGGAAACCTACATTCCGGATTGTCAGAGATGGGTATATCGATTCCAATCGTTAGCTCCTTACTCTTCACTGACTCCTATGTTTCCGTTGCATCAATGGCTCAGTGCCTCCTTTGCTTCAGCGACCTCTGCTTCAGCACAAACAGCTTCAGTTTTAGAATGCCACAACCGACTAACATCCAAAATGCAAAGAAAACAATTATTGAACCATTGTATACCTGTATGCTTCAGCGATCCTCTGCTGCAATCGATTGCTCTTGTGATCGGAAAGGAAAAAATATCTAACCTGCACCCTGCACCGTGTCCAAAATCCAAGCACACTTTGATAACCCAGCATTGCTCCAACGATTGCTCCGGCTCTAGCATGCAAACACCTTGATTCGTTTTGCACAAACATAATCAGAAGGCCGTTTCCATTGGACCAGGCGGCCCATTATCAGGGCGAAAACCGCTACAAAGTTTTCCCGATCCAAGCTTTGATGTGCTCTGCTAGGCGAACTCTGGATGCCATGCTGCGTTAACCGACGGGCACCGCCCACAACCAAGAGAGATAAAGTTGCTGCCGGAAAAATAACTAGCAAAAAAGCACGCCAGGGGCCATAGAAAAAAAAGGCGCATGAAAATTATGTTTGTATAAGGGAAAAATTGTGGTGAAATCTATTGTCCATGGTTGAAATAGCATATGTTGTTTGGATAGTACGTTGTGTGGAAGACAGAAATAGTAGTTTGTCTTCTGACTATCTCCATTTCTAGTTGAATTTTATCATTTTATCTTTTAAAGCTTCCTATACGATGCTTATTTATTTAACCACCATTACGTTTACACTTTCAATTCTGCAAAAATATGAAAACTTTTTTCTTGGTCATATAATTTTGAAGATCGAATGCAGCTGATGCAGGTGGTCATGAAATCATATATACTGTGGGATTAGATGGCATGGAGGCCAGGTAGTTCATGCTCTAGGTTAAGGCACCGAAACTATAGTTTAAAAAGAGCTAAAAGGTCTTTATCTTTGATGATATGATTTTCCCTTAGTTAAAACTGATCATACCAAATATCATATGGCATATATAAGTATTTGAGAAAGAAATAAAAGGAAAAAATAGCAATAACTCAATCCAACTCATAAGTAGAGTTAAGCAAAAACAAATTGGATGTATGGTGGTAAGCAAGGATGCTCAAACTTACGAACACTTGGTTGATCAGTCAATAGAACTGCATTCAGTGGACCTTTACACTGGAGCTTATTATTTTAAGAATAGAATAGAAAATAGTTTTTGTAAAGCATAATACATATTGGCATTGTTGAATTTTTTGAGTTGGTCTAAGGTACAAATTTTTTGTTGTTTAAGGGTTGAGTGGAGTTAATTTGTATTCAAGATTTTCATGCAAGATTAGGAATTGGAAGTGTTCTTAAAATGGTGGACATTTTCAAAACGGTCATACGTGGAATGGCAAAATTGACTTAATGGCAAAATTGGTTTGATGATGAGATGTCATATGAACATTTTACGTGCTAGTATATGACTCCATGCCAGAAGGTTCGCTGATCATTGGATCTTCAATGCTTAGGAAGGCATATTGAACTGGGACGTCCCAAGAACATAGCAATAAGGAGGCAAAGCCAAAAAACATTTTCGTTGGATGACCAACTTGTGGCCACGGTTGCAGGATTTGACATGGCAAAACATGGATCCGTGATAGTGACAAATGTTAGAGGGAACAAGCTTTTGTCAAATCACAAACCAAACAAAAAGATAAAGAGGACAAGACAAAAGAAAAAGAAAAAATATCAAGGATTTTTACCTGGGGTGTGATGACCCAAGTATCTTATTCTGTCCATAATTGTGCCATATAAAACCGTCATGTGGAAGAATTTCAGGAAGATTGGACGTTGATGGATTCGCAAGTCGAGATGTCATCTCACAAGGTGCACGAAATTAAGATCGTCCACATGCACTTAAATTGTTCAAGGAAATGATGGAAGAGGGAGTACTACCCAAGAGAGTCACTTTCTAAAAGCATATGATAGCATAGATTGCATTGTACGAAACAAGTTCATACACAATTATATTATTCAAGATGGGGAGAATCTTAGATACTACTCTATGGAACACAATTGTAGACACATATGCAAAGTTTGGAAGCATGGAAAAGGCATGTAGCATATTTGAACCAAAGCGACCCCAGACCATTTGATCCATTAATAACATATGCTCACTATGGATAAAAAAAATGCAGCCCATGTCACATCATATGAGACATTCAACATTATAACTAGACATTCAACATTATAATTGTATGATTGATTTTTTGTTTCAAACTTCTCTGTGCTTAGTGTGTATTAAAGGCATGAAATTGTAGATCTAGGGGCGCATTAATTTGATAAATTTGTATGTCTAAACCCTCATTGCACCTTTAGCTAAAGCATCTATGCTGCTGTAGAGAGTAACACGAATATAGTACTTGGCCAAAAGTACTCTAGCATGATTTCCTTTATTTGAAATCTGAAGCAAATAGCAGTAAGATTTGCCATAGATGCATTGGTTCGAAGACAATTAGAACAATATGATTAGCCCATTACAATAAATTTCATTCAAATTTCTTGTAGAGAAAAGTGTCTGCCAGCTATGGCTATAAAGTATAACATGCCCATCTAGCTTTGGGAAATATTCGTGGACCAAATCCTCAAAAGCAAGCTAATAAACATGGTAAAGTTCTTGCAGACAAACTCTTACATAATATGACAAGTATCCTTCTATTGAGCTAAAGAAGCTGGTTGAGAAGAATTTGCTACAAGAAGTGATGCGTATACCCATAATGTCTCAAGGACAAGGAGATTTTCTGCACAAGAACTGGACATTGACATTAATATAACATGGCTGAAGCGTATTTCAATGTCCAATTTTTCTGTTATAGATAATGTTATAAGTTTATTGGCTCCAAAGTAAATTGCAGGGCCTATGATCTCTGCATGAAAAACAGGAAGATTGTTCAGTTAAAAGTTTTTGTATGTTTTCCTGAACTGGTATAATGTCACCATAGCTTCTTGCAAAGAAAACACAACGTAAAAGTACACAGCTGCCTCTTTGACTGTTAGTTTCCCCATAGTTAACTATCTAATGCACAGATAATCTACAAGAAGGTACAAACCTCAAGGGGGGTAGAACTTTCCAAGTTGCCTCGGATCTTTCATGTGTCTTTGACTCGTAACAGCATTTGCTCAGGCAGCTCATGCATTTATATAGGCCACTGTGATACTCCACATGGCCTCCACATATTGGACATTTTTCAGACCTCCAAACATCATCCCGTTGGTGGTACAAGAATATAAATTATTTCAACTTAAGCGTAGCGTGTTTATCAAGTTGGATCAAACCTGAAAATGTTGCAGTGCACTCCCTGCCAGATATAACTGAAATAGAGATTACATGGCATTGGTCTCCTCCTGCATGGATATTCAGCAGATAATCCCATGGAGCAGATAATAGAAAAAAAAGCTTTAGACACTTAACCATGACGACTTTCCAACTCTAGCCCATTCTAGTGTCTCTTTCCAGCATCTCTTATCTTGAAAATAATAGATATGCTACATTCTTAGCACATTCAACAAATAGCACATGAAATGGACACTCTTGATGTTTTCAAAATTTTGGGTGCCAGGCTTGATTCCAATAATTAGACGCAAGTTATATAAAGCTTCAGAACTTATATTTATTATGGTGGTGGTGGTGGGGACTTATATTTATAGACTATAGCACCATAGAATGAAGAATATGCCTTGCATGATGAAATTTGTTACCAAAAACACCTCTGAAAAGAATATTTTTATCAAGGGATCATCATCATGAGCTTATGCAAGCAAAGGTTATAGCAGACAATTATAGGACTGTCTCAAACATTGCCAAACAAATGGGTAATTTGGAGCTTGAAGCAGAAATGCTAGAGAAGGATGGCAATTATGTTGAAGGAGCATCCGCCTCCGAGGCAATGTGATGGGATGCGCCTTCTTACAAAGGCCAAAGAATCCATCATTACTAGATGAAAATATAAGCTCATATACCTCAGATAATTCTGCAATTCTTGGTCTTCTTTTAGCATAAATCAAACACTCACCTTGCGGCGTCTTCGCTCCACGGGCCCTATATAAAACCTAAATCGTGACAAAAGTCTGAAACAATATTTAATATAACTAAGATCTAACTACAAGGATAAATGAACTTCGAAGCTCTTTCAAAAGCTGAAAGAAGCGTGATTGCAACATCAGTACTGCGCGCCATTGGATTGTATTTTCATATAAAAAAGCAATGCTGCTAATAGACCTGCACATGCCGGAAATAGCCAACCCAAATGCAGAACATAGAACAAAACATTGTCTATTTACTGCCTGCTATTATACAATGCAGGGATCTATCTTTACGTCCCTTGATTGAGGAATCTATACCAGATAACTTTTTAGGCATTAGATAACTTCTGCAAACTTCTGATAACTTTTGCTAACTCTAGGCATTAGGTAACACTAGCAATACCAGATAACTAGGTGCGCCATTATGAAAATCCAAGATCAAGCTTTATTGGAGTGGAATATATTATTGGGACTGTCAGATAGTCGCAGAGTAGCACAAAAGAAGAACATGAAAGATATGGTGGGGTATCTCGTACTCTTTTTCTCTACATTCTAGTCTCAGTCAGCCCTAAATCAAGCATTTGTATACCATTCTTAGTTATTTGCAGGCTGTATCTGAATCGAAAATGGGCATTCTGGATACCCTTGCAAATGTTATGAATGGAAACTGCTAAAACATACCAGAATGAAGCGATGGAAATGAAATCCATTGAAAGAGGAAGACCCATCTCCATGGCAAAAACGACTGTAACAGAAAGATCCCGATTCTTCAAAAGTTGAGCGATTTAAGCTGCTGATATCTGTTTGATATAATAAACGTATAAAAAATGCAGAAACAGAGAAAAAATAAATGGATAAGAGAACAAAGCAGCATAACACGCACTGCCTATAAAACAAAACGTAGTGTATATCCTCTTCACATAAGGATATTACCAAAGCCAGCTCTCGAGGCCTCTTCTTCTGGATTTTTGCCCCTTGTAGACTTAAGGTCCTAAATTGATTGCAAGTTGCAGGGCTTAGCATGTACAAATATGGCGAAAAAGGAATCTGGAAGCAATCTGATGGAATTAGGAGTCAAAACCGGAGGCGTCGGAGCTGTGGCCTTGGTACTACCCAAATTTTCTAATAACACAATAGAAGATGGAAATTCTATAGGAAAAAAAGAATACAATAAGCAGAGATCCGAACAGAAATAAAGCCACAGCAGGATGTAAAGCATCCGGGATTAGGCAAACATTCGGGGTTAGGAGTGCGAGACTCTTTATTTTGCTCAACGAAGTGACGAAAATTTGAAAAGGAAGCTATCCGAATCAGTCTAGGCCAGACGTGATGGCTATTTTATCTGCTAGGTTTGGAAGAGATCGAGATGAAGAAAATCCCTCCGCATGAATGGTAAGTAAGGAACAATTACTATTGATACCACAGCAGCAAACGATGCAAGCAATAAATAAATGGCAATAGAAGCTTGCTGGGGCTAGTTTCTAGTTTGCGGCCCCCCCCCCTTTCCGGTGACGGCGACGGCCTGCATCAGGTCGATAGGACAAAACAGCCGAGAGAATAAACAACTGTTCGTTTGTCGCGTTACGAAATACATGAAAAAAACACTTTTATTTTGTCGCGTTGTGAAATACATCAAGATTGACTTTTTTGTCATTCGGGTTCTGGAACCCGATGGACATAACGAGTTATACATTTGCGTAATAACCGTTTGTTCGAAATTACTGGGATTATAGGCCATTTTTATACAGAGTAAAAGTTTCGCCGCCATTGGGGAGCGGCGCTGATTTGCCTTCCATGTTTCTGTTTTCCTTTGCCCATTCCTTTGCCCACCCGATCTGCAAAAGCCATTCGAATCCCCTGTGTTATGCCAGATTTGAGCTTTTGTCCAGTTTTTGGTTCAAAATCCCGGATTTAGGAGACCACCGAGCATTGCTGAAGATGCATCTGAGAAATGAAATCAAACAAATAGGCTAAAGCACTTGTGCGAACTCTGCAAAAAGCATGAGCCAAAACTCAAGAACGGAGCCTCAGAAGAAATTTCCAGAGCACGGTTTTGTGGCTTGTGCCCGCGGATTCGTTGAACTAGTTCAGATCCGCTATAAAATCAGTTGAAATACAAATGCTTTGAGTGGATCCATCCTCTCCGGTGCTGTCTAACAATGCAGCTGCAGATGCCGAGTCGCCGACGCCGATCTCGCTGGTGCTATCTTGCAGACGCCGACCTCGCCGACGCCATAGCCATTCTGGAATCTTCTTGGATGCAACGTGGCAAATTTTTAGTGGACGTAATTTCTCCAAACGGTTATTACGTCCGGTAATCTTCATTAGGAGGCCATTACGCGTGTAAAGGGCCCGGCGGCCCGACTTCACAGCTCTTTTTGCGCCGCCTGGAGCCGCCGGGCCCTTTACACGGCGTAATGTCCTCCTAATGAAGATTACCTAGTACATAATGCTGAAAAAGCATCGTCATGTTTGCAAAATTTCCTACGCCACATATATTCTGCAAAGTAACTGGTGTACATGCCTTTGGTGGTACCGTATCGTGGGAGAGATCGCTTCACCGCGCCCCACGTTGATTCGATGGTATTTGTGTGTGTACCATCGGCGGATTCACGAAAATTCTCGTGAATGGTTGACGGTGTAATGATTATAGTGCAACCGCCTCAACCATTCTCAGATCGTATGTCTTTGCCAACAATCACTATGGATTATAGTGCCTGGCTCGATGTTATTGTAAATAATATCAGTGAGGGTCTCCTTATCTCTAGTAGGAACACAAGCTAAAAAAATATTGTCAGTACCTCTTTCAATCCCACCAAAAATCCACTGACCTTCGACACGCCTACCCTTATTGTATTTGCGTTTCCCGAACTTGCTCTCATCGATCTCAACGATCTTACCGGGACCACCAATTTTTTTATTCCCTTCTTCCAAAGTTATAACACAGACATCACGACAGAAATTGTACCAATCAACAATTGTTTGTGTTGCGACACCAACCTCTCTCTGAGTCTCTTGCTCTGACAATTTGAGGGACCAGAGATACATAATATCGATCATTTGCTTCAGAGTCAAATGACTCCTCGCAAACCAACTCTCTGATCTCAAGCTTCGAGTGGTGTCGCATTTGCCACACTTCCATTTGACACCATCTCTTAAATTGCTAGCACCTCTCAATTTCATCTTCTTCTCACAATGTTCACACTCTCTACCACTTGGGATCAATCCATGGTCCATCATAAATTGGACGCACTTCTCCGTGCTATCTGTAAGATCATGCAAATTTCTGAATTGTGAGCACACCCACCTCCCCATCTGTCCATTCCCAATTCCATTCAGGATCCATTGCAAGTCTTATTAACGTTCAAGTCTCAGGATTTATAATAAGAGAAGGGAGGGGTTGGGGTTGATTTGGTTGTTGTTGGTTTTATTGTTTATAAATAAAGGGGTTGGGGTTCATTGCGTTCGTGTTGGTTTTATTGTCTAAAAATAACAAGCCGGCGTGCATTCCGTGAGTTTTTTTCGTCGTATTTGGGTTGTTCCGCTATTTTGTCTTATTGATCGGCTGTTTTGTCTTATCGATCGACCTGGTGCAGGCCGTCGCCGTCACCGGAACAGGGGGGGGGGCGCAAACTAGAAGTCTCCCCTTGCTGGCAGGCAGGCACGCATGCTTTCCCACGTCTTTTAGCATCTCCGTGATAATTTTTGGCTCTTTCCAAATTTCCCTGGCCCTAGATCTAAAAAAATAAAGATCTAACGGAGAATATTAAGACACATCAGATTTTGATGATGTGGAGATGCTACGTGGATAGCCTAGAATTGCAAGGAGGGCTGCACGTTTGGTTAGGCTGGCGTGCTAAAAAGAAAAAAAAAATGTTGGAAGAAGAAGCTTTGCCGGAAAAAGCGTTACATGGCCGGAAAAAGCGTTACATCCGGCGGCCGGAAAGGGGACACCGGCATCAGCAAAAACCCCAAGAAACTTTTTAAGTAAGTAGACTAGTAAACGGGTGCCCGGCGTTGCCGGGCATAAGTAGCAGCGCGTATTTCTATAGAGCTTCAATGTAAAATTGATCTTTTAGGGGAGTTACAACAATTTATGACTTAGGCCGAAATCACACTATAGCCCGAACTAAAAAAATACGTGGCAAGGATGGTCAGCCGGTAAATGGTTAAAAGACTTTGCCGCCGTCTTGCTATCACACCTATGGCTGTCCAAAATGGACACGTCAGTTTCCATGTAATCCTTACAATCGCAGCCGGATGGATTGACGACCATCTCCAGATAACAAGTATAAATCGATTCGCAGCCGAACGGATTGACGACCATCTCCAGATAACAAGTATACATCGATTCTTTCATTCTTTAACCCCCAATTTGTACCTATTCTGAAAACTATAAAGGAAGAATACATATACTCATCTTCGGGGATGATTGTAGCAGATTTACTTTGAGGAAAAGAATTAAGTGTCTCAGAAAGTTTGATGTATAATATACTCATATTGAAACCGATTGAGATCTTATATGAAATGGAATCAGACTTTTGCAAGATTATGACTATGACTTTTTGCAACATTTTGCAAGACTATGTTTTACAATACATTGAAACAACTTGGAGATATGATACAACATGTACATATGCTCTCATCTACTGCACATGTCAACAATTTTTGGCTTCATCATGTGCTTTATAACCTTGTCATATAAATTGCTTTTTAACATATAAAAGTCAGAAAGGTAAATTAGTGTAACTACAAGCATAAACATGGAAGTACTAACTACGAATAGGACCATACCCTACAAATTCGACTGCCACAACCAAGTTTTTGTCCAATGCTCCTTACATGTACCTGGAATGCAGAAATGAGATTCAATAAATCACATTCATGATGAAGGAGAGATAAAGCCCTTGCACTAGTACCAGTGGGTAATTAATGTGAATAACTCAAGATCCCCTCAAGATGGAGTACACAAAGAAAAAAGGTGTCATTTTCATGATTTGGTAAGTATCTATATAAATTTAGCTTGTGGAAATTTAGCTTGGTCAGAGATTTTTGGTCAGAATTTCATGATGCATATAAGGAAGACCCTTTGCAACACCTGATGTTACGTTGAATCTCACAGGCCAGGGAAGAGGCAATTTACTAAAATTACCTTCAGACGAGTATCTCGGCTACGCCGTAGCTTTTCATAATCTATCTATGCATTAGCTTCCAGGCTCTTCTAACATGATGAACATGCATTGTTTGCAGAGGCTTCATGGAATTGAAAAAATTTAATTTCATTATTTTGGGTGCATAAAACATACTCCTAGTAGGTGGCCTCCATCTAGACAAAAGGAACATGGAACCTGTACTTCAACTTCAAAAACATTCTAACCTCTGCTCTATCATGCTACAAGCAACATGAGCAATAGTACAATTCAAGTCTTAGAATGTTGAATTGAAAAATTCCAAATGCATGCCCTTGCTTGTTTGCACTAGATACTAACAAAATAGAGAAAAATTTGAAGGAATAATGCAAGGACAAAAATAAGAGAAACATTAAAACGTTGGCAAGTTTCAGATCTTCTGCTTCATGAATTCATCTTTGAAAAATCGTACCTGGCAGAGTTTTGGGAGGAATTGTGGTAGATTGTGCAGATCCCTTTGACAGAAAATTGAATTGGCGCATTCAGATTTCTCTCTCTTTTCTCAAATTTCTCTCCCTTTATCTTTCTGCGACCAGGCTTGCTTCTCTTTCTGGCGCCAAAGGCTGGGCATACGTGGAGAAATAGTTTACGTGGCCACCTGCCGAAACTTTGGACAGCCCTTTTTGCCCGTCTAAAATTCGAAGGGTGCCTAATCGTTGAGTCAGCATTTAGGCACGCTGGTGTGGTAGGGTGGGTGCCACAACCGTCTAGGTGGCGTTATTTTATTTGTATACTTGATATTAATTTTTCGGTTTAGCCCTAGTGTGATTTCGCCCTTAAATAACAGTACATTCAGACACCAACACATACCTCAGTGCTGATTCCGCTGGAAGTACACAGCCTATTTCTACACTATGTGAACAGGCCTTTACTTACCATCTTAAACGGAGTGCTATACTTGCAGAGTAGAAACATGTATAGAACACACATAACACATGGATGACAAAAATTGGAGTGTTATAAAGCCAGATTGTTTTCTCATCATTGCAGGCTGACAAAAATTGAAGAGTTACAAAGCCAGGTTGTCTGCTCATCATTGCAAGCTGGCATGTATTACCTTACATCATTGATGTATATGCCAGGATCGTCAATATAGATAATACAAACCAGAGCTGGCCAGAATAAAACATCCTAATATCTCTTCTGCATTTACTCAAATTAGGATCAATAAGCATTGCTGCCACAAATTTGCAGAAGAAAATAAGGGGGATAAAAGATTTCTAGACCAATTCTGTCTCCTGCTCATATAGCACAGCCAGTCATGCATGCGACTCTAACTTGCCAATAGAATACTTTACCGATTAACAATGTGAACCTGTTTTCAAATCCGAGCTTTTCAATTTCAACTCCTTGCAGCCAGGGTAGCCCTTAAGCTCGAAATATCGCCAAAAGGCTATTTTTTTGGACATTTGCATTTTTCTTCACTATTGTTGAGTAGGATCAATTAGGAGTGGTGCCAATAAAATATCGCCACCTTGTCTACAAAATTTTCTCCCTCTACTCATAAGTTAGCCTATGTCACTAAATGATGGATTCTTGGATTCGCCCCCATGTGAATTTTATTCTTGGTAATTATTCTAAAATTGCCTCTTAACCCCCTAAAATCATGTAAAATTAATACGAATTCTATTTTTGGTGAGTTTTTTGAATTGTCATTTTTATTGTTGACACTAATCAACTTGGCCTTTCTCTTGTGAAGACACATATGCCAATGTTTGGTAACATATATATTCATTATGTGAGCATTACACTTACAACTGTATACGGACATAACAAATATATATTGTAGACCCAAATTTTACTTGAGAAAAAAGTATATATTCCATCGCTTGATGGATGAAAGATTTGCCAAGGTTGCTACAACTGAAATTGAAACCCGAAACAAAATCGCCAACATAACTAATTGAAAAAAGCTAAGATTCGCCTCACATTCTAAATTACACCTATGAAAATTTGGGCTTAAGGGCTACCCTGCTTGCAGCTCAAACCTACATGTTTTATTTCTTGATTGAATACCCTGCATATATAGATACGCAATATTGTACTCAATCAATCTGCGTCATGAAACAAACTATGCCTCCATTTGTACAGAACTGCAACAACTTACATATGATAAGTGTGGGGCATTCGCTTCATGAAGAATGGATTTGAGGATGTATAGTCGTTCTAGTAGAACTGCAAGAAGTGCGAAAATGACTGATAATGTGGTGCAAGAAAAGGACTTAAGATTCAACTTAAGATTCGAAAAAGCCGAGGGAACTTAATAACACTTTCAGTGAGGCATTAAAAAGGTGATGGAATAACATAGTATATCAGTCTCAGATTTTAAACTAAGTAGAGTTATTGATTTAATTGTAAGAGTTCAAGCATATTTACAAAGCTTTGAAGGAGCAAAATATTCTCTGCCAACTTTTGCGATAACCAGCAAAAGCCATTTGTTTCTATGTTTTAAATAACATGTGATCTTTTACTTCTAATGGCAGTATACATGAAAAATAAGTATATAGCTTCAGTGGTGATCGTAAGTTGGTAATTCCTGTATAATCCAGTATGCATCAATTCTGGCTTTTTACAATGCATAGCTATTTAGAAGGAAAAGATCCAAATGGTTCCTATCAGGCTCTTAAAATACTCACTAATGCTCAAACACCAAAAGCATTTTCGGTAGACTGCATTTATACTCTCAATAATGTACGTGGAACATCTCATATCTCATATGACTTAATTTTGTGAAAACATTGTAGAAGTAGACATATCTGTCTGTTTCTACTAATATAAACATATCTGCTGCGGCTGGTGTTGGCCGTTTGATTGTCTTAATTCCCTTTATATAGCTACAAAAATATTTCCTGTTAGGATGCTATCCATAAGAGATTGCAAGTTTAAAGAATTCAAATATACCTTCAAGAGTAGCCCTTTGCATCAAAAACAGTAGAGCCAGCTACCAGAATTTAGCACTTGCTTCAATAACCTTTAGCCCATATAGAAGAGCTTAGTTTTGAATGTCATCCATGATCATGTATGCCATTAAAGCATGTGTTTTTACTCGGCCTTTAACCCAATGCTCCAAGCTGCGTAAATAATCAAAGATAACAGCAATTAATAAAACAGAGGTAGGATTTTGATCCGGCCATTGCAAAGAAAAACGGCACACAGAGAATGCATCTACAGAAAAAATTTACCTTGACGTTCTTTTTGTGGCTTAATACTCTTCAACTGCAAAAAAATGCAGAGAGGAGATCGTTAATCTGAAAAAACAGAGAAGATGCAGAGGATTTAGGTGTTAGAGTGCTACCTGCTGCTCCAACGATCAGCAATGGCCTGGAGAAAAAATATCTGATGCTTGTAGCGCTCCAAAACAACTGATTCACAAACCGGCACCCTGGACCGTCTCCAAGCTCCAAGCAAAAACCTTGATAACCCCAGAGATTGCTCCAGCTCCAAGCTCGAATGCAAACACCTTGATAAGCTCTCTCGTTGTAGCACAAACCCTCTGCAATGAGACCATTTCTATTGAACCCAGCCGGCCCATCATAAAAGCGAGATCACTGCCCAAGATTTTAGCTGCTCACCCGTTTCAAATTTTCGTATGATTATCTTGGAAGGGGAAAAGGGGAAAGAACCATGGAAAACCAAGACATCACCGGAAAAAAAGTTTTTTGCCGAAAAAAGTGTGCCCGGCGTTGCCGGGCTAATGTCTTAGCTTATGTTTTTACTGGCCTTTAACATCTATTTGTGCAACTTCGATAACATCTATTTGTGCAACTTCGAACAACACTACAGGTTGATGCTCGCAAGAACAGAAATGGTTTGTGTATGTAATTGTGGTTATCACTGGCACATTTTTGGGTTCAAATGTTTGAAATCTATCTAAAGTAAGATCTTATGCAAATCTATAATGCTATAATGTTCGTGAAAAGATCTTATGCAAATCAATTTCAAACTGTAGTTCTGAGATCATGTATTCCATGTATACAGACCTTAATAATGCAATGCTTTTAGATTTAACAAAGAGTTTTTGTAAGTTATCTGCAAGCCAGAAATGGCAATGAAAAACGAAATTGCAGCTTGCTTAAAAAATGTCCCAAATACTATCCCTTGTTGGCATATTTTGCATGAGAGATTGCACCAAATTTCTCCAAATATTGTCCCTTATTACCATGCTTCAAATGAGAGATTGAACCTGTTCACTAAAGCATAAAGCAGCCCTTTATGCGGTTTTATATTTGCCTACTTGGTTGCATGCTGTTGCTGCCGCCTTACTTGCCTCAAATCTGCAAAATGGAGCATTATTTAAAAATCAACTTCTCAATGAGACAATCAAGAAAAAAGAACTATATGAGCAGCAACCTACAATGGAAGGACTACTTCCAAAACCACCAAAATGCTGTAAAACCTCACCAACAGTCAATTGGCAAACCGAAAGCGTGCACCCATTACAGATATCTTTTAGGAGCATCGATTTGCTCATTGGAACCCAACCTTAAAAAAAAAAATACAAAAGGTTACACTTAGCGATAAGGTTAGCAATTTTGGCAAACAATTACTTATTGTGAACATAGATGAGAAACCACCTTCGCCACACGCATGCACCACACTCATATGTTGTAACTCCTCTGCAACTCAACTGCACAAAAATGCAACAATCAAGAGAAGAACAAATGCATTTAAATCTAGAAACTTCTGTGCAGAGATCATGGAGCACAAATGCTACCAGAGATTTTGCATCAGAATTTCTGCCCCTCCAGCAGAAATTCTTAGCATGGTTCTTTAGCAAACTCTACCTCCTTGCCTTCTGCAAATGCAACCGAAAAAGAAAGTATAGAAAATTTCGGGTGTTAATCTCTTTATTAAGATATAACACTTAGAGAATGGGGCAGAAGATAGACATGCATGAGACCTAATGCTGCACATGATATCACTTTATAGATTCATTTGCTACTACTCCAAAACATACTAAAATATAATGCAGATGCAAAAATTGGAATAAGAACTGGAGTTTTAAGACAAATGAAAGATGACTTCAAATCCACCAAGTTCGTTTAGGGTTTAGGGTTCATGCAACTCTATATCAGACCCAAAGCAAATAACAGACAAAAGCTAAAGCAATAGGCAAAAGCTAGAAGATCAAAGCCATAAACTGGGTTTCTAATAAATAGAACACATTCAGGCATCCATCCTTTTTTACTGGATTAAAGATCTTACAATAACAGCTATGCATCAATAGGTGTTGCCCTAAATCGGTTTTAGGGATAAGGCAAAAGGGATTACCTTAGGGAATGCCTGCAAATATACCACAAAGGGATTATACGTAGATAGATCTACAGAAACTAATGTGTTTACCTGGAATTGTTCCAAAACTCTTTTTTTGGATTGCACTTTGTTCATCTACTGGGTTATTTGCACAAAAGCTTTGGTAATTTGTTACCAATGGTATCTGCACCTGTCAACGTGACATTGGAAGCTGCACCTGTCAACGTGACATTGCAAGCTGACATCCATAGAAAGCCCATGAATTTGTACCTGTTAACACATCAAGAAGTGCATTATCTTCAAATGGGCTATCTCTAATTTAAAGTCTACAATGGTTACAACATCCCTCCAATACATGATGCATTGCTAAAGACAGTGGCCCAAATCGCTTACCATACAAACCTATATATTCAAATGCTTTTTGTTAGATAGCGATCTTGATCAGCTAACCTCCTGTGTTCTAGCAATGCTTAAACATCACCAAATCATTCATACAATGACATAGCCAGTGTGCCCATTGACTAAAAAAAAAGATGATATTATTGTACTTGGTATGATGACGATATTGCTTAGCATCATTGCTGCATGCCCCATAACTGAATTAGCATGCTTGAGTATTCTCGTAGAAAATGGTTCGATTAGAAAGACCAGCATCAGTATTATATTTGGACGATTGCTGGAGATCAAGCAAAAATCTAAAATCAAACATTCCAGAAAAAATAACCTCTGCACCTTGAAATCATCGTGCGAAAAGAGGGGCTACACAGGGAAAAATTAGCGCCAGATTCATGGCTATGGCAGGACCAGATTTGCATATGCAGACTTCCATTTGCTACTATCAAGCAAGGAAAAGCAAAAATAAAAAAGAATGCCACCTGATATTCCTTCTCCAAAGTGGTAAGAGAACCTCTGCACCCAATCGATGAATTAAAATTCTTTTGAACTTTTGTTCTTCTGGAACTAAAACAATGTCTATCCACTGATTCCTCCTGCATATTTTGCTCAAGGAAAAATCCACCTCCTGCTCTGAAAGAAATTATAGAAGGTGAAGGAGAAGAATGTTGAGAAAAGAAACTGGATGACCCGTGCTTACCAAGATGCTCCAGAAGAACAATTGGATCTCCAGCTCCTGAACCGCCTTTGCATACTGGAATGAACCGTCTTTGAATTTTGGAATGAATATGGATAATCCTGGTTTAGGGCCGAGCGTTTGAGAAAACATGTGCCCGAAATGCCACTGCAGATAAATTGTGCAGAAGCCATGGCCGAAGCATCCAATGTGAAAATGAACATGCCATGGTTGCTTTGCTTCCTTTTTTTCTCGCTTGCACGGGCCAGAACGCCTATACCGAGCTATCAACTTCTGGGCACCGCCGTCTTACATTATTTGCACTGCAGGAAAACCAATAATATTGCCAAAAATTCAAGAAAGAACCAAAAACGAAATACACAGGCTGATTGCCCATGAAAATTCAAAGCCCTCTTGCCGTAGAAAGCCCTTCCCATATATAGCAATCAATACAAACTCAAAAAGGACAATAATAAAGCAGTAGAATGTGATAGACTCATCCACGAAAGAACTTCAGGCTTACAATGTAGTTACCTTAACCTGATGCAGCTAGCAAGTTTTCTCACTTGAATGTTCAAAACTTTTCCTTCATGAAAAAATGTTCGTGCATAAGCAAAGAAGCTAAGATTTTGAACAAAGCATAAAGAGTGGTCTCTGCAAATATAACAGAATTTGGATCAGTCAAATCTCAAAATCAGAAAAAGCTTGTATCTTGATGTTTTCATTCTTTTGATATTTTAAACCTGAACACTTAACCTCTTAGCTCCTACAATCTGATCCACGATAAATGGCCAGGAAAGGAAGAAAATAATCGAAGAAAATAAATGCCATAGCTGGCCTAATCAGCTCATCCCATAGCTACATAAGGATTCGAATTCCTTGCAACCCAAAACAGAGCAGTGAATCTTTTTGTCTGCTGTCTATCCGAAATATCAAATGTAAAGGGCCGTATATAAATGCCTTAAGATACCTAAAAATGGTGCCACGCTAGATATTAGTCGGTGCTAGGGTTGATCCATGTATATGACTTCGCCATAGCTAAAGATCAGCAGCTTCCTGCATATTTTTAGAGCTCTACGATGATGATGGAAGTGAATCGGAAGCCTAAAACATGCATAAAATGGAAAGAGCATGAACTCCTGAGTACGAAAGGAGATCTCAAGCTCCATCACGAAACCACAGTGGGTAAGCCCCTGCATTTTTGAACATTCTGAGTAATGGTCCGCAAGCTTTTAGAAAATGAAGAAAGAGCAATCTGCTGAGTCCGGTCTGGAAGGAGC
The DNA here is from genome assembly GCA_021234155.1 of Isoetes taiwanensis. Taxonomy (NCBI): domain Eukaryota; kingdom Viridiplantae; phylum Streptophyta; class Lycopodiopsida; order Isoetales; family Isoetaceae; genus Isoetes; species Isoetes taiwanensis. Next base: position 19,550,027 of record JAJEKV010000023.1, on the reverse strand, counting down.
TGAGGATGATGACCGCCAAGTTAATAAATAAAACTGATAGATAAAGGCCAGCGCCTGGATGCCGGATCTGTCATCGCCTTTTCATAATACTCCAATGTGGCAGCTAAAGAAACCAAACACCAGTTAATCTTCTGAAAATGTTGGCAGAAAGAAATCACAAACAAACCTTAGATTAAGCTGGGAAACAGTCATTGATTAAGCTGGGAAACAGTCATTACAACACCGAGTCCTTCAAAACGGCTCAAACGCTAGCATCGCCCTTCCAAAACGGCCCAAACCCTTCCGCCATGATCATTGCTGTGCGTCTCTGCTTGGCCGCCATGCTGCGTTAACCCTCGGGCACCGCCCACACCCAAGAGAGAGAAACTTGATGCCGGAAAAAGTTCCAGAAACAACAAAAATATCTTGGAAGAAGAAGTTTGGCCGGAAAAAGCGTTACATGGCCGGAAAAAGCGTAACATCCGACGGCCGGAAAGGGGACACCGGCGTGAGAGAGAAAGGGCAAAAACTTTTTAAGTAAGTAGACTAGTAAACGTGTGCCCGGCGTTGCCGGGCTAATGTCCGGGCATGTGTTTTTACTCGGCTTTTAACGTCCATATATATGTTGATATAGGCAAGAATAGACAATATGTGCTTTTGTAAATATTTTTGTTATTGAAATTGTCTAATGACAGTATCATCAATGTATTAACTTTGAGTTTATCAATTTAAACAGAGAAAAGAATGCTTTATAACGAATGTGGTAAATCTACCTCTAAAATTTAGAAAGACGAATCCAAAACTTATGCTCAAAATATCACCCTTAGAAGTAGTTAAATACACTAACAAAAAATAGGTACACAAATCCAAAACACAAAATTTCGTCCTGACTCATTGACGCATTGTAGTTCATGATGGAACTCTAAATATGCATGTTCACATAGTGCACATCACCAAGGGCCTAATATTGTACTTTGTTGGATGCTTCCGTGTTATATCTTCACTTCTCCGACAGATAACATCTTAGCCAGGGTAAAAGTGAAATGCATGGGCGAGTCATTGATTTGAACTGGCCACGATATCTCACGATTATCATGCACGTGAGACAACTCATCCCGAAGGTAGACTCGTATGATGGAATCAGATATCGTCTGAGGAAGGAATGATTTGTAGACCCTAAAATGGGTTCCATTACATATATCAACACATGTGAGTTCTTTTGCTGCTAAGACGTCAATTCGCCAGTGCACGGTATGTTTCTCATCTGATAAAAAAGATAAACAATTGCAGGTTAGTCAAAGCACTACATTACCCAATAGATAGATACATGCACTCTATCTTCCACCTATCTCTCTCAAAGCACATCCGTGTAAACAACGTTCCCTTGGATAGACTTGAGCAAACAGGAAGTCATCAATTAGTTGGATGAAGTGCTCCAACTTGACAACCTCGTCGGCGCAAAATATTTCCTTCAGCTTTGCAATGAGCTCCTCAATTTCCACGCTTGCTACCCCATGCACATGAGCGTGGCATTTTCGTTCCCAATCATACCATGACCCAAGAGCATGTACGTGCTTTTGTAATTATTTTCTGTTATTGAAATTGCCAAATTACATTGTCATCAATGTATTAACAGAAATTGGTCGCATGGTATGTCTTCAGTCACCATGTCACTAAATACATAAAGGGTATCAAGAGTTATCACGTCTCCAGTGTTACTTTTGTCATACGCGCTCTTGGGTCATGGTATTATTAGAAATAAAATTATCACGCTCATGTGCATGGAGTAGCAAGCATGAAAATTGAGGAGCTCAGCACGCCGTGCTAAAATGTGCTCGACAGTTGCCGCGCTACTGTGAAATATTGGATGTTGTTAAGACGACAAAACTTGATGTTTGCTAGAGTAGATGTTATTTGCCTTGCTATATATTGTGGAAATTGCTAACAGTATCTCAATGTATTAAATTCTAGCAATTAAAGGACAGGTTCTAGTAGAGAGCCCAATGTTTTAAAGGGAATAGGGGGGGCAAACAAACCTTCCTTTAAAGTACAAAATATGATCCTCAAATGCGAGGCACACATCCTATAGGCATATGTCATACCATGGACTTTTGATTTATGCTCCTTACATGTTGTGAACTGTGCAAGTCGAAACCAAGGATGGAACGTGCATGTTTAATGAGTGTTGTTTAAAATTCTTGTCATGAGCACAACTTCCACGCCAGAAAAATGTCTAGGGGTTCATTCACATATCAAAATGAGAAGAAAGCCCAAAGGTACTTCTATGGTGTTGCAATACATTTATAGGTGTTCTTATTTAATATCTTCCATTTTTGTAGCATGTGTTGAAATAAATCATGTGCGTGACATCCGGGATTAATAAACAACATAAGAGGGCCTAGGCTACATGCATAGCAAGGGACATCAACTGTTGTAAACGAAGGATTGCAAGATACAATAATAAATATTATCGTGATCCCGGCATGGCATTTGCCATATTTTCCATTATTTTAATCATAAGACAAATCAATATCAATGCTATTTATTTGAGAAATAATCAGACAACTATTTCTTCCAAAAATTGTCTAGCTGTTTTTCTGCATATTTATCCGTTATTTCTATGGCAGAACTACATATATATCCAGACGAAGCAAGAACTATGGAATATAAAAGCTAGAGGAGAAAACATCAGCAAATGACTTTATCTTCACGAAGCTCCATTGCAACAAACCATAAGCGTTATATACATGCTGCTCCTATGCGGAGTTGATAATGAAAAGTCTAAGGCCAACATAAAGAACATGCTTAAAATTATCAATGTTCTAAAACTTCCTTCACCATGTCCATAACTTGTTCGATGTGTAGTTATCAGCTTGGAACACATGTGGTACTGGCAGTACCCCTTTGCTGCACCTGTAAACACAAAAAGAGATGGCAACTTCATAGCATGCATGATTTGAAGTCCCTGTCGTCTTAAAGATAAGAAAGATGTAAACCATATGATTGAGCATAATCAAAACACAGACCAGGATTACAACTACTAATAAACATCCTATGCTTGTCTGCAATAAAAAAGGGCCTGTCTTAGATTTAATGAACTCTTTCTCAACTGGGTTTATTTAAGATTGACCTGCTAACCTGTAATTAACAGTGTAAATTAACCTATGTTAAGTTGATTACCTGCTATGGTTGCCATGGGAAGCAAAGCAAAAGATGAACTTCACTACCAGTGAGAAAAATTTAAAAATAGATGTTTATCTTTGATAAATGGGCAAAACATGTAACAATCACCAGATTATATAGAACCCCACTAAGAGGCCTCTGCAGAAATCATTTTACCTATCCAGAAAGGGCTGCAATTTCATGAAGCTCCAGCCTATAATAGGTATATGGACTCTTAACTCTGCAAGCAAACCACAAAAGTAGCTCAGGAGCACACTATAATAGAAGAGAAAAGATATTGGAAAACTACCTTCCGCCTAGCTTAAACTGCAAAAATATTAAAGCGGCCAAAACGGCTTCGTTTCTTGAACATAGGAAGAGAAAAGAACTATGCTACTACCTGGGATTCACCATTTTGAAGCCCTGCAAAGGAATCGAAAACCTGGAAGGTGGAGGCGAAGCGTTGCAAAGAAATCAAAAGGAGATGAATCTAAGAACAATGAAGCAAAAAATACCTTTAAAAACATCGAATCAGGCATGAAAATGAGACAAAAGAAAAATCTGAATAACCCATCTGTATGGCCCGTCCCAGGATTAGGATTAGGGTATTAGGATTTACCTCCTCCAGCTTTGGCACCGGAGAAAAAAATATTTGGTTGCTTGTGGCGATGAATATCAGCTCAAAAGCATTGCTCCTGCGATTTACCCAAGATCTCCACCAAATAATGATGAAAGGCGAAGGGAAATTTCCTGCCATACCCTCTCGACTGCCGTTTCGGAGGCAAGACTGGAGGCTCAATTAAATAAAACGGACCTGAAAAGAAAAAATGAGCAAAAAACTTGCCCGAAAACACAAAAGTTTGCCAAAACTCACGCTGCCAAAAGTTTTGCCAAAACAATCTAGAAAACCGAAGTCCCCTGAAATAGAAAAAAACCGTGGCATTCTTGAGCACTTCTACTGTAAAATCCATCACAGATAACTTGTTGCTGCTTTAACACTCGATGCAGGTCGGAATGCAAGGAAATAAGGTCGAGAATATAAACAAATAGAAATGGACAACGAAAATTTGTTACCTGCTATGGGACAGAGTAATTGAAAAAAAAATTGTTTGTGGCCCCTGTAAAGACGTCCTCACCTGGATCTGGAGACCATGCAGTTTTATGTGAAGAACATGCCAATCTGAAGATCAAGACCTTAAGCAAAACAAATCTGACCAAGCTAAAGGAAATAAAGCGCTTTTGGGGTGCGATTCTGGAACCCAATGTGCTTCAGGAGGCTTCGATGCAGGGCTGGCGCCGATTTGTCCACCATACTTCAAGCAGAAATATCAAAGTACCTGAAGAACAAATATGGCACAAACACGAACGCAAAAAGAATTACCTGAAGCTATTTGGGCGCCATGAATCCCAAATCCGAGGTTTACTCTGACTGACCCTCAAAATCCGAAATCTGCTTGCTGGCTGGCTCTGTCTTTCCGACTAATCTAAGAGCCCTAAAAACCCTAAATACCCTAAATGAATACCTCTTCAAATCGGCATTAGTCTCGGCTTGAGATTCTAATCAATCATCACTCCGAGCATGCTACGGCTGCCGTTGCGGAGAGAAGAGTGGAGGCTTTTGAAAAAAATAGCGGAACAACTTACCGAAAAAAAATTTTATTTCCCAAAAGTCACGCTTTCGCCGGAAATTGACGCTTTCGCCGGGAAATTGACGCTTTTTCAGGCGTCACTCCGGCGTGAGCCAGAATCCCCAAAAACTTTTTAAGTAAGGTAGATGTAGAGAGCCGAGGTCGGAATTAGGCTGGGGAAATTTCTCCAAGGATTGGTATGCCCTATAAGGGAAACCGCCACGGGGAGGAGTTTCTGCCACGGAAACTCCGACACGTGGCGGTTCGCTTACGTAAACAACCGGGGAGGGCTTTTTTCCGAGGTGGCGCTGACGTGTCGCCGACGTGGATTTTTTTGGATGAATTGGCCCCTGTTTCTTTTGAGCGCAAGCTTTGGCGATGGCGTAACTCCGGCAGCTCGGAGTCATTTTTCTGAGGCGCTGCTGTGGCGCTCGCCTCGCCGTGTAGCTTGACGGTGGCGCCATCCCCTTAGCTTCATTTTGATGCCGATTTTTCTGCATTTCGAGCTTTCTTGAAGCTTTCTTGGAGTTTTTGAGTTCTGGCGAGTTGTTTTGAGTTCTGGCGAGTTGTACAGTGGCGCATCGTCGTCAGCTTCAAGTTTTTCTGGATTTGAAGGAGTTCTGGCGAGTTCTGGCATTCCGAGGAGTTCCGAGGAGTTCTGGCGAGTTCTAGCGACTTTCTGGCGAGTTTTGGCGAGTTCTGGAGTTCTTGGGACGAGTTCTTGGGAGTTCTTGAGTCTTCTGGCGAGTTTCTTGAGTTTCCGAAGGTAATTTTTTTACTTTTTAGTGTTCTTTAAAAATTTCTAACAGGTTTTTGGTTTTTTCTTGCAGTTGTGCACACTATGGCGGAGGAAAGCAGGTTCTGGATTGTGTTTTTGTTGTTCCTTAGCTTGCATGCAGCATTAGCTGACTGCATTGGGGCTAGCAGACCATCTTTTGCCATTCTTGATGCGGATGAAGACCATCTTTTGCCATTCTTGATGCGGATTTTGGATTTTATCTGGAATTCAGTTTCAGAATTTTGGATTGTAATGGGATCGAAATTTTGAATTGCAATGGAATAGTGAAATTTTGAATTGCAATGGAATAGTGAAACTTTGAATTGCAATGGAATTATAAACAATAGTGAAATTTTGTGAATAAACAATACTGGCGGCGCCGCTTAAGCCCCGCCACCAACAGAAGTTTCCACCGAGGAAACAAAAACAGGAATCCAGGAGGAAAAAAGCCCTCCCCGTTGTTTACGTTTTGTGGGGTCTTCTGCAACTCCAATTTTGGCATAAGGGAGCTCGAAACTTTTCTCGCAAACCGAGGAATTTGAAGAGCCGGACGCAAATCAAAGCACATGTAGTTTAGCTCTCGGATTAAATCTGTTCTACTTGGTTATCAGCAAATGAATCAGATGTGTTTGGCTTCTTTCAAACCCTTTCTCCATCAAATCCAAACGTTGCATCTCAGCCTCCCAATTCTTCGAGGAGCAAAAACACAATAGCTGCCACCGTAATCTCTTGCCGCATGAAATCCATGGCAAAGCCTAGTGAGCCAGAACCCTAATCGATGTAGAGTCCCTAAACGTGCCATAATCTTGGCCTTTGATAAAATGGAGAGGATATAAGCCATCCAAATGGGTTAGGGTTTCATTGGTGACATACTTTATAAAACATTATAATACAAGACAAGAAATTTATTGCGGCGGCCTTGGCCGCCGCGAACATCTCTTTTGTCCAACTCTTCTTAAATAAGGTTTGATATTAAGCCAAAACGATCACAGTTCTGAACCTGCGAAATTGATTGAACTACATGAATCTAAGCTTGGAATTTTCCATATTTTCCAGAATAATGATAAACATGTAATACAAAACATAAATACTATAGCCAAATACATCTTTTACATCTGAAGAGTTTGTTTTATACTTATTTCCAATGTCTTATATATGGCATTATGTGGAAACATTTCACCTGCACACAGGAGCAAAACATTTTGTGTTCATACTGCATTTTCTAAGTGATGATCCAATTCCTTTATTCTTTTCAAGGAGGTTTCATCACTTGAGATTGCAGAAGTCCACCACAAACATTTTTGTTTCCCAACCTCTCTGATTTCATATCCTCTATCCCTGTCTTCGCGTCCTTTGTCTACTCATTTACAACATGAAATTTGTCTGGTAGTGAACATGTATCAATTTGTCTGAGAACAAACGTGTATAATCTAAGAACACACAGGACTTCAACCCGCACTAGTGCCTCCTGCTCCGTGGGTGTTGTAATCGACAACCATTGGGAGTCCCACTACCTCGATTTTCCCCTTGAGAATCTCAACTATGAATCTCCTTTGAGAATGAGATTACATAAGCCCTTCCCAATTGTTCTTTTATGGTGCGTTGTCCTTCAATAAGTCTAGAATGCAACCCGTAATAACATTCAATAACTTAATAACAAACTACAAGTGAAAATGTCCACATTGCTAAAAACTTTATTTGCTATTAACATTTACAAAAGTAATATACGCAATGCCATGAAACCCTTATTATTTTGCTCCACTAGACACTAATTTCAAGGCTTGCTCCTACTTTGCTACCAAATGATCTAAGCTTTCCATGTCTTTCAAAACTTGGTCATGTCATCTTGCATAAATAATATGCAAGCATTAATATGTTACATCTAAGTTGAGAATCTTAACTTTGTAATATGTATTTCTAAGGCTATACAAAGTTAGTTACAACTACGGTACCACATAGTAAATAAATCAGTTCCCAAGAGTATTACATACAATAGTATTATAGAGTAGGGCATGCATGCGAATAAATAGTAATTGAAGAACTAGCAAAAATATCTCTTAATTCTGGACTTCATAGAGCTATAGTCTCACATTTCTACATCAAGCAGACAAATCCTTGGAAGCACAAATAATAGTGATGATTTTCCAGATCGACCTGTAAGCATCGAATGGTTTATTGGTAGTCTTGATCCACTATATATAAAGGTAATCCTTGCTTACTAATGTCTTTTGTCCAATGTCTTTTCTCCAACTGTAGCTTTTCAACCATGGCAGATAATGTAGAAGGCAATTCAATAAAGGTAAAGAGAGTGCTTCACTGACTTTGGTCTTTCATGAATTATGTTAGCGAAGAAGCAGCTATATGTGAAAACAAAGTTCCTCAGCTCTTCCTACATTTACGAGAAAGGCATATTCAATTACTATTTAATATCAATGCTTTACACCAAACAATTAACACTTAACACTTAATGGCTTCATATCCATACTTCTAGAATAGACAGTCTTTGGTCCTCTTAGATGCAACCTTGATTCGCTCCTTCCTTTCTCACCTTTATCACTATAAAATGCATCTACAGCAGAATGAATTCAATTTCCAAAGCAGATCGAAAATATCATCTTAACTATTTGAGGTACCAAGAATGCCAAAGAATTCATTGGAAAAGAAAGGGCAGAGAAAAATGAGCTCCTTCTATGCAATCAAATTGAATACCCTATGGGTTCATAAAACTGGATCCTGGACTTGCTCGCAAAGCTTGCTTGCAAACTGGCAATCTCAGATTCCCCAACATCTATCACACGGTCATGGCAGCTATGGCATCGGTGCAGAGGAGCGATTTCGAATGCATCTGTTACCCGCCTCAATCTTCTCTTCAACAGAAAGGCAAAAAATTAGGGCGATGAAGCATATGACATTCACAAAACAAAAGGGCAACTATGGCGCAAGAAGGAAGCACAAAGCCGTAGATTTGTTGCCTCCAATAGATTCGCAGAAGCAAAATGCCAGTTGCATCTAACTAGTGCCAGTTGTTGGAAGAAACTGGCTCTCACGGAAGAAGAGCCAGATTAGGCATGGCAAATGCAGAGCAGGCCATAGCAAGCTAGTCTGACCAGCAAATCCACAGAGGCCATTGGAATAGGTCAAATAAATATGGCAAATCTGGCAAAGATAAAAACTAATTGATTACAAATATTCCATCGAAGAATGGTCGAAATCCAGCATAACCTCAAGCTGCAAATCGTCAGGGTGTTTTTTAGTGGCCCCGGCGGGCCAGTTGGCCACACATTCACATATTTCATAAAATGGTCGGCCACACCGAAGTAGGATGCATTCTCATCATGACCAAAGGGTAGTGGCCAGTTCAAAACACCAACTTATTAAGTTCAGTTTATAAGTGGCCAATTTGATATTTACCAAATCTCTAAACCCCTAGAGCGTGGCCATTCCAAAATATTATGCACGCTAGCAGCTTGATGTGGTGGCCATTTAAACTATGGAATAATTTAGTTTTAGGATTATGGCCAAGCTCTATATTGGCCAGGTGTAGGGACATAATTCGCCACTTGTAGGGGGTTAAAATCTTTTTGAGTTTAGCCCTAAAATTCTAAAGGCATTTCTAATAATATAGTATTTTTTTCTTAGGTTCAAATTTGTTTTGATTCGATTTGCAATTCGCATCTCGAATTTGTTCTTCATCATCCAACCCAAATATCCTCTTTATCGTCCTAACTAAAATCAAGGTTAGTTTCCATTTACCAAGTACCCGCAATATAATTTTCAATGAGATCCATCCTACGAAATCCATTTGTGATTCTGCCTACATTCTGCATGTTTGATACATATCTTATAGTAATCTTAGTTGGAGAAGCGTAGTAGCATGTATTTGTTTGTGAACTGCATAGAGCATCATAGAAACTAGAGATTGTCTTACTGATGTGGCTATCATCTTTATGAGTTAGATGTATGGATGTGGCCAATTCAAATTTTTGAAAAATAAAATAGTTTCTCGATTTCGCCATTTAACTTACAACTTCTTGGTGTAACAATGCGAAAAAGGGCCAGGCCAAACTACACTTAGCAAATAATCCAAGGTAAGTAGTGGCCAATACATTAAGCCCCGTCAAATATATAAGGAGGTTAAAAAATACCCGACAAATCGTTATTGATAGACTGATGGCAATGGCAAATCTAGAGCAATAGAATTCTGCAAGTAAGATGTAATCATCAAGCAAAGCCTCTGCAATTTATAAGACATCATGGAAAAGGAAGCGGTTGGAATCACAAATCCAACCAAAAAATATTGCTCGCTTCTGGCTAAAAAAGCCAGAGCCCAAAACTTCAGCCGATATCTAATGTGAACTACATTTTAGCCATGCTAGAACAAAACAAAATTGGCATCAGTCCAGGTAGGAATCATCTGGCAAACAGCATCCGCTGAGTCTTCGTTGCAGCCGCAGTGCTTGGGCTGAGGAGCAGAATGCTCCGCTGGATCTGGATCCAACTTCCCTAAATCCGGCGAAACTGGGCAAAAACAGGGGCGCAAGTTTGTCTTTTATTTTTCGTTTATTTTTCGACTGGTCTTAGGGCTTGATGCCCGCTATAAATGCCATAAATGCACCATGTCATATGCTCTCAATTAGATGCCCGCCATAAATGCCATAAAGGCGATGAATGTAACGTGTCATGCGATGGTAATTTTTAAGGAAGAAATTCGATGAGAACAAAAATTGGATACTGCATTACAATAGGAAGGATAAGAAGAAGATTATGCACATTGTTAGAGGAATAAATTGTGCACATGCTTCGAACATGTTTGTATTGTACTTTTAGTTTTCATTGATTTAATTTTCGTGCGTGGTTTGTTTGGAAGGTTGTATGTGTGCGTATAAACAATCCAAAATGAATGACTTGACTTTGCTGGGTTGTTTATAATATCTCGGATCAATAGACTAAATGTCCATATGGTACAGACATAAATTTTGCACATGCTTCCAAACAACACTTTGAGTTGTTGCTCTGAATTTTCATTGATTTAGTGTTCATGCTTGGTTTGCTTGGACGATTCTCTATGCAGATGAACAATCCATAATGATTGTGTTTTTGTTGATATGTTTGGTAATTGAAAAGTGTAGAATTTGTGCCGTATATGGCAGGAATAAGGCCTGACTTAATAGTTGGCCCCATTAAATGGACTTGTGGCAGAATTGCAGGACTTATATTAATCAAATTATCGTGATGTCTTACTGCAACTCAATGTGTGGACCCATTTAGTTGCATGTGTTCTCTTAGAATAATGTATTGGTAGTACAAATAATTTAATGAACAATTTGTGTCCAAATGCCTAAAGTAACCTTTCAAGTCCCTTATGTGCTACCTACTTGCATTTTTACAATTTGAGCTGCAAATTTATGTGGGTACGTGAGGCTCTTAATGTAATTGGTGTAGTAAACATAATTGATGCATTTTACCCATTCCTCACTACATTGTACTTTGCGCACATGTTAAATGTTGAATTTAAGAATAATTGATGCATTTTATGGTTACCCATTCTTGAGCAGGCCTCCAGATTAGAATTTTACTTAACTAGAATTTTGTAGTTTTTTATGTAACCTAACCGGACTAATATGCCTGCACCTGTTACAACTTCCTTCTATCAAGCTGTTGCTTCGTGCACATGTTAAATGTTGAATTTAAGCATGGCCAGTGGTAACTGCATTTCCTTCTTTAGTTATTGTGATTTCTAGTGACAAAAGGAAATATTCGTGATGCAATTGCCCTGTTCTTTTGTAATACTATAGGATAAATTCCAACATGGATTAGTATGTAATATCTCGTTTATAAATATAAACTCAAGAGCAAAAATAGTTCATGTGCACCTTTCGGTATGCTAGTCATGGTGCCTATGTGATGCTGTTGAATGCCTTTCTGCTTGTTTAAATTTATGTTTGATGCAATTTCTGAGCATGGATTGCGATTGCTTGGGCTTACTAAAAGCTCCAGAGCATAGAATAATTGATGTGTCCGACAACAACGCAGCTGCAGCATCTGGTGAAGCATCAGAAGATAGAGGAGAGGAGCAGAATCCATCTGGGTACGAAGAAGAAGACTCCATACACGATCTGGTGTATGAGGGTGATAAGGATAAGATTGAAGAGCTTGTAAAGAGGAAGGCAGCTCATTCTTCCGGTCTAAGTTATTTTCAGAGCTTATGTCTTTAGAGCCTAAACCGAGTTTACTTTTGGATCCGCCATGTTGCTGGCATGCTTCGTTACTTTTTGCTAACATGCCCAGTGAATAAAGGCTGCCAAGCAGTATTGGAATCGAGTAAAAGAGCTTGGAAAACAGTGAAGAACAACAAGGAATAGGTAACTTAGTTGTCAAGTGAGCTCGCACAGCTATCTTCTGTATCTAGAAATGGTATATCAGTCTTATTTGCTTCTGTATATTAGAAATAGTGCAAAGGGGATATGCTTTGTATTAATCTAGATCGAAGCCTATGGGTCAAGTCAAATTCATGTGATCCTCATTCTGGCAAGCAGTTTGGAGGGATGTTTTCCTCGGCTCTTTTCTTTCTAAAACCCTAACGTGCCCTAAGCCCTTTCCAGAGGAAGGCATGGCCTCTTTGTTTTGCGTCCTCCTTCATAGCTTCTGGCAGGCTCAAGCTCCATCGACCATTGCAAGATTGTTGGATCCATCGACAAGCTTTAAACTTCTAAGTGTTGTGGGCATCGATTTGAGACCCGATTGAGCTTCTTCAGATTTGAGCAATGATATTTTCTGTGTTTTTCTAAAGAACGGCTAAGTTTTACGCTTAGAACTTTCGTTGTAAGACTGCATTCACGGTTATAACAAACTGATTCTTCCCTGTCAAGGTATTGCAAGCTTGCTAGAATGGTGTATGCAATCGTTTCTTTATGGCTTTAGGGTTCACGGACATGGTGTTGTGCTGGAGTCTGATAGCCAGATTTGAAGGTGACCGAATTTGCTTCTGGATCTGCCATGTTGCTGGCATGCTTTAAGGCCTTGCGGATAGTGCAGTAGATGGCCAATATTTTAAAGCCTATATTTTTCCGGTTAAGAACAGAGGCTCATTCTTCCGGTCTAAGTTATTTTCAGAGCTTATGCCTTTAGAGCCTATACCGAGTTTACTTTTGGATCCGCCATGTTGCTGGTATGCTTTGTGGCTTTTTGCTAACATGCCCAGTGAATAAAGGCTGCCAAGCAGTATTGGAATCGAGTAAAAGAGCTTGAAAAACAGTGAAGAACAACAAGGAATAGGTAATTTAGTTGTCAAGTGAGCTCGCATGACTATCTTCCTCAGATCTAGAAATGGTATATCAGTCTTATTTGCTTCTGTATATTAGAAATAGTGCAAAGGGGATATGCTTTGTATTTCCTACTGTTCTTTATTCATGATGCTATGACAACAAATAGCACATGCAAGAAGCCATATATGAGGTGACCAAATGCCGTATGTCTGGATTGTGAAAATACATAGCAAATTACTGTCAATAATCAGGTAAATCAAGGTCTTTTTAGATCCATTGCTTTGGGTTTATTTTTAATATTCCTAATTTATCCTTTCATTCTAGGAGTAGCCTTACATCTGAGTATGAAGGCACCCATTTTCAAAGAAGTATGCTCCAGAGATGTCTGTGCCAATTGCATCCATTTCTATATTTACTTTGCCTGAGGTTTTGTAGTTCTATTGCAGCTCCACACAGAGCTATTGAAGTGGTTATGAATGCTCATGGGATTTGTTGTGCTTATTAAATAGAATGAGCTTAGGACTTTGGATTTCAAGAACATAAATGATAATGCCTGCAAGTCGAAAATTGCCTCAATGTTCATAGGCTATCACACTTTGGTTTCATTGTTTACTACATTGGCAAGCCTCTTGACTTATGGATCAAGGATCTTCCAACAGCATCCCATTGAAGATGTGGCATTGATTGAACAATTACTATAGCTCCTTGCTGTGCATCTGATGTAGCATTGATTGAACAATTACTATAGCTCCTTGCTGTGCATTGCTGGGCTATAATAGGTTTTTGTGTATTCGACACCCTTCCCCTTTCCTTTGTCTTTTGCTCTATCCCACGTTTCCTTTTTTCATCATTCTCTTATGCACTTTCTTTTTTTTCTTTTCCCCTTTTCCTATTTTCAATACACGTCTTCTTTTTTTCTTTCTCCCTTTTTTCTTTTTTTAACCCCTTCTCCCTCCCCCTCCTTTCCCTTCCCTTTCCCCTTTTCCTTTTTCCCTTTCCCTTTTCCTGATGGATTTTTTTCCTTCCCTTTTCAATATTTCCCCTTTCTTCCTAATTTTCTCGTTCCCTTTTTCTCTTTCGTCTTCCTTTTCTTTTTGTCTTTCTCTTTCCCTTTTCCCATACCCTTTTTTTGTTTCCTTTTCCCCCTTTTCCATGTGCCCCTTTTCTTCCATTCCCCACCCTCTTCCTCTTTATCCCATGCCCTCCATTTTCCTATTTCTCTCTTCCCTTTTTTCTTGTACCCTTTTTCCATTCCTCCTCCCCTTCCCATCTCTCTTTTCCTTTTCCTTCCTTTTTCATCCTTTCTCTGCCCATTTCCCTTGTCTTTTTTTCCCTTTCCCTTCCCCCTTCATTTTTCTTTTCTCTTTCCCATTCTCTTTTTCCATGCCTTTTCCAATTCCCTTTTTTCCATCTTTTTTACGTGCCCCTTTTCTTTCTTCCTCACCCTCTTCCCCTTTTTCCAATTTTCCGTTTCTCTATTCCCCTTTTTCTTTTTTCTTTTTCTATTTTCCATGATCTTTTTCCCTTGCTTTCTTTCCCTTTCCTCACCCTTTGCCTCTTCCATTTTTCCCGTGCCGTTTTCCTCTTCCTCTTTCTCACTTTTCCTCGCACCTTTTTTCCCTTCCTTCTCCCCCTCCCCTTTTGCCTCCCTTTTCCTTTTTCCTTTGCCTTACTTTTTCATCCCTTCTCCTTTTCCATGTGCCCTTTTTCCCTTTCCTTTCCCCCTTCCTTTTCCATTTCTCTTTCCATTTTCATTTTCCTATACTTTTTCCCATTCCTTTTTCCTCACCTGTTTTATGTTCTTCTTTTCCTCCTTTCCCACCCTTTTCCCATTTCCCTATCTGCCTTTTTCTTTTTCCTTTCCCCTTTTCCAAACTCTTTTTCCTTCTTTTTTTTCCTCCTCTTTTTCATCTTCAAATTTTTTCCATTTCCTTCTCTTCTTTTCGAGAAACTATTTTATTTTTCAAAAATTTGAATTGGCCACATCCATACATCTAACTCATAAAGATGATAGCCACATCAGTAAGACAATCTCTAGTTTCTATGATGCTCTATGCAGTTCACAAACAAATACATGCTACTACGCTTCTCCAACTAAGATTACTATAAGATATCTATCAAACATGCAGAATGTAGGCAGAATCACAAATGGATTTCGTAGGATGGATCTCATTGAAAATTATATTGCGGGTACTTGGTAAATGGAAACTAACCTTGATTTTAGTTAGGACGATAAAGAGGATATTTGGGTTGGATGATGAAGAACAAATTCGAGATGCAAATTGCAAATCGAATCAAAACAAATTTGAACCTAAGAAAAAAATACTATATTATTAGAAATGCCTTTAGAATTTTAGGGCTAAACTCAAAAAGATTTTAACCCCCTACAAGTGGCGAATTATGTCCCTACACCTGGCCAATATAGAGCCTGGCCATAATCCTAAAACTAAATTATTCCATAGTTTAAATGGCCACCACAACAAGCTGCTAGCGTGCATAATATTTTGGAATGGCCACGCTCTAGGGGTTTAGAGATTTGGTAAATATCAAATTGGCCACTTATAAACTGAACTTAATAAGTTGGTGTTTTGAACTGGCCACTACCCTTTGGTCATGATGAGAATGCATCCTACTTCGGTGTGGCCGACCATTTTATGAAATATGTGAATGTGTGGCCAACTGGCCCGCCGGGGCCACTAAAAAACACCCTGCATTTACATGGTTCAATGACGTCATTTGACGTGAACTTGGATGAACGCTCCAACATCACGCTTCCACAATTGAATGCACTTCAAGCTACACTTCGTCAACACCTAAACGAACGAATCCAACAACAAATTCTTGGCACCCGTTCATTTTTATCCTTTGTACAAAAATTACGAGAAGAGAAAATCCAAGATATACAACGTGAACGACGAAATCCATAGCAAAGCTTGAGTTATTTACCAATAACCTATAGGTCCAGATGATTGATTAGTGGATAATGTATGTCCTATTGTTCTGTTGCATATACGTATGGGCTACCATATGATACAAACCAAATTTTGCTATAAGAAAAAGTTATAAAAGTTAGGAACTTCAGTTCTGTTGTATATTCTATATTTCTTCTCCCAATGGCTTTTGCTACAAATAAATAAATAGAACTTACAAAAAGTTACAAAGTTGCATACACCATATCAAATACATATTCACGTGGAGGATTTTAGAAGGCCATACTTTTTTCAAAAGATCGCCTTTTTCACCTTTTTCACCTTTTTGACAAAATAGGAAGATTTAGCTTTCAAGAACAGAGGAGGACCCAAGGCACATGGAGCAACCTAATGAACAAGGATTTATCTATATCGAACTTGAAGGAGACAATCAATGGGACACTAAGGAGCAACAAGCACAAAATAAGAGAGGGACATAATGAGCAAACATGTATCCACATCGGACTTCAAGGAGATGAACATATGGAGACTGAAAATCAACAAGCACAAAACCATCAGAGAGATGACCAACAGACATATGACCAGCAACAAGACACTGAGATCAGTAGCCAAGAAGAAGTTGCGGACACATCAGTGGTTGAGATTATCAACCAACAAGAGGTTGACAAGATAGCAGACCTTATATACACAAGTGACAATATGCTCCTAGCTACATCACAAAGAGTTATAAGCTTTGACTATAAGCTTACCTCAAAAACTGCTCAAGTTAACAACATGCTCCCACTCAGAACTGCTATGTACAGGCACCGTGCTATACTACTCAAAGCTCTTAGAGATACCAATGCAACACTAACTAACATGAAAGAGTTAGGTTTCTTTTAAATATTGTTAAAACCTTTATAAAATCTATGTTGTAATAAAAGTTATAAAAGTTAGCAACTTTCGGTTTTATTATATATCCACATTCTCCAAATGGCTCTTCCAAATTTACTATTACTATGCTTGGATATTTTTTTTTCTCAATAATAAAACGTTATCGCACACTTTTCTTATTGCGAACAAAACATTTATAAACTTCCAACTTATGCCCAAGAACGCCATCGTTACTAGTAGTAAAATAAAATTATTTTTAAAAAGCGCTACAATGTTGGCTTGAAATGCGTCCACGATTGATAGGGTCGGGTTGAAACGCTTTTCCAAATTGAAACGAGTTGCAAATATGAAATAGGTTTTAATAGAAATCAATTAGCAACGTGTTTCAATTTTGAAACACATTTCAAGTGTATTCGTTTATTTATTTGAGTTGTTTAACTTTCTTTTAAATTGAACGTGTCAGGAAGTTCTTGTAACAAAAGAAATGGTGGATCATTCATTTTAATGACATGTTAGACTGCCATGTCGCAACAATTTCCAAGCGTCAATTTGCACATTGGACTAGTAATAATATATCGGACCCATGTAGCACAAACCAAATTATGCTACTCTACTTTAATAGTTATTTGAAGAGTCAAAATTTGAGTGTGGGGATTTGAACCCCAACCATATTTCCAAGACTAATCCTCTTTGAGACTAATATCACAATCTAATTGTTCACAACATTCCATATATAGCATCAAAAAGAAAAAAACACAAAACTGCCAAATTCCAAATATAGCATCCAAAAGAAAATCATAATAACTGCAAAAAGAGAAGATTCTGCTTTCAAGAAGAAATTAACTTTATTCCAAAATATAGTTTAAGTCGCTAATAAGCCATCATTCTCGCAGACATGTGCTATAAGAAAAAAGTTATAAAAGTTAGGAACTTCAGTTCATTGTATATTCTATATTTCTTCTCCCAATGGCTTTTGCTACAAATAAATAAATAGAACTTACAAAAGTTACAAAGTTGCATACACCATGTCAAATACATATTCACGTGGAGGATTTTTAGAAGGCCATACTTTTTTCAAAAGATCGCCTTTTTTCACCTTTTTTCACCTTTTGACATTATAAAATAGGAAGATTTAGCTTTCAAGAACAGAGGAGGACCCAAGGCACATGGAGCAACCTAATGAACAAGGATTTATCTATATTGAACTTGAAGGAGACAATCAATGGGACACTAAGGAGCAACAAGCACAAAATAGAGAGGGACATAATGAGCAAACATGTATCCACATCGGACTTCAAGGAGACGAACATATGGAGACTGAAAACCAACAAGCACAAAACCATCGAGAGATGACCAATGGACATATGACCAAAGAACAAGACACCGAGATCGCGAGCCAAGAAGAAGTTGCAGACACATCAGTGGTTGAGATTATCAACCAACAAGAAGTTGACAAGATAGCAGACCTTATATACACAAGTGACAATATGCTCCTAGCTACATCACAAAGGACTATAAGCTTACCTCAAAAACTGCTCAAGTTAACAACATGCTCCCACTCAGAACTGCTATGTACAGGCACCGTGCTATACTACTCAAAGCTCTTAGAGATACCAATGCAACACTAACTAACATGAAAGAGTTAGGTTTCTTTTAAATATTGTTAAAACCTTTATAAAATCTATGTTGTAATAAAAAGTTATAAAAGTTAGCAACTTTCGGCTTTATTATATATCCACATTCTCCAAATGGCTCTTCCAGTTTACTATTACTATGCTTGGATATTTTTTTTCCCTCAATAATAAAACGCTATCGCACACTTTTTCTTATTGCGAACAAAACATTTATAAACTTCCAACTTATGCCCAAAGAACGGGCATCAAGTATTAGTGTAGTAAAATAAAATTATTTTTAAAAGCTGCTACAATGTTGGCTTGAAATGCGCCACGATTGATAGGGTCATTGAAACGCTTTCCAAATTGAAACGAGTTGCAAATATGAAATAGGTTTTAATAGAAATCAATTAGCAATGTGTTTCAATTTTGAAACGATTTCAAGTGTATTCGCTTTATTTATTTGAGTTGTTTAACTTTCTTTTAAATTGAACGTGTCGAAAGTTGTTGTAACAAAAGAAATGGTGGATCATTCATTTTAATGACATGTTAGACTCGCCATGTCGCAACAATTTCCAAGCGCCAATTTGCACATTGGACTAGTAATAATATATCGTACCCATGTAGCACAACCAAAGATTATGCTACTCTACTTTAATAGTTATTTGAAGAGTCAAAATTTGAGTGTGGGGATTTGAACCCCAACCATATTTCCAAGACTAATCCTCTTTGAGACTAATATCACAATCTAATTGTTCACAACATTCCATATATAGCATCAAAAAGAAAAACACAAAACCCGCCAAATTCCAAATATAGCATCCAAAAGAAAATCATAATAACTCCAAAAAGAGAAGAATCGCTTTCAAGAAGAAATTAACTTTATTCCAAAATATAGTTTAAGTTGCTAATAAGCCATCATTCTCGACATGTGCTATAAGAAAAAGTTATAAAAGTTAGGAACTTCAGCTCATTGTATATTCTATATTTCTTCTCCCAATGGCTTTTGCTACAAATAAATAAATAGAACTTACAAAAAGTTACAAAGTTGCATACACCATGTCAAATACATATTCACGTGGAGGATTTTAGAAGGCCATACTTTTTTTCAAAAGATCGCCTTTTTTTCACCTTTTTTCACCTTTTGACATTATAAAATAGGAAGATTTAGCTTTCAAGAACGTAGGAGGACCCAAGGCACATGGAGCAACCTAATGAACAAGGATTTATCTATATCGAACTTGAAGGAGACAATCAATGGGACACTAAGGAGCAACAAGCACAAAATAGAGAGGGACATAATGAGCAAACATGTATCCACATCTGGACTTCAAGGAGACGAACATATGGAGACCGAAAACCAACAAGCACAAAACCATCGAGAGATGACCAATGACATATGACCGCCAAGAACAAGACACCGAGATCAAAAGAGCCAAGAAGAAGTTGCAGATACATCGCTGGTTGAGATTATCAACCAACAAGAAGTTGACAAGATAGCGTAACCTTATATACACAAGTGACAATATGCTCCTAGCTACATCACAAAGAGTTATAGACTTTGACTATAAGCTTACCT
The DNA here is from genome assembly GCA_021234155.1 of Isoetes taiwanensis. Lineage (NCBI taxonomy): Eukaryota > Viridiplantae > Streptophyta > Lycopodiopsida > Isoetales > Isoetaceae > Isoetes > Isoetes taiwanensis. The sequence continues at coordinate 19,530,220 of JAJEKV010000023.1, read as the reverse complement.
CAAAACCGCTCAAGTTAACAACATGCTCCCACTCGAACTCGCTATGTACAGCAATCCGTGCTATACTACTCAAAGCTCTTAGAGATACCAATGCAACACTAACTAACATGAAAGAGTTAGGTTTCTTTTAAATATTGTTAAAACCTTTATAAAATCTATGTTGTAATAAAAAGTTATAAAAGTTAGCAACTTTCGCTTTTATTATATATCCACATTCTCCAAATGGCTCTTCCAGTTTACTATTACTATGCTTGGATATTTTTTTCCTCAATAATAAAACGTTATCGCACACTTTTCTTATTGCGAACAAAACATTTATAAACTTCAACTTATGCCAAAGAACGCCGGCATCGTACTAGTAGTAAAATAAAATTATTCTTAAAAGCTGCTACAATGTTGGCTTGAAATACATCACGATTGATAGGGTCGGGTCTTGAAACGCTGCTTCCAAATTGAAATGAGTTGCAAATATGAAATAGGTTTTAATAGAAATCAATTAGCAATGTGTTTCAATTTTGAAACGATTTCAAGTGTATTCGCTTATTTATTTGAGTTATTTAACTTTCTTTTAAATTGAACGTGTCGAAGTTGTTGTTGTAACAAAAGAAACGGTGGATCATTCATTCTAATGACATGTTAGACCGCCATGTCGCAACAATTTCCAAGCCAATTTGCACATTGGACTAGTAATAATATATCGTAATCATGTAGCACAACCAAAGATTATGCTACTCTACTTTAATAGTTATTTGAAGAGTCAAAATTTGAGTGTGGGGATTTGAACCCCAACCATATTTCCAAGACTAATCCTCTTTGAGACTAATATCACAATCTAATTGTTCACATTCCATATATAGCATAAAAAAAAAAAAAAAACAAAACCGCCAAATTCCAAATATAGCATCCAAAAGAAAATCATAATAACCGCAAAAAAGAGAAGATTCTCGCTTTCAAGAAGAAATTAACTTTATTCCAAAATATAGTTTAAGTTGCTAATAAGCCATCATTCTCACATGTGCTATAAGAAAAAAGTTATAAAAGTTAGAACTTCAGTTACTTTGTATATTCTATATTTCTTCTCCCAATGGCTTTTGCTACAAATAAATAAATAGAACTTACAAAAAGTTACAAAGTTGCATACACCATGTCAAATACATATTCACGGGAGGATTTTAGAAGGCCATACTTTTTTCAAAAAGATCGCCTTTTTTCATCTTTTTTTTTTTCACCTTTTTTGACATTATAAAATAGGAAGATTTAGCTTTCAAGAACGAGGAGGACCCAAGGCACATGGAGCAACCTAATGAACAAGGATTTATCTATATCGAACTTGAAGGAGACAATCAATGGGACACTAAGGAGCAACAAGCACAAAATAGAGAGGGACATAATGAGCAAACATGTATCCACATCGGACTTCAAGGAGACGAACATATGGAGACCGAAACCAACAAGCACAAAACCATCGAGAGAGATGACCAACAGTACATATGACCAAAGAACAAGACACCGAGATCAAGAGCCAAGAAGAAGTTGCGACACATCGCTGGTTGAGATTATCAACCAACAAGAAGTTGACAAGATAGCGTGACCTTATATACACAAGTGACAATATGCTCCTAGCTACATCACAAAGAGTTATAGACTTTGACTATAAGCTTACCTCAAAAACCGCCAAGTTAACAACATGCTCCCCTGTACTCGTAACGCTATGTACAGCAATCGCTATACTACTCAAAGCTCTTAGAGATACCAATGCAACACTAACTAACATGAAAGAGTTAGGTTTCTTTTAAATATTGTTAAAACCTTTATAAAATCTATGTTGTAATAAAAAGTTATAAAAGTTAGCAACTTTCGCTTTTATTATATATCCACATTCTCCAAATGGCTCTTCCAGCTTTACTATTACTATGCTTGGATATTTTTTTTCCTCAATAATAAAACGTTATCGCACACTTTTCTTATTGCGAACAAAACATTTATAAACTTCCAACTTATGCTCAAAGAACGCCGGGCATCAAGTTACTAGTAGTAAAATAAAATTATTCTTAAAAGCGCTACAATGTTGGCTTGAAATGCATCACGATTGATAGGGTCAGTTGAAACGCTGCTTCCAAATTGAAATGAGTTGCAAATATGAAATAGGTTTTAATAGAAATCAATTAGCAATGTGTTTCAATTTTGAAACGCATTTCAAGTGTATTCGCTTATTTATTTGAGTTATTTAACTTTCTTTTAAATTGAACGTGTCGTGAAGTTGTTGTAACAAAAGAAATGGTGGATCATTCATTCTAATGACATGTTAGACTCGCCATGTCGCAACAATTTCCAAGCCAATTTGCACATTGGACTAGTAATAATATATCGCACCCATGTAGCACAAAACCAAAGATTATGCTACTCTACTTTAATAGTTATTTGAAGAGTCAAAATTTGAGTGTGGGGATTTGAACCCCAACCATATTTCCAAGACTAATCCTCTTTGAGACTAATATCACAATCTAATTGTTCACAACATTCCATATATAGCATCAAAAAGAAAAAAACACAAAACTGCCAAATTCCAAATATAGCATCCAAAAGAAAATCATAATAACTGCAAAAAGAGAAGATTCTGCTTTCAAGAAGAAATTAACTTTATTCCAAAATATAGTTTAAGTTGCTACTAAGCCATCATTCTGCACATATGCTATAAGAAAAAGTTATAAAAGTTAGGAACTTCAGTTCTGTTGTATATTCTATATTTCTTCTCCCAATGGCTTTTGCTACAAATAAATAAATAGAACTTACAAAAAGTTACAAAGTTGCATACACCATGTCAAATACATATTCACGTGGAGGATTTTAGAAGGCCATACTTTTTTCAAAAGATCGCCTTTTTCACCTTTTTCACCTTTTTGACATTATAAAATAGGAAGATTTAGCTTTCAAGAACAGAGGAGGACCCAAGGCACATGGAGCAACCTAATGAACAAGGATTTATCTATATCGAACTTGAAGGAGACAATCAATGGGACACTAAGGAGCAACAAGCACAAAATAGAGAGGGACATAATGAGCAAACATGTATCCACATCGGACTTCAAGGAGACGAACATATGGAGACTGAAAACCAACAAGCACAAAACCATCAGAGAGATGACCAACAGACATATGACCAGCAACAAGACACTGAGATCAGTAGCCAAGAAGAAGTTGCGGACACATCAGTGGTTGAGATTATCAACCAACAAGAAGTTGACAAGATAGCGCACCTTTATATACACAAGTGACAATATGCTCCTAGCTACATCACAAAGAGTTATAGACTTTGACTATAAGCTTACCTCAAAACCGCCTGCTCAAGTTAACAACATGCTCCCACTCGAACTGCTATGTACAGTGCAATCGTGCTATACTACTCAAAGCTCTTAGAGATACCAATGCAACACTAACTAACATGAAAGAGTTAGGTTTCTTTTTAAATATTGTTAAAACCTTTATAAAATCTATGTTGTAATAAAAAGTTATAAAAGTTAGCAACTTTCGCTTTATTATATATCCACATTCTCCAAATGGCTCTTCCAAATTTACTATTACTATGCTTGATATTTTTTTTCCTCAATAATAAAACGTTATCGCACACTTTTCTTATTGCTAACAAAACATTTATAAACTTCAACTTATGCTCAAAGAACGCTGGCATCGCTACTAGTAGTAAAATAAAATTATTCTTAAAAGCTGCTACAATGTTGGCTTGAAATGCATCACGATTGATAGGGTCAGTTGAAACGCCGCTTCCAAATTGAAATGAGTTGCAAATATGAAATAGGTTTTAATAGAAATCAATTAGCAATGTGTTTCAATTTTGAAACGATTTCAAGTGTATTCGCTTTTATTTATTTGAGTTATTTAACTTTCTTTTTAAATTGAACGTGTCGAAGTTGTTGTAACAAAAGAAATGGTGGATCATTCATTCTAATGACATGTTAGACCGCCATGTCGCAACAATTTCCAAGCGCCAATTTGCACATTGGACTAGTAATAATATATCGTACCCATGTAGCACAACCAAAGATTATGCTACTCTACTTTAATAGTTATTTGAAGAGTCAAAATTTGAGTGTGGGGGATTTGAACCCCAACCATATTTCCAAGACTAATCCTCTTTGAGACTAATATCACAATCTAATTGTTCACAACATTCCATATATAGCATCAAAAAGAAAAACACAAAACCGCCAAATTCCAAATATAGCATCCAAAAAGAAAATCATAATAACCGCAAAAGAGAAGATTCTCGCTTTCAAGAAGAAATTAACTTTATTCCAAAATATAGTTTAAGTTGCTACTAAGCCATCATTCTCAAGCATTATATGCTATAAGAAAAAGTTATAAAAGTTAGGAACTTCAGCCTGTTGTATATTCTATATTTCTTCTCCCAATGGCTTTTGCTATAAATAAATAAATAGAACTTACAAAAAGTTACAAAGTTGCATACACCATGTCAAATACATATTCACGTGGAGGATTTTAGAAGGCCATACTTTTTTCAAAAAGATCGCCTTTTTCACCTTTTTCACCTTTTGACATTATAAAATAGGAAGATTTAGCTTTCAAGAACAGAGGAGGACCCAAGGCACATGGAGCAACCTAATGAACAAGGATTTATCTATATCAACTTGAAGGAGACAATCAATGGGACACTAAGGAGCAACAAGCACAAAATAGAGAGGGACATAATGAGCAAACATGTATCCACATCTGGACTTCAAGGAGACGAACATATGGAGACCGAAAACCAACAAGCACAAAAACCATCGAGAGATGACCAACATGACATATGACCAAAGAACAAGACACCGAGATCAAGAGCCAAGAAGAAGTTATGACACATCATCGGTTGAGATTATCAACCAACAAGAAGTTGACAAGATAGCGCACTTTATATACACAAGTGACAATATGCTCCTAGCTACATCACAAAGAGTTATAGACTTTGACTATAAGCTTACCTCAAAAACCGCTCAAGTTAACAACATGCTCCCACTCGAATCGCTATGTACGTGCAACTGCGGCTATACTACTCAAAGCTCTTAGAGATACCAATGCAACACTAACAAACATGAAAGAGTTAGGTTTCTTTTTAAATATTGTTAAAACCTTTATAAAATCTATGTTGTAATAAAAAGTTATAAAAGTTAGCAACTTTCAGCTTTTATTATATATCCACATTCTCCAAATGGCTCTTCCAAATTTACTATTACTATGCTTGATATTTTTTTTCCCTCAATAATAAAACGTTATCGCACACTTTTCTTATTAAGTAACAAAACATTTATAAACTTCCAACTTATGCTCAAAGAACGCCGGGCATCAAGTAGTAGTAAAATAAAATTATTCTTAAAAGCTGCTATAATGTTGGCTTGAAATGCATCACGATTGATAGGGTCACGCTTGAAACGCTGCTTCCAAATTGAAATGAGTTGCAAATATGAAATAGGTTTTAATAGAAATCAATTAGCAATGTGTTTCAATTTTGAAACGCATTTCAAGTGTATTCGCTTATTTATTTGAGTTATTTAACTTTCTTTTAAATTGAACGTGTCGAAGTTGTTGTAACAAAAGAAATGGTGGATCATTCATTCTAATGACATGTTAGACCGCCATGTCGCAAACAATTTCCAAGCCAATTTGCACATTGGACTAGTAATAATATATCGCACCCATGTAGCACAAACCAAAGATTATGCTACTCTACTTTAATAGTTATTTGAAGAGTCAAATTTGAGTGTGGGGATTTGAACCCCAACCATATTTCCAAGACTAATCCTCTTTGAGACTAATATCACAATCTAATTGTTCACAACATTCCATATATAGCATCAAAAAGAAAAAAACACAAAACTGCCAAATTCCAAATATAGCATCCAAAAGAAAATCATAATAACTGCAAAAAGAGAAGATTCTGCTTTCAAGAAGAAATTAACTTTATTCCAAAATATAGTTTAAGTTGCTACTAAGCCATCATTCTCGCATATATGCTATAAGAAAAAGTTATAAAAGTTAGGAACTTCAGCTCATATATTCTATATTTCTTCTCCCAATGGCTTTTGCTACAAATAAATAAATAGAACTTACAAAAAGTTACAAAGTTGCATACACCATGTCAAATACATATTCACGTGGAGGATTTTAGAAGGCCATACTTTTTTCAAAAGATCGCCTTTTTCACCTTTTTTCACCTTTTGACATTATAAAATAGGAAGATTTAGCTTTCAAGAACAGAGGAGGACCCAAGGCACATGGAGCAACCTAATGAACAAGGATTTATCTATATCGAACTTGAAGGAGACAATCAATGGGACACTAAGGAGCAACAAGCACAAAATAGAGAGGGACATAATGAGCAAACATGTATCCACATCGGACTTCAAGGAGACGAACATATGGAGACTCGAAAACCAACAAGCACAAAACCATCGAGAGATGACCAATGCACATATGACCAAAGAACAAGACACCGAGATCGAGAGCCAAGAAGAAGTTATGACACATCGCTGGTTGAGATTATCAACCAACAAGAAGTTGACAAGATAGCGCACCTTATATACACAAGTGACAATATGCTCCTAGCTACATCACAAAGAGTTATAGACTTTGACTATAAGCTTACCTCAAAAACCGCTCAAGTTAACAACATGCTCCCACTCAGAACTGCTATGTACAGGCACCGTGCTATACTACTCAAAGCTCTTAGAGATACCAATGCAACACTAACAAACATGAAAGAGTTAGGTTTCTTTTAAATATTGTTAAAACCTTTATAAAATCTATGTTGTAATAAAAAGTTATAAAAGTTAGCAACTTTCGCTTTTATTATATATCCACATTCTCCAAATGGCTCTTCCAGCCATTACTATTACTATGCTTGGATATTTTTTCCCTCAATAATAAAACGTTATCGCACACTTTTCTTATTGCGAACAAAACATTTATAAACTTCCAACTTATGCCCAAAGAACGCCGGGCATCAAGCACTAGTAGTAAAATAAAATTATTCTTAAAAGCGCTACAATGTTGGCTTGAAATGCATCACGATTGATAGGGTCAGTTGAAACGCGTTTCCAAATTGAAATGAGTTGCAAATATGAAATAGGTTTTAATAGAAATCAATTAGCAATGTGTTTCAATTTTGAAACACATTTCAAGTGTATTCGCTTATTTATTTGAGTTATTTAACTTTCTTTTAAATTGAACGTGTCGAAGTTGTTGTAACAAAAGAAATGGTGGATCATTCATTCTAATGACATGTTAGACCGCCATGTCGCAACAATTTCCAAGCGTCAATTTGCACATTGGACTAGTAATAATATATCAGACCCATGTAGCACAACCAGCATTATGCTACTCTACTTTAATAGTTATTTGAAGAGTCAAAATTTGAGTGTGGGGATTTGAACCCCAACCATATTTCCAAGACTAATCCTCTTTGAGACTAATATCACAATCTAATTGTTCACAACATTCCATATATAGCATCAAAAAGAAAAAAACACAAAACTGCCAAATTCCAAATATAGCATCCAAAAGAAAATCATAATAACCCAAAAAGAGAAGATTCTGCTTTCAAGAAGAAATTAACTTTATTCCAAAATATAGTTTAAGTTGCTACTAAGCCATCATTCTGCACATATGCTATAAGAAAAAGTTATAAAAGTTAGGAACTTCAGTTCTGTTGTATATTCTATATTTCTTCTCCCAATGGCTTTTGCTACAAATAAATAAATAGAACTTACAAAAAGTTACAAAGTTGCATACACCATGTCAAATACATATTCACGTGGAGGATTTTAGAAGGCCATACTTTTTTCAAAAGATCGCCTTTTTCACCTTTTTCCACTTTTTGACATTATAAAATAGGAAGATTTAGCTTTCAAGAACAGAGGAGGACCCAAGGCACATGGAGCAACCTAATGAACAAGGATTTATCTATATCGAACTTGAAGGAGACAATCAATGGGACACTAAGGAGCAACAAGCACAAAATAGAGAGGGACATAATGAGCAAACATGTATCCACATCGGACTTCAAGAAGACGAACATATGGAGACTGAAAACCAACAAGCACAAAACCATCAGAGAGATGACCAACGTACATATGACCAAAGAACAAGACACCGAGATCAAGAGCCAAGAAGAAGTTATGACACATCGCTGGTTGAGATTATCAACCAACAAGAAGTTGACAAGATAGCAGACCTTATATACACAAGTGACAATATGCTCCTAGCTACATCACAAAGAGTTATAGACTTTGACTATAAGCTTACCTCAAAAACTGCTCAAGTTAACAACATGCTCCCACTCAGAACTGCTATGTACAGGCACCGTGCTATACTACTCAAAGCTCTTAGAGATACCAATGCAACACTAACTAACATGAAAGAGTTAGGTTTCTTTTAAATATTGTTAAAACCTTTATAAAATCTATGTTGTAATAAAAAGTTATAAAAGTTAGCAACTTTCAGTTTTATTATATATCCACATTCTCCAAATGGCTCTTCCAGTTTACTATTACTATGCTTGGATATTTTTTTTCCTCAATAATAAAACGTTACTGGACACTTTTCTTATTGCGAACAAAACATTTATAAACTTCCAACTTATGCCCAAAGAACGCCGGGCATCGTTATTAGTAGTAAAATAAAATTATTCTTAAAAAGCGTTACAATGTTGGCTTGAAATGCATCACGATTGATAGGGTCACTTGAAACGCTGTTTCCAAATTGAAATGAGTTGCAAATATGAAATAGGTTTTAATAGAAATCAATTAGCAATGTGTTTCAATTTTGAAACGCATTTCAAGTGTATTCGTTTATTTATTTGAGTTATTTAACTTTCTTTTAAATTGAACGTGTCAGGAAGTTGTTGTAACAAAAGAAATGGTGGATCATTCATTCTAATGACATGTTAGACTGCCATGTCGCAACAATTTCCAAGCGTCAATTTGCACATTGGACTAGTAATAATATATCAGACCCATGTAGCACAACCAGCATTATGCTACTCTACTTTAATAGTTATTTGAAGAGTCAAAATTTGAGTGTGGGGATTTGAACCCCAACCATATTTCCAAGACTAATCCTCTTTGAGACTAATATCACAATCTAATTGTTCACAACATTCCATATATAGCATCAAAAAGAAAAAAACACAAAACTGCCAAATTCCAAATATAGCATCCAAAAGAAAATCATAATAACTGCAAAAAGAGAAGATTCTGCTTTCAAGAAGAAATTAACTTTATTCCAAAATATAGTTTAAGTTGCTACTAAGCCATCATTCTGCACATATGCTATAAGAAAAAGTTATAAAAGTTAGGAACTTCAGTTCTGTTGTATATTCTATATTTCTTCTCCCAATGGCTTTTGCTACAAATAAATAAATAGAACTTACAAAAAGTTACAAAGTTGCATACACCATGTCAAATACATATTCACGTGGAGGATTTTAGAAGGCCATACTTTTTTCAAAAGATCGCCTTTTTCACCTTTTTCACCTTTTTGACATTATAAAATAGGAAGATTTAGCTTTCAAGAACAGAGGAGGACCCAAGGCACATGGAGCAACCTAATGAACAAGGATTTATCTATATCGAACTTGAAGGAGACAATCAATGGGACACTAAGGAGCAACAAGCACAAAATAGAGAGGGACATAATGAGCAAACATGTATCCACATCGGACTTCAAGGAGACGAACATATGGAGACTGAAAACCAACAAGCACAAAAACCATCAGAGAGATGACCAACAGACATATGACCAGCAACAAGACACTGAGATCGGTAGAGCTAAGAAGAAGTTATGACACATCGCTGGTTGAGATTATCAACCAACAAGAAGTTGACAAGATAGCGTAACCTTATATACACAAGTGACAATATGCTCCTAGCTACATCACAAAGAGTTATAGACTTTGACTATAAGCTTACCTCAAAAACTGCTCAAGTTAACAACATGCTCCCACTCAGAACTGCTATGTACAGGCACCGTGCTATACTACTCAAAGCTCTTAGAGATACCAATGCAACACTAACTAACATGAAAGAGTTAGGTTTCTTTTAAATATTGTTAAAACCTTTATAAAATCTATGTTGTAATAAAAAGTTATAAAAGTTAGCAACTTTCAGTTTTATTATATATCCACATTCTCCAAATGGCTCTTCCAGTTTACTATTACTATGCTTGGATATTTTTTTCCCTCAATAATAAAACGTTACTGCACACTTTTCTTATTGCGAACAAAACATTTATAAACTTCCAACTTATGCCCAAAGAACGCGGGCATCGCTTACTAGTAGTAAAATAAAATTATTCTTAAAAGCGTTACAATGTTGGCTTGAAATGCATCACGATTGATAGGGTCAGGTTGAAACGCTGTTTCCAAATTGAAATGAGTTGCAAATATGAAATAGGTTTTAATAGAAATCAATTAGCAATGTGTTTCAATTTTGAAACGCATTTCAAGTGTATTCGTTTATTTATTTGAGTTATTTAACTTTCTTTTAAATTGAACGTGTCAGGAAGTTGTTGTAACAAAAGAAATGGTGGATCATTCATTCTAATGACATGTTAGACTGCCATGTCGCAACAATTTCCAAGCGTCAATTTGCACATTGGACTAGTAATAATATATCAGACCCATGTAGCACAACCAGCATTATGCTACTCTACTTTAATAGTTATTTGAAGAGTCAAAATTTGAGTGTGGGGATTTGAACCCCAACCATATTTCCAAGACTAATCCTCTTTGAGACTAATATCACAATCTAATTGTTCACAACATTCCATATATAGCATCAAAAAGAAAAAAACACAAAACTGCCAAATTCCAAATATAGCATCCAAAAGAAAATCATAATAACTGCAAAAAGAGAAGATTCTGCTTTCAAGAAGAAATTAACTTTATTCCAAAATATAGTTTAAGTTGCTACTAAGCCATCATTCTGCACATATGCTATAAGAAAAAGTTATAAAAGTTAGGAACTTCAGCTCTGTTGTATATTCTATATTTCTTCTCCCAATGGCTTTTGCTACAAATAAATAAATAGAACTTACAAAAAGTTACAAAGTTGCATACACCATGTCAAATACATATTCACGTGGAGGATTTTAGAAGGCCATACTTTTTTCAAAAGATCGCCTTTTTCACCTTTTTCACCTTTTTGACATTATAAAATAGGAAGATTTAGCTTTCAAGAACAGAGGAGGACCCAAGGCACATGGAGCAACCTAATGAACAAGGATTTATCTATATCGAACTTGAAGGAGACAATCAATGGGACACTAAGGAGCAACAAGCACAAAATAGAGAGGGACATAATGAGCAAACATGTATCCACATCGGACTTCAAGGAGACGAACATATGGAGACTGAAAACCAACAAGCACAAAACCATCGAGAGATGACCAACATATATGACCAAAGAACAAGACACCGAGATCAAAGAGCCAAGAAGAAGTTATGGACACATCGCTGGTTGAGATTATCAACCAACAAGAAGTTGACAAGATAGCGCACCTTATATACACAAGTGACAATATGCTCCTAGCTACATCACAAAGAGTTATAGACTTTGACTATAAGCTTACCTCAAAAAACCGCTCAAGTTAACAACATGCTCCCCCACTCGAATCTGCTATGTACAAAAACCGTGCTATACTACTCAAAGCTCTTAGAGATACCAATGCAACACTAACTAACATGAAAGAGTTAGGTTTCTTTTAAATATTGTTAAAACCTTTATAAAATCTATGTTGTAATAAAAAGTTATAAAAGTTAGCAACTTTCAGTTTTATTATATATCCACATTCTCCAAATGGCTCTTCCAGTTTACTATTACTATGCTTGGATATTTTTTTTCCTCAATAATAAAACGTTCTTGGACACTTTTCTTATTAAGAACAAAACATTTATAAACTTCCAACTTATGCCCAGCAACGCTGGGCATCGTTACTAGTAGTAAAATAAAATTATTCTTAAAAGCGTTACAATGTTGGCTTGAAATGCGTCACGATTGATAGGGTCAGTTGAAACGCGTTTCCAAATTGAAACGAGTTGCAAATATGAAATAGGTTTTAATAGAAATCAATTAGCAATGTGTTTCAATTTTGAAACACATTTCAAGTGTATTCGTTTATTTATTTGAGTTATTTAACTTTCTTTTAAATTGAACGTGTCAGGAAGTTGTTGTAACAAAAGAAATGGTGGATCATTCATTCTAATGACATGTTAGACTGCCATGTCGCAACAATTTCCAAGCGTCAATTTGCACATTGGACTAGTAATAATATATCAGACCCATGTAGCACAACCAGCATTATGCTACTCTACTTTAATAGTTATTTGAAGAGTCAAAATTTGAGTGTGGGGATTTGAACCCCAACCATATTTCCAAGACTAATCCTCTTTGAGACTAATATCACAATCTAATTATTCACAACATTCCATATATAGCATCAAAAAGAAAAAAACACAAAACTGCCAAATTCCAAATATAGCATCCAAAAGAAAATCATAATAACTGCAAAAAGAGAAGATTCTGCTTTCAAGAAGAAATTAACTTTATTCCAAAATATAGTTTAAGTTGCTACTAAGCCATCATTCTCGCATATATGCTATAAGAAAAAGTTATAAAAGTTAGGAACTTCATTACATTGTATATTCTATATTTCTTCTCCCAATGGCTTTTGCTACAAATAAATAAATAGAACTTACAAAAAGTTACAAAGTTGCATACACCATGTCAAATACATATTCACGTGGAGGATTTTAGAAGGCCATACTTTTTTCAAAAGATCGCCTTTTTTCACCTTTTTCACCTTTTGACATTATAAAATAGGAAGATTTAGCTTTCAAGAACAGAGGAGGACCCAAGGCACATGGAGCAACCTAATGAACAAGGATTTATCAATATCGAACTTGAAGGAGACAATCAATGGGACACTAAGGAGCAACAAGCACAAAATAGACAGGGACATAATGAGCAAACATGTATCCACATCGGACTTCAAGGAGACGAACATATGGAGACCGAAAACCAACAAGCACAAAACCATCGAGAGATGACCAATGGACATATGACCAAAGAACAAGACAAGACGAGATCGTGAGCCAAGAAGAAGTTGCGGACACATCAGTGGTTGAGATTATCAACCAACAAGAAGTTGACAAGATAGCAGACCTTATATACACAAGTGACAATATGCTCCTAGCTACATCACAAAGAGTTATAGACTTTGACTATAAGCTTACCTCAAAAACTGCTCAAGTTAACAACATGCTCCCACTTTCGGACCGCTATGTACAGTAATCGTATATACTACTCAAAGCTCTTAGAGATACCAATGCAACACTAACTAACATGAAAGAGTTAGGTTTCTTTTAAATATTGTTAAAACCTTTATAAAATCTATGTTGTAATAAAAAGTTATAAAAGTTAGCAACTTTCAGTTTTATTATATATCCACATTCTCCAAATGGCTCTTCCAGTTTACTATTACTATGCTTGGATATTTTTTTCCCTCAATAATAAAACGTTACTGCACACTTTTCTTATTGCGAACAAAACATTTATAAACTTCCAACTTATGCCCAGCAACGCTGGGCATCGTTACTAGTAGTAAAATAAAATTATTCTTAAAAGCGTTACAATGTTGGCTTGAAATGCATCACGATTGATAGGGTCAGTTGAAACGCGTTTCCAAATTGAAATGAGTTGCAAATATGAAATAGGTTTTAATAGAAATCAATTAGCAATGTGTTTCAATTTTGAAACGCATTTCAAGTGTATTCGTTTATTTATTTGAGTTATTTAACTTTCTTTTAAATTGAACGTGTCAGGAAGTTGTTGTAACAAAAGAAATGGTGGATCATTCATTCTAATGACATGTTAGACTGCCATGTCGCAACAATTTCCAAGCGTCAATTTGCACATTGGACTAGTAATAATATATCAGACCCATGTAGCACAACCAGCATTATGCTACTCTACTTTAATAGTTATTTGAAGAGTCAAAATTTGAGTGTGGGGATTTGAACCCCAACCATATTTCCAAGACTAATCCTCTTTGAGACTAATATCACAATCTAATTGTTCACAACATTCCATATATAGCATCAAAAAGAAAAAAACACAAAACTGCCAAATTCCAAATATAGCATCCAAAAGAAAATCATAATAACCGCAAAAAGAGAAGATTCTCGCTTTCAAGAAGAAATTAACTTTATTCCAAAATATAGTTTAAGTTGCTACTAAGCCATCATTCTCGCACATATGCTATAAGAAAAAGTTATAAAAGTTAGGAACTTCGGGTTACATTTGTATATTCTATATTTCTTCTCCCAATGGCTTTTGCTACAAATAAATAAATAGAACTTACAAAAAGTTACAAAGTTGCATACACCATGTCAAATACATATTCACGTGGAGGATTTTAGAAGGCCATCTTTTTTTCAAAAGATCCTTTTTTCACCTTTTTCACCTTTTGACATTATAAAATAGGAAGATTTAGCTTTCAAGAACAGAGGAGGACCCAAGGCACATGGAGCAACCTAATGAACAAGGATTTATCTATATCGAACTTGAAGGAGACAATCAATGGGACACTAAGGAGCAACAAGCACAAAATAGAGAGGGACATAATGAGCAAACATGTATCCACATCGGACTTCAAGGAGACGAACATATGGAGACTGAAAACCAACAAGCACAAAACCATCAGAGAGATGACCAACGGATATATGACCAAAGAACAAGACACCGAGATCGGTAGCCAAGAAGAAGTTATGACACATCGCTGGTTGAGATTATCAACCAACAAGAAGTTGACAAGATAGCGCACCTTATATACACAAGTGACAATATGCTCCTAGCTACATCACAAAGAGTTATAGACTTTGACTATAAGCTTACCTCAAAAACTGCTCAAGTTAACAACATGCTCCCACTCAGAACTGCTATGTACAGGCACCGTGCTATACTACTCAAAGCTCTTAGAGATACCAATGCAACACTAACTAACATGAAAGAGTTAGGTTTCTTTTAAATATTGTTAAAACCTTTATAAAATCTATGTTGTAATAAAAAGTTATAAAAGTTAGCAACTTTCGGTTTATTATATATCCACATTCTCCAAATGGCTCTTCCAGGTTTACTATTACTATGCTTGGATATTTTTTTCCTCAATAATAAAACGTTCTTGACACACTTTTCTTATTGCGAACAAAACATTTATAAACTTCAACTTATGCCCGCCAAAGAACGCTGGGCATCGTTACTAGTAGTAAAATAAAATTATTCTTAAAAGCGTTACAATGTTGGCTTGAAATGCGTCACGATTGATAGGGTCAGTTGAAACGCGTTTCCAAATTGAAACGAGTTGCAAATATGAAATAGGTTTTAATAGAAATCAATTAGCAATGTGTTTCAATTTTGAAACACATTTCAAGTGTATTCGTTTATTTATTTGAGTTATTTAACTTTCTTTTAAATTGAACGTGTCAGGAAGTTGTTGTAACAAAAGAAATGGTGGATCATTCATTCTAATGACATGTTAGACTGCCATGTCGCAACAATTTCAAGCGTCAATTTGCACATTGGACTAGTAATAATATATCGTACCCATGTAGCACAACCAAAGATTATGCTACTCTACTTTAATAGTTATTTGAAGAGTCAAAATTTGAGTGTGGGGATTTGAACCCCAACCATATTTCCAAGACTAATCCTCTTTGAGACTAATATCACAATCTAATTATTCACAACATTCCATATATAGCATCAAAAAGAAAAAAACACAAAACTGCCAAATTCCAAATATAGCATCCAAAAGAAAATCATAATAACCGCAAAAGAGAAGATTCTCGCTTTCAAGAAGAAATTAACTTTATTCCAAAATATAGTTTAAGTTGCTACTAAGCCATCATTCTCGCATATATGCTATAAGAAAAAGTTATAAAAGTTAGGAACTTCAGTTCTGTTGTATATTCTATATTTCTTCTCCCAATGGCTTTTGCTACAAATAAATAAATAGAACTTACAAAAAGTTACAAAGTTGCATACACCATGTCAAATACATATTCACGTGGAGGATTTTAGAAGGCCATACTTTTTTCAAAAGATCGCCTTTTTCACCTTTTTCACCTTTTTGACATTATAAAATAGGAAGATTTAGCTTTCAAGAACAGAGGAGGACCCAAGGCACATGGAGCAACCTAATGAACAAGGATTTATCTATATCGAACTTGAAGGAGACAATCAATGGGACACTAAGGAGCAACAAGCACAAAATAGAGAGGGACATAATGAGCAAACATGTATCCACATCGGACTTCAAGGAGACGAACATATGGAGACTGAAAACCAACAAGCACAAAAACCATCAGAGAGATGACCAACAGACATATGACCAGCAACAAGACACTGAGATCAGTAGCCAAGAAGAAGTTGCGGACACATCAGTGGTTGAGATTATCAACCAACAAGAAGTTGACAAGATAGCAGACCTTATATACACAAGTGACAATATGCTCCTAGCTACATCACAAAGAGTTATAGACTTTGACTATAAGCTTACCTCAAAAACTGCTCAAGTTAACAACATGCTCCCACTCAGAACTGCTATGTACAGGCACCGTGCTATACTACTCAAAGCTCTTAGAGATACCAATGCAACACTAACTAACATGAAAGAGTTAGGTTTCTTTTAAATATTGTTAAAACCTTTATAAAATCTATGTTGTAATAAAAGTTATAAAAGTTAGCAACTTTCGGTTTTATTATATATCCACATTCTCCAAATGGCTCTTCCAAATTTACTATTACTATGCTTGGATATTTTTTTTCCCTCAATAATAAAACGTTCTTGCACACTTTTCTTATTGCTAACAAAACATTTATAAACTTCCAACTTATGCCCGAAAGAACGCTGGGCATCGTTACTAGTAGTAAAATAAAATTATTCTTAAAAGCGTTACAATGTTGGCTTGAAATGCATCACGATTGATAGGGTCAGTTGAAACGCGTTTCCAAATTGAAATGAGTTGCAAATATGAAATAGGTTTTAATAGAAATCAATTAGCAATGTGTTTCAATTTTGAAACGCATTTCAAGTGTATTCGTTTATTTATTTGAGTTATTTAACTTTCTTTTAAATTGAACGTGTCAGGAAGTTGTTGTAACAAAAGAAATGGTGGATCATTCATTCTAATGACATGTTAGACTGCCATGTCGCAACAATTTCCAAGCGTCAATTTGCACATTGGACTAGTAATAATATATCAGACCCATGTAGCACAACCAGCATTATGCTACTCTACTTTAATAGTTATTTGAAGAGTCAAAATTTGAGTGTGGGGATTTGAACCCCAACCATATTTCCAAGACTAATCCTCTTTGAGACTAATATCACAATCTAATTGTTCACAACATTCCATATATAGCATCAAAAAGAAAAAAACACAAAACTGCCAAATTCCAAATATAGCATCCAAAAGAAAATCATAATAACTGCAAAAAGAGAAGATTCTGCTTTCAAGAAGAAATTAACTTTATTCCAAAATATAGTTTAAGTTGCTACTAAGCCATCATTCTGCACATATGCTATAAGAAAAAGTTATAAAAGTTAGGAACTTCAGTTCTGTTGTATATTCTATATTTCTTCTCCCAATGGCTTTTGCTACAAATAAATAAATAGAACTTACAAAAAGTTACAAAGTTGCATACACCATGTCAAATACATATTCACGTGGAGGATTTTAGAAGGCCATCTTTTTTCACCTTTTTTTTTCACTTTTTGACATTATAAAATAGGAAGATTTAGCTTTCAAGAACAGAGGAGGACCCAAGGCACATGGAGCAACCTAATGAACAAGGATTTATCTATATCGAACTTGAAGGAGACAATCAATGGGACACTAAGGAGCAACAAGCACAAAATAGAGAGGGACATAATGAGCAAACATGTATCCACATCGGACTTCAAGGAGACGAACATATGGAGACTGAAAACCAACAAGCACAAAACCATCAGAGAGATGACCAACAGACATATGACCAGCAACAAGACACTGAGATCAGTAGCCAAGAAGAAGTTGCGGACACATCAGTGGTTGAGATTATCAACCAACAAGAAGTTGACAAGATAGCAGACCTTATATACACAAGTGACAATATGCTCCTAGCTACATCACAAAGAGTTATAGACTTTGACTATAAGCTTACCTCAAAAACTGCTCAAGTTAACAACATGCTCCCACTCAGAACTGCTATGTACAGGCACCGTGCTATACTACTCAAAGCTCTTAGAGATACCAATGCAACACTAACTAACATGAAAGAGTTAGGTTTCTTTTAAATATTGTTAAAACCTTTATAAAATCTATGTTGTAATAAAAAGTTATAAAAGTTAGCAACTTTCAGTTTTATTATATATCCACATTCTCCAAATGGCTCTTCCAGTTTACTATTACTATGCTTGGATATTTTTTTTCCTCAATAATAAAACGTTACTGGACACTTTTCTTATTGCGAACAAAACATTTATAAACTTCCAACTTATGCCCAGCAACGCTGGGCATCGTTACTAGTAGTAAAATAAAATTATTCTTAAAAGCGTTACAATGTTGGCTTGAAATGCGTCACGATTGATAGGGTCAGTTGAAACGCGTTTCCAAATTGAAACGAGTTGCAAATATGAAATAGGTTTTAATAGAAATCAATTAGCAATGTGTTTCAATTTTGAAACGCATTTCAAGTGTATTCGTTTATTTATTTGAGTTATTTAACTTTCTTTTAAATTGAACGTGTCAGGAAGTTGTTGTAACAAAAGAAATGGTGGATCATTCATTCTAATGACATGTTAGACTGCCATGTCGCAACAATTTCCAAGCGTCAATTTGCACATTGGACTAGTAATAATATATCAGACCCATGTAGCACAACCAGCATTATGCTACTCTACTTTAATAGTTATTTGAAGAGTCAAAATTTGAGTGTGGGGATTTGAACCCCAACCATATTTCCAAGACTAATCCTCTTTGAGACTAATATCACAATCTAATTGTTCACAACATTCCATATATAGCATCAAAAAGAAAAAACAAACAAAGCGCCAAATTCCAAATATAGCATCCAAAAGAAAATCATAATAAGCGCAAAAAGAGAAGATTCTGCTTTCAAGAAGAAATTAACTTTATTCCAAAATATAGTTTAAGTTGCTACTAAGCCATCATTACGCACATATGCTATAAGAAAAAGTTATAAAAGTTAGGAACTTCATTACATTTGTATATTCTATATTTCTTCTCCCAATGGCTTTTTGCTACAAATAAATAAATAGAACTTACAAAAAGTTACAAAGTTGCATACACCATGTCAAATACATATTCACGTGGAGGATTTTAGAAGGCCATACTTTTTTCAAAAAGATCGCCTTTTTTCACCTTTTTTTCACCTTTTGACATTATAAAATAGGAAGATTTAGCTTTCAAGAACAGAGGAGGACCCAAGGCACATGGAGCAACCTAATGAACAAGGATTTATCTATATCGAACTTGAAGGAGACAATCAATGGGACACTAAGGAGCAACAAGCACAAAATAGAGAGGGACATAATGAGCAAACATGTATCCACATCGGACTTCAAGGAGACGAACATATGGAGACTGAAAACCAACAAGCACAAAAACCATCAGAGAGATGACCAACAGACATATGACCAGCAACAAGACACTGAGATCAGTAGCCAAGAAGAAGTTGCGGACACATCAGTGGTTGAGATTATCAACCAACAAGAAGTTGACAAGATAGCAGACCTTATATACACAAGTGACAATATGCTCCTAGCTACATCACAAAGAGTTATAGACTTTGACTATAAGCTTACCTCAAAAAATCGCTGCTCAAGTTAACAACATGCTCCCACTTTCGAATCTGCTATGTAATGCGAGGCACCGTGCTATACTACTCAAAGCTCTTAGAGATACCAATGCAACACTAACTAACATGAAAGAGTTAGGTTTCTTTTAAATATTGTTAAAACCTTTATAAAATCTATGTTGTAATAAAAAGTTATAAAAGTTAGCAACTTTCGGTTTATTATATATCCACATTCTCCAAATGGCTCTTCCAAATTTACTATTACTATGCTTGGATATTTTTTTCCCTCAATAATAAAACGTTATCGCACACTTTTCTTATTGCGAACAAAACATTTATAAACTTCCAACTTATGCCCAACGCTTGCATCAAGTATTTAGTAGTAAAATAAAATTATTCTTAAAAGCGTTACAATGTTGGCTTGAAATGCATCACGATTGATAGGGTCGGTTGAAACGCTTAGCGTTTCCAAATTGAAATGAGTTGCAAATATGAAATAGGTTTTAATAGAAATCAATTAGCAATGTGTTTCAATTTTGAAACGCATTTCAAGTGTATTCGTTTATTTATTTGAGTTATTTAACTTTCTTTTAAATTGAACGTGTCAGGAAGTTGTTGTAACAAAAGAAATGGTGGATCATTCATTCTAATGACATGTTAGACTGCCATGTCGCAACAATTTCCAAGCGTCAATTTGCACATTGGACTAGTAATAATATATCAGACCCATGTAGCACAACCAGCATTATGCTACTCTACTTTAATAGTTATTTGAAGAGTCAAAATTTGAGTGTGGGGATTTGAACCCCAACCATATTTCCAAGACTAATCCTCTTTGAGACTAATATCACAATCTAATTGTTCACAACATTCCATATATAGCATCAAAAAGAAAAAAACACAAAACTGCCAAATTCCAAATATAGCATCCAAAAGAAAATCATAATAACTGCAAAAAGAGAAGATTCTGCTTTCAAGAAGAAATTAACTTTATTCCAAAATATAGTTTAAGTTGCTACTAAGCCATCATTCTGCACATATGCTATAAGAAAAAGTTATAAAAGTTAGGAACTTCAGTTCTGTTGTATATTCTATATTTCTTCTCCCAATGGCTTTTGCTACAAATAAATAAATAGAACTTACAAAAAGTTACAAAGTTGCATACACCATGTCAAATACATATTCACGTGGAGGATTTTAGAAGGCCATCTTTTTCACCTTTTTCACCTTTTTGACATTATAAAATAGGAAGATTTAGCTTTCAAGAACAGAGGAGGACCCAAGGCACATGGAGCAACCTAATGAACAAGGATTTATCTATATCGAACTTGAAGGAGACAATCAATGGGACACTAAGGAGCAACAAGCACAAAATAGAGAGGGACATAATGAGCAAACATGTATCCACATCGGACTTCAAGGAGACGAACATATGGAGACTGAAAACCAACAAGCACAAAACCATCAGAGAGATGACCAACAGACATATGACCAGCAACAAGACACTGAGATCAGTAGCCAAGAAGAAGTTGCGGACACATCAGTGGTTGAGATTATCAACCAACAAGAAGTTGACAAGATAGCAGACCTTATATACACAAGTGACAATATGCTCCTAGCTACATCACAAAGAGTTATAGACTTTGACTATAAGCTTACCTCAAAAAACTGCTCAAGTTAACAACATGCTCCCACTTTCAATCGCTATGTACGTGCACCGCTATACTACTCAAAGCTCTTAGAGATACCAATGCAACACTAACTAACATGAAAGAGTTAGGTTTCTTTTAAATATTGTTAAAACCTTTATAAAATCTATGTTGTAATAAAAAGTTATAAAAGTTAGCAACTTTCAGTTTTATTATATATCCACATTCTCCAAATGGCTCTTCCAGTTTACTATTACTATGTTTGGATATTTTTTTTTCCTCAATAATAAAACGTTCTTCGACACTTTTCTTATTGCGAACAAAACATTTATAAACTTCCAACTTATGCCCAAAGAACGCCGGGCATCAAGCACTAGTAGTAAAATAAAATTATTCTTAAAAGCGTTACAATGTTGGCTTGAAATGCGTCCACGATTGATAGGGTCAGGTTGAAACGCTGCGTTTCCAAATTGAAACGAGTTGCAAATATGAAATAGGTTTTAATAGAAATCAATTAGCAATGTGTTTCAATTTTGAAACGCATTTCAAGTGTATTCGTTTATTTATTTGAGTTATTTAACTTTCTTTTAAATTGAACGTGTCAGGAAGTTGTTGTAACAAAAGAAATGGTGGATCATTCATTCTAATGACATGTTAGACTGCCATGTCGCAACAATTTCCAAGCGTCAATTTGCACATTGGACTAGTAATAATATATCAGACCCATGTAGCACAACCAGCATTATGCTACTCTACTTTAATAGTTACTAGTAATGGTGCCCAGCGTTGCTGGGCAAAATTTGGGAACATGTAAATGTTGGGAACTTGTACAATCTAGCGGAACTTGCTGGGAACATATTATGTTGTCTTGCTGAGCTTATTTCCCGAGCTTAATTTATTTTGGGAGCTTATTTCCTAAGCTTATTTGGCATACATTTTCCTCCTAGCTATTTGCATAGTTGTCTTGCTGAGCTTATTTCCTGAGCTTAATTTATTTTGGGAGCTTATTTCCTAAGCTTATTTGGCATACATTTTCCTCCTAGCTATTTGCACGACGTTTAATTCATCAGCAATATAAATATACTTATTAGTTTGCACTCCAAGTAATTCCATTTCTTACTTTGACAAAATTTGTAACTATTTCTCGCACTAACTTTCTCTTGATTATGCTCCTAGCATCAAAACATTGATTACAAATGAGGTAAACACTTTATACTGTCATAAGAAAATGTAGAAGGAACTGGAAGAATTTGCCAGACGTTGATGAAATAAAATTACATCGTGCATAATGGAGCCTCGGTTAATGGTTGTGGGAGTCCCATGTCTGCTTACATGGTGCATTCTAGAATGCCCTGCCCATTCCCATTCTATCTAACAAAGCCTTGATCACATATTGTGAGTATCACTTGCGTCCTCTTGATAGTTCACCCTACATTATAAAACGAATTGGGCAAAACATAGAAGCATGTCCCTTTAGCTAACTTAACTTCAACTTAACCTGTTCATCTTTGAATATATATAATGCAATTGTTTCTCACATGGCTATAGATTGTTTTGAAGGGGTGAAGCCTTCTTTGTATAAGCACTGCCATAGTTGGCACAATGATTGTATAATGCATTTTAAAGCATTGTTTTGTTACATAATGACAACATAGGTCACGAAAACCAGGAATCACCCTATAAGTACCACGCTGCATTTGCTCATATAATTCCTCCTTCCTACGTGAAAGTCTCTTCATTTCTCTATAATCCCTACTCCAACATAGAACTTCTGATATGGCTTGTTCATTTTTCATCCCTTCTGCTCTCTTAAGAATAAAAGCTGCTGGGATCCTTTTCCCCTCTTCTTCAGTTAGTGCAGTCCAAAACTCTGAATCATCCTCCACAATGATTCCTTCCCATTCAAGTATAACTGCAAGCCAACCGCAGCCCATGCGCTCCTGTCTAAGGAGGGGGTTATGTAGAGATGGATTATCTGCTCTGTTAGGTGGTGGCACATCAATAGGCTTCAGAGCTCCATTTTGAAACATGTCACCAGAATAATATCCTTGACCTTTCTCAGGTGCCTCCTTAGTGGCCTCCATGGCCAAAGCAAATACTTTTACAGAAAAATGATTATCATTGCATAGCCACCGATGCCTCAAAAGAGAAGCTTTCTCGAATTCTAAGCCACTTTTAAGAGGAGGTTAACCTCCTCCTTGAGGGGGTTATGCAAAATAACCCTCGAGGCCGGTAGGCCGAGAGGGTTAGTTTGCATACCCCCGAGAGGAGGAGGTTGACCTCCCTTAACGACATGCCCGAGCAGATTAACTGGCTAATTTCAGAGGAAAATTGCCCAAACCATGCCAAATCCCAGTGAAAAGACTGGAATTAGTGATTCAGAAACAAGAAATCTGGATTCCGGAAGTGGATGGAAGAATTTGGAGTGCCAGGAGTGTCATTTCTGCATGCATTCCGACTTTCGAGCATATAAGAAGAAACAAAGTAAACACGTTTTTCTCTGCCTCCGGACTCTGCTGTGGATTTCTGGCCATGCCGGAGCTAGAAGTTAAAACCAACATATTTGAGCTCCATGCCAAATGGGTGCCAACAGAAGAAAAAAAGTCCCTGGCTGGAGCAATCTGGGCTTCATTTCATGCATGTTCAATACCATTTCCGAAGCTGTTTGATGCAAAAACGAGTAGACTGGATGGGAAAAAGCGGATTCTGATATGAATCGTGGATTAATGGCTCCCTCAGAAGCGCCCTTTGTAGATCTTGTAGCAGTCAGTGGTCGAAGGGGCCGATTGGGTCGATTTATTGCCTTGATCCTTATCCGTTCAAGCTGTAGAATCCATTTGCAAAATGTTTTGTATCATTTCTACTCTGTTTTTCTGGCTCGATGAGAGCGGCGATGGCCATAGCCCCCAATGCCATTTGCTCATTTGCTCTGTTCTGTGTATGGACGTTTTTTGACTAATCTGCAGCTGTTGTGGTGGAATATGTGAAGGAAGACAAAAAAAACTGATTAGAACGAACCTCTGATGCACCGGAGTTGAGGATGAGTGCTTATCGCAGCAGAGAACCCCTGGCAACAGAGACCCATGAACGATGAGTGCCCATCGCAGTAGAAGATTCGACGATTACGGCATATTCTAAAGATTACTATGATAATCACTCGAATATTCTTAAAAAACGAATATTCTGAAGGTTATGCAATATAACCATCCTTTGATCGGACGGTGGGCAACGGCTGGATTAAGTTAATCTGCAAGGGCATGTGGTTAAGAAACATTCCGCAGATCAACTTATCAGACTTAAAAGCAGACGGCAATACGGAAAATTTAGGTCTGTTATATTCCATAGCGCCAAATCTTCCATCTCCACTTGTAGAGCATACTTGGGGTGTTTGCACGCATACTCCTGACATGGTAGCCATGGTTTTCTACGAAACTAAAACCTTGAGCCTGGCAACCAAATGGAACCCAAAAATAGGGCTTCTGAGAGTGCAAGGAATACCAAATAAACTCCACAAACCTGCACAGTATTGGGTTCGGAAGACTTCGTCTGCTTCGTCTGCTTCGTTCTTCAAGCTGCAAAGAAATTCAGATCAAGCTTTTCTTCTAAACTGCAAAGAGAAAGCATTAAATAGCGAGAACAAATGGATCGAGACCAAGGAAGAAGGGGACGAAACAGGGGTCTGCTTGCGCCGCCCCCTTGCCTTCAAGCGGTGGGAGGGCAAAATGCTTTGCTTTTTGAAGAGGACGGCTCCTTTGAAGACTACAAAACGCCTGCCCATTTTCGCCATAAGAAGTGGTGGCCATAGCCATAACCCAAAGCTCTAACCTGACCTGACCGATAACAACTGAAGCCGTATTAGGATTTGGAGTCAGCCGGACATCTTAGTTTCTTTCACAGAGGCCAAGCCACCGCCTTCATCTCTGCCGTACCGCTCTACTTCAGCTCTAAACGGAACCGGACCTGAACCAAGCCTCTGCTCTGCTCTCTACACCGATGCCTGCCCTGATCCACATCCGTCCTCTGCTCTTTTACCTTTCAGCTTTAGCAGGGCCTTTTTTTATGTTGAATCCCAATCGTTCAATTAAATCAATCAAATCCTGGCCCTTCGATTTAGGGCTGGGTCCAACACTTACTGAATAACATTATAATATAGGATAACATTATAATATAGGATTTGAAGAGTCAAAATTTGAGTGTGGGGATTTGAACCCCAACCATATTTCCAAGACTAATCCTCTTTGAGACTAATATCACAATCTAATTGTTCACAACATTCCATATATAGCATCAAAAAGAAAAAAACACAAAATTGCCAAATTCCAAATATAGCATCCAAAAGAAAATCATAATAACTGCAAAAAGAGAAGATTCTGCTTTCAAGAAGAAATTAACTTTATTCCAAAATATAGTTTAAGTTGCTAATAAGCCATCATTCTGCACATGATATTCACCTACAAACAGTAAAATCAATGAGAAGAAGTCCATTTGTTAAGAAACGTATTGGCCAGAAAGAAAGCCAAGGAAAATTGGTGCTTCAAACTATAACGAAACAAGAGAAACCTGATAACAAGTTACCAAGAATTGATAGCATAAAAGGGCACTCTGCAAAATGTTACACCTGCAAGAGACAATGATGGTAATCAGCTTCTACAAATACACAAAATCAAAAGTGAGACTTGCAAGAAATGAAACCAAAAAACCATATTATTCAAATCAGCGTTGACAAAATATCTTTGGTCTGTGTTATATTAGGTCGAGTTCTACAAGAAAGATTTAGATTAAGATGAGTTCTAGAAGAAAATTTTGCAAAAGAAAGCTACAACAAAACCTAAATCTGTTATTGTAGTAAAAGTATTTTGCATCCTTCGTATGGCAGTGTTGTATAAGAGCTTAATAAAAATACGAACTGAGTTATAAGCTCTGCCGCCACTGAAGTTTTAAACAAATTTAAAGTAAAGCAAAGGGAAAAACCTAACCAACAAAGCAAGCAACGAAAACAACCTAAGGATCTGAAGCAGAATACCTCTTTGTAGAATCGATTCTATTGTAGAAGCAGCCAACCGGTTTGTCAAGAACATGAAAGGGTTGTCAGATCTCTCCGCCACCGACTCTCTTCCTGCGCCGAATTTGGAGGGAGATTCGGTGAAGTTGAAATACAATATGTGGCCCAAAATTTCATTCATATTAATCAAATTAAGGGTTTGAAACGTATTTCAATGGTCATGATTGAAACGCATATCAAGTATGCTTTATAATGCATTTCCGACGTCCCGTTTCAAATAAAGTTTGAAATGCATATCAACATTATTGTAACGGATATCACAATTGGAGTTTGAAATGCGTTTCAAATAACTGTTGAAATGCGTATCAAGGATATTGTAATGCATTTCAAATTGCCACTTTAGGTACTCATTTCAAAAACCTAATTTTATAGTTTATAATGCATTTCAAATGCTTAAGCGTTACAAATTACAATTGCGTTACAATAGGGGTGTTACAGACCCCCCTATATTCTTGTAGTGATTTAATACCAGCGTTGCAATCTTTCGCATCCTAAATCGGCTAGAGATCGCCTCTCACAGATCCTTATCTTCTTCACGCTTTCTCTCCACCAACAACCTGGCTTCAATCTCGCTTCAATCTCACAGAAAAACCTTGGCGGCTTCAATCTCGCTTCAGTCCGACAAATGCTAGATGCTATAGCAACCCTTGGTCGAAACAAATGTTGGATGCTATAGTAACCCTTGGTCAAAACCAACAAATGCTGGATGCAAAACAGAGAAACAGAAAAACAGAGAGCTTGGTTGGTGCTTGGTTCTTGTACTGAAACAGAGAGGCAGCATAAGTTGATTCCTAAATCCTAGATCTGAAATCCTAGACCCTTCAACTGGGTGCTTACAGCTCGGTTGCCCATTTGTACTTGTTTCTTGGTGTGCATATCGGCTCTCTCTTCTTTGCTTCACCTCTAGATCTGACTTCATCAGCGAATGAATCAGATGTGTTTGGCTTCTTCAAATCCTTTCTCCATCAAATCCAAAGGTTGCATCTCTGCCTCCCAATTTTTTGAGGAGCAAAAACACAATAGCTGCCACCGTAATCCCTTGCCGCATGAAATCCATGGCAAAGCCTAGCGAGCCAGAACCCTAATCGATGTAGAGTCCCTAAACGTGCCATAATCTTGGCCTTTGATAAAATGGAGAGGATATAAGCCGTCCAAATGGGTTAGGGTTTCATTGGTGATATACTTACCATAAAACATTATAATATAAGAAGAAGATTATGCACATTGTTAGAGGAATAAATTGTGCACATGCTTCAAACATGTTTGTATTGTACTTTTAGTTTTCATTGATTTAATTTTCGTGCATGGTTTGTTTGGAAGGTTGTATGTGTGCATATAAACAATCCAAATTGAATAACTTGACTTTTCTGGGTTGTTTATAATATCTCGGATCAATAGACTAAATGTCCATATGGTACAGACATAAATTTTGCACATGCTTTCAAACAACACTCTGAGTTGTTGCTCTGAATTGTCATTAATTTAGTGTTCATGCTTGGTTTGCTTGGACGATTCTCTATGCACATGAAAAATCCATAATGATTGTGTTTTTGTTGATATGTTTGGTAATTGAAAAGTGTAGAATTTGTGCCGTATATGGCACAAATAAGGCCTGACTCAATAGTTGGCCCCATTAAATGGACTTGTGGCAGAATTGCAGGACTTATATTAATCAAATTATCATGATGTCTTACCGCAACTCAATGTCTGGACCCATTCAGTTGCATGTGTTCTCTTAAAATAATGTATTGGTAGTACAAATAATTTAATGAACAATTTGTGTCCAAATGCCTAACGTAACCTTTCAAGTCCCTTATGTGCTACCTACTTGCTTTTTTACAATTTGGGCTGCAAATTTATGTGGGTAGGTGAGGCTCTTAATGTAGTTGGTGTAGTAAACATAATTGATGCATTTTACCAATACCCATTCCTCACTACATTGTACTTTGTGCACATGTTAAATGTTGAATTTAAGAATAATTGATTCAAATTTATGTGGGTAGGTGAGGCTCTTAATGTAGTTGGTGTAGTATTGATTCATTTTACCCATTCCTCACTACATTGTACTTTGTGCAATGTTGAATTTAAGAATAATTGATGCATTTTATGGTTACCCGTTCTTGAGCAGGCCTCCAAATTAGAATTTTACTTAACTAGAAATTTGTAGTTTTTTATGTAATGTGCACATGTTAAATGGTGAATTTAAGAATAATTGATGCATTTTATGGTTATCCATTCTTGAGCAGGCCTCCAGATTAGAATTTTACTTAAGTAGAAATTTGTAGTTTTTTATGTAACCTAACCGGATATTTTAAATATCAGCCGGATTTGCCTACACCTGTTACAACTTCCTTCTATCAAGCTGTTGCTACATTGTACTTTGTGCACATGTTAAATGTTGAATTTAAGCATGGCCAGTGGTAACTACCACTGCATTTCCTTCTTTAGTTATTGTGATTCCTATTGACAAAAGGAAATATTCGTGATGCAATTGCCCTATTCTTTTGTAATACTATAGGATAAATTCCAACAGTGACTAGTATGTAATATCTTGTTTATAAATATAAACTCAAGAGCAAAAAGAGTTCATGTGCACCTTTCGCTATGCTAGTCATGGTGCCTATGGGACGCTGTTGAATGCCTTTCTGCTTGTTTAAATTTATGTTTGATGCAAATTCTGAGCATGGATTGCTTCGGCTTACTAAAAGCTCCAGAGCATAGAATAATTGATGTGCTCGACAACAACGCAGCTGCAGCATCTGGTGAAGCATCAGAAGATAGAGGAGAGGAGCAGAATCCATCTGGGTACCTCTCCTCTATCTTCTGAAGAGCTTGTAAAGAGGAAGGCATAGGATTGAAGAGCTTGTAAAGAGGAAGGCAGTTGCGCTAGAAGCCACAGATGATGGATATACGGCATTATGCCGGTGCTTCGATCGGCTCCCGAAATGGAGTTCGGGAGGCAGCCGGGTTCGCTTGAGCGAACCCAGGAAATTCGCTTGGGTGAACCCAGGGATTCGCCCATGCGAACCCAAGAAGTCTAGTTGGCGATGAGGTGGCGCCACCATCGGATTCGCCTTCTGCCGAAACCCCAACCCCAAGTTAGCTTGAAGGCGGGTCGGATCGGTGTCGGCGGTCGGATCGGTGTCGCGCGCAGCCAACCGCGACCGGTTCGCTGGGCTAAACTCCGGTCAACCGGGCAGACAAATTCACGGCAGCGCCAATAAAAGTTAGTACCTGGGTGCCTGCAAAGCAGTATTCGGGCCGCTTAACCCTGGGTCTAATCGGGCGTCAGCCACATCGCCAGCCCTCGTTGCCAGATGCATGGTTCGCTTTTGCCTAACCCAGAATTTTTCGAACACAATTCTAGGCCACCGAAATTTTCGGGTTTAATTCCTAGGCCACCCCAAATTTTCAATATTTCAAGTGGGAGGAAGGAATTTTGGTTCGCCAAGCGAACCCTTATTTGAGCCAACATTTGAGCCAATATTTTTGGCTCACGCTTCATCCGCCAACCGCCATCCGCTCAACTTCGTCAAGGTTCCAAGCTATAGTGATTTGGTGCGCCTTTTTTTTTCTAGTACTTGATATTGATTAGAAAGATATTGATATTGATACATATTGATACTATTGATAATCATTAGAAACATATTGATATTGATATTGATGTTGATACAATTAGAAACATACTGATTCTACTACTTGATTTACTGATTGTACTATTAAAGATATTGAATTTATTACTTATTTCCCATTCAGAAAACAAAAATTATACACTGATTTTGTCCATGCTGAGGACGTGACAATTTGATGCAACCACTTGCATCATTATCTGCACGCTCAGCATCGTTTCATCTTTATTTGGCTCGTTGAGCCATTCTACCAGTCGTTCGCTGCAGGGAACGCCAGACGTCAAGGCAATCAGAAGCTCCCTTTCACTCATCCTTGCGACGATGGTGAAAGGAGCAGGAGAAGCAGGGGGATTGCTGCCCCTGCGAGGAGGAGGAGGAGGAGGGTCAGTGGAGACGTCCCTTGGAGGAAGAGGAGGAGGAGGATTGTCGCTAGAAGGGGACATACCGCGCCCGTGGTCTTTAAATGCCTACCATTATAACGAGATGGGCAAGAAGATTGGAGGAGGAGGAGGAGGAGGAGGAGGAGGAGGAGGAGGCGAGACTTGAGGAGGAGGAGGAGGATTGAGGGATGGACTTATATAGTGGATGTAGGGTTAGGGTTAGGGTTAGGGTCAGGGTTAGGGTTCGAGTTCGGGTTGGGGTTAGGGTTGGGATTGGGGTTGGGGTTGGGGTTGCAAACCACACATTAAGGTTGACATGACAACTAGCATGGAAGTAATAAAGCATATGGATTTGGATTTGGATTCAAATGCTATTTGTTCTATTTGTGTTTTGTGAAGACTCCAATGCATCAATAGGTTTGTACTCAGGCTTGCGTTAATGTTCACCTGTACCTCGAGATATCTATTCGAGACCGCCGAGAAACCATGTCTTATTCGGATGCCACCCCACCGTTGGCATGGAGGAGCGCCCCCGCCGTTTGGCCTACGTGAGCCCGCGCCTTCCTTCCCTACGACGGTAGGTAGCATTATAGAATGGTACCCCAACTGACATTGTCTGAACCCGCCAGGTTTGTTGTGTGTGCTTGTTAACCGTATTTGTTTTGTGGCGGGGAATACCATGGCATTTGGTGCCTCGTCCCTGTGGTCACGCCGGTTGAGAGCGGCGGGCCCCAACAATTGCGCAATGGTGGATTTTGCACGACAGACAGGTGCAATCACTATGCCGACAGGATACGTCGTGACCCGGGATTTCCGGGTTTGACGCGTGACGGAGCATGGGGCCACCACCAGAGCCACCACCCAGATCTTTGGTGGCCCATCGACGTATTATCTCCGCCACGGTCCGCGACACCGCGAGATGCAGGTAGGGTGGTGTCCGAGCGGGAGAGGGCAGCTAAACGTCGAGAAGATCCTGCCAAAGCTGCGCGTATGTTGGAGGCTGCTGCAAGACACAGGGAAGCGAGGCGGCAAGGCGCAACAACAATGCGGCTACAACATGTCCTAACCCCAGAGGCCGCCTTGGAGGCCTTTCCTGAGGGCCCGGACGCCATGTTCCACGAGGCCAGCTCACAGCACAGGCGGGAGCGCGAGAGGATGCAGCCCTTTTATGAAGGTTGCATTAGAGCCAGAGCTGGTGCCACAGGTGGAGTCCGGGAGGAGGACAGGACCGCACATGCCCTTCTCAATGACTGGGCCATTGCACAGAGGATGGGTGGTCATTTGCCCACAGAGGAGGAGCTGCTAGCTGAGCTCCTCAGGATACGGGAGTCTCAGCCAGGTTACGAAGAGGGTCCACCTTCACAAAGTATTTCGGTAGCCCGCAGCGTCCACACTCCTACTGATCCCTCAGTCGCCCACCGCGATAGTGAATTGCATGCTGACATGGACGAGTTCCAGTCAGAGGTAGGGGCTACGTCAGACGCAGGCCCCTCTCATGGGACACGTCCGTTGCCGGCTGATCTGTTTATGGCCACCCCACCTTCCATAGGGCGCTTGCGCGGTGACAGGGCTGACCCGCCCAGGGGCCGGCAGGTCTTCGACGACATAGTGAGGACCGCAATGGCAGGCACGGGTATGGCACACACTCTGACCTCGCCATTTCCGCCCGACCGCAATGTCGAGGGAACTGAGGCATGGATGAGAGACCGAGCCCGCGGTTTCTTCATGTACCACCTTGGAGAGTTTGACAGGCACACCATCTGGAGCTACCTGGTGTGTGTACCCATTCGAGGATGGTCCCAGCCGCACAGAAGATCGGCACAGTTCCCGGAGCACTTGCAGATCCCGGCCAGGCTGCAGCTTCAGTCCCTCTTCTGGGAGGAGGTTAGGGTGTTCACCCACTTCTACGGCCAGCAGATTACCGAGCATCTCGCCGCGGTCGCGAGGAGGGCGTCGGATAGCGTCGCCACCTGGGTCTTGCAGGAGGGCGCCGGCCCAGCATGCGGCGTGCAACTCACTGTTGACCTTATCGAGGCTTGCACACCCGATGGACAGTGGGAGGAGGGACATATACGAGTGCTGATGAGGTACGTGTCCGTTTTAGTTTGTATCTAATGATGTCGACATCTAACCACTGGAGTTCCATGTACGTAGTGCCTTGCGTCACATGCTACCCGAAGCGGAGCGTCGCGAGTTGTTGATGGTGGACCCTCGTGTGTACCACGACTACGTCCAGTCGGAGACACACAACGTGTCTCCTGAGGAGTGCGTCTCCCACTTTCTTCCTGTCGAGCATCCTGATTGGGGCACGCTTCGTCTGATCCTATGGCCCATCGTCACGAAGTAAGTAAGCAGTTCTTTGCTTTAGTTTCAATTGGTGCACAGAGCATCGTTAAAATCATTACGTCATTGCCGTGCAGTGGCCATTGGATGCTCATTACCCTCATACGAGACGCGGACCTGCGCCGCCGCCTGGGCCTTGGAGACGACGATCATGTGGGGTGGTGGTACTTCGACAACCTTCCCACACGGCCAAGAGTCTCTGAAGTTCGTCTCAACCTACCCTCGCTTCGGTCGTGAGTGTTTCTTGTGCTTGCCTCATGCTATTATGTGCTCCTTTGTCGTGATCTCACCTGCGGTGTCCTTTTTCAAATAAGAACGGCTTGGCTCTTCGAAATTGGGGGCACCACCGGGTACATTCGTGGGGGGCGACGCCACGACCGGTCATGTGCCCGCTACAGATCGATAACAACACTTGCGGCATGCATATTGGCTTCATCATGCGGCGGCAGTCGGCGATCGTGGTGGCGACGAGGCCGGATGCAATTGTGCCAATTAGCGGGGCTCGTACACCGCTAAAGACGTCACGACAGCTTTAGGAATGAGTGGCCGGTAGTAGTCGGGCTGCTTTATTGTAGGGTGTACCGGGTACCGGCAAAGGCGGGTGGTCACCGTTAGTGGTAATTAAAACGTAAAGGTTGCTTAAATGGTTAAATGGTTTAAAAACTTAGAAATGGCCACCCAAAAATATAACGCGGTGAATTGTACACTACTTAAAAATTGGGTTGTGACCCATCAGCCTCCACCGTGGCCCCTCGTCCGCGCGCCGAGGTCGCGGCGTTGGTCCCGGCACCGCGGGTTCTTTGCGCCATCTCGTGGACTCCACCGCGGGCATGTTCCCGCGCCAGGTGTCATACCTCCCATGGTAGACGGAACAAAGGGCGGGCCGGCCCGCCTCTATGGAATCGGATCTGCGCTGCATCTTTGGAAATCATGTCACGCACCTCTCGCCGGGTCAAGAGCATCGCATTTTGCATGGTGGCCCGCATGCATTGGTGTTCGCCATGAGCAACGATCCCACCGTTGTAGCAAGGGCATTAGCACATGGACGTCGTTCGCGGGAGCGGGCGGTCTTGGAGGCAAGGGCGGAATGAATTGTCGGTTCGGGAATAGCTCATTGAACAGATACGGGTGGTGGCTGCTGCTAAGGAAGTAGTCTCCCGCTATGAGATGTTTGCACACAGCATGGGGGCATGGACAATCACAATATCGCATTCTCATGTGCTGAGTGTATCTCAACCCCTCAGTTGACTGACTTGCCATAGATAGCCTGACGTCGGTAGCATCTTCGAGGCGAAATGGCGCTGGGGTTATCGTGGCAAGGACTGGATAAGCGAGTGAGCACCCGCATGTCTCTTCGGATATGAACGTGTGCTATAACGTCCATACTCGGCTGGACAGAAAAACATCGGTCAGGGTTGGCGATAGGACAGAAGCACAGAAAATACGAAAGAGTAGGACCCCACCAGACTTACCAAGACTCCATCTTTCTTCGCACCGAGTCAAGATTGTGCCTCCAGCAGGGAAGGTCCCGTCCGGAAAGCCTATGAGATGGGACACTAGCGTGTACATCCTTATATTGACCTTGCACTGCAGGGTTTGGGTCTTCAGAACTTTCCAGTGCGCTTCCACGTAGTTTGTCGTATCCACATCTGCATGGTTGAACATCCGTTTGTGTCGCTTGCCATTTACCATCCCACGCTGCCCCATTCAGCCAATTGTGATTCAAGTACCTACATCGCCTGGGTCGATGTTTGCCCCAAATACGCCTACATGTATGAGCTAAACGCCGTTGTGCACTCACCCTTGTATGATGTGGTTTTCTCCGCATGAAGTTGAAATTGTGCCAACCGGCCGGTGGTACGCTTTGGGGTTCGGTTCCGCCATCAACTTCGGCGGCCGCAGAGCCACGCCCCTCTTCAACAAACTCCCGCCAGCGTGGCGGCAAGTATTTTTGCCATGCACGCTTTCGCGATGGAACCAACATGCAAGAACATTGCCCGCAACCTCGCTTTGTCGTAACCATGAGTGTCGCTCTCCATCAAGCGATACAATCATTGTGTGCTCAAAGATACCGTTCACCGCCTACCCAACAATGTGGGTCTTCGACACGACCTCCGTGATAGCCGGGCTCTCTCACACCGCCCATGTCAATGGTGATTGACCTAGGCCCGATTGTGCCCATCCGCTCAAACACAAGACGCAGCTATCTATCTTGAGCATGTCGCCGATGCCCCTCGTCGGCCTCTACGCCGCGACAAGATAAAAGACCGGGAACCCCACACCCCTAATCGGTACAAACTGCCCCTGCATAAATGGAAACTTCCACAGATTTGTACAGAAGGTTGAATCCATGGCCCAACCGCCGCCGGCGCTCCATCTCACAGCAGCCTCCAACATCCTGTCATCTTGGATGACTAGGATCCATGGCCGGTCCAAGGGTCGGCAAAGATCAGTGGATTCCGTGGCTGGTGAAAAATCACCTTCCCTAAGCTTTCCAATCGTCAATCCCGCTCTCGAGGCTTTCCCAACCGCACCCAAACCGCCTACATGGTGTAATGTGGTGAGATTGGATGAAAAAATATTTTCGACCCTTTATTGAAATAACCGCTTGGACAACATCATTGAACAAAAACATGGAAAGCATCACAATATGTACTCTAGGACAACGTCATTGCTCCATCTGATCTTAATTTTTTAGGGCTCTTACCGAGTATCCTCTGCCGGTATGCCAGTTGCCACACATCCTCCTGCGACATCGTGAATCGGTATATGACTCGCTCAACTGGGCTCACAAATATCGTATTTAAGGTCCCCGTGTTTTGGCGATATCCCACGCAAAGACGCGTGTCATTCCAATGCTTCTAAGCTCTTGTGCGCCAGCCCAGCGCTCAGATGCACGTGCATGGACCAATCCTCTGCATTTGTGAAAGGGTCATGGCTGTGTGGTTCTCAGGCGCACGATATTCGCGGTGCACCGCCGATGCAAAGACCATTTCCATCTACTTTCACCGTCCGCAGTTTAAACAAGCATCCTCTTACCTCGGTGCGACCGCCTGATTTGCCTTATCCCCCGGGTGCCCCTCCTTCGTGGGTCGCCTCCATCGGTGGCGGGGGCATAGTCATCCACAACCTCACCCGCTCCAACCAAGACGCGGTGATGCCCGTGGACCAAACGGACACGATGTGTAGTTTGTAGCTCAATCACCCTTTGCTCTAGGGGCGTCCATGGTGGTCTCTTCACAAAGAGTTGAAGTCAATGTCCTTCATGGTGCGCCACCTCTCGACGCCAAGACGCTTTCATGCACGCCAAGACGTATTCTTTATGGGACGCCATGCCGCCTTAGGCCGACTTCCCAATCCTCTCAAATCTTTTGAAGAGTGGCGTTGGGGGGAGCGATGGGTGCTTCCATTCGGTGACCCCTAGCAACTAGTCGCCTCCGTAACTCCAATGTAAGGGACTAACTTGTGGGGCCCGGTTACACGCCGGGTACAACCAACCAATGGATTGGCCGGACTCATCGCCAACCGCAAGATCCCGACAATATGCTTCCATCGGTCATCAGCCAACATGGTTCTCGACGGGTGCCCTCCCCGCTTCTCTGGGGACCGGGGTAGGCGGGGATCGGCAAAGACTTATTTCGGACGGATGGGGAACATAGTGTTCCCCTGTAGGGGCACAACCTCATCAATGCATACACACACTCGCTGAATGCGTAACCACCAACCCGAGGTGCACCACGGCCATTGTAATCGGGTCCGGGTAGAGACCGGCCAATTCATGAACAAGTTCTTGGGGATCTTGGGTGGGAGTAACTTGTGAAGTGGATTGGCCAGGCGGGTTCCACCCATCGTCCGTATCGTCCCCGGTTTCCTCCTCTGACATTGTGTCATCCTCGGTGTCATGAAGACCATAATCACTATCATTTTCATCCGAATCGACTCACCGAAGTCGTTTGGTGTCTTCACCGTGCCATTTCTCGGACACTCTACTAGGAAGACAAATGAGCGTCTATCACAACACGAACCTGCTACTGCCTATGGCAAAAATTGCCTCTGGTAAAAGTTGCCTATGGTAAAAACAAATAGCCTATGGTTAGAACTATGGTAAAAAAAACTTCCCATGGTAAAAAATGCCTATGGCAAAAAATAGCATGTGCTAAAAATATCCTATTCTAAATGTCTATTGTAAAAATGGCCTATGATAAATGCAAAAAAATAAGGCCTATGCTCAATATTGAGAATGCAAAAGGATATGAGACATATATGGAGCGCACCTGTTTTAGCAGCAGTGCATGCTATAGCACCAGCACTGAAGCACCTGCGCCCTCCCAAACGATATGAGCATACAACGTCTCGGCGCGCATAAATAGCCCTTAGGCTCGTATAAGGATTCGCCCAGGCGAATCGTTCTTTCTTTCTTGGGCTTTAAAAAAAAACTTGGGCATTAAAATTTCGGGGTTAAAAAATACTCCCGCATTTGAAATTGTGGGGGCATGGTGGCCCCCCTGCCAGCCTGACAAGCCGCCCACGGGTTCGCTTAAGCGAACCCGGCCTGCCACCCTGACGCCGTCGGCGGACTGCCACCATGACGCCCCCGCCGCCCCACGAATTGACTGTGGGTTCGCCCAGGCGAATCCGCCTGAACCTGGGCGCCCCGTACGCTTTCCGAACGGCCAAGCTGACGCCTGCACGGCTTAACCCGGGTTAGGGTTCGCCTGGGCGAACCCGGCAGCAACGCCGCTTCGGCCGCCACGTCCCCAGCGAATTCGCTTGGGCGAATCCTCCGGGTCCGCCTGGGCGAATCTTCGGGGTTCGCCTGGGCGAACCCCCTTGGCGGATTGACCCGATTTCGGGAGCCAATAAAGTTCGCGGCATTATGCTGCTGGTAGAGGAAACTTAGGATCTGTTCAATTCCTAGTGGAAAGTGGCGCAGATGTAGATGTCCTTGACTTCTTCAAATGTACTCCCTTCCATTTTGCTGCTAGATGTGGTAGCATAAAAGTGATGGAATGTTTAATGAGTAAAAGTAGTGATGGATTGGAGGTTGTTAAGCGTAAAAATGATGATGGATTGACTGCCTTGCATTATGCTGCTTGGAATGGGCACCCTGAAGCAGTGCAGTGGCTTATCAGTAAAGGAGCATCTGTGGATGAAACTGATGCAGCAAAAGGAGATACCCCGCTTCATTGGGCCTGCAGAAATGGATCCTCTGAGGTCATCCAGGCTCTTGTCAAGGCAAAGGCCAACATTTTTGCTGCCAATAAAAAGGAGCAACTGCCCATGGATTTGACACCCTATAGAACTGATCAGTATATGCCTAGTCGTAGTTCTGTCATCCAGTCTATCTTTACAGCCCTTAAGCTTAGACAGCCCTTAGAGGAATTTGTTCTGCCTAAACGTAGCGAAGATGCTAAGACCCCTACGCTGCTTCACTATGCAGCTGGTTATGGCAGAAAAGAAGATATTGAATGGGTCTTAGAGCAGATCAAATATCATATTGCCTCTAACAAACAGGATAAGAAAAAGAATTTACAATCCCATGTGAATAGCACGGACAAAGACGGCAGGAATCCCATGCATTGGGCTGCAGACAATGGAAATGAAAATTCGGTTGAAGCACTTTCAAAAACCGAAATTGAATTATTCAAAGAAGATAATACAGGAAAAATGCCTTTGCTCCTTGCTCTTGCTAAAGGGCATCTTGAGTTTATAAAGAAATTCATTGACATTAATTTCCAATCAACACATGAAAAGGTCAAACAAGATTTTATTGAGTGGGCAACAAGCGTCAAAGAGGAACTGAAAAAAGAGGAGGAATTAGTCAACAAGCTGGATACTATAGTTTCTCCCAATGTCAAAGATAAAGATAAAATGGAGAAATTTATTGACGATATGACACCTTTCTATGTAGCTTTACATAAGCATCAATTTGAGGTAGCCGAAAGCATCATCAAAGTGCATGGAATGGAGGACGTTGTAAATAATGCCACAACCATTAGTGGATGGACACCATTGCATTATGCAACATTGCTAAATGACAAAAAAATTGTATCTAAGCTCTGCAGGGAAAAGTTTGGCAAGCAACTTATAGCCAATGCAGAAGACAAGTCTAAAAAGACTGCATTACAGTATGCCTCGGAGTTGGGACATATAGATATTAAGAAGGAGTTGTTGGAAAGGCAGGATGTTAGATCGTATGTGGATGGGCTGTACAGGGACCGTCAGGTCTACATAGATGCAGCAAATGCTATCTTGGTAGGTGCAGCCCTAATTGCAGGTGTTACGTTTGCGGGCTGGCTCCAAAGCCCACTCGGCAATACAAAACAAGAATATCCCAAACATGTAGGGATAAGAGTGTTCTGGGTCTTCAATTGTCTCTCATTTCTCTTTTCCATTTCAACAGTTCTAAAGTCGTATTTAATTAAAGTGGGACTCATTCCATTCCCACTTTTTTTCGGAACCCTGTTATTTTACACAGAAAGGAGCAACCCGACCCGAAAACTGTCCTTAATTCGAAATTTTGTCTGAAACTGTGCATCCAAGCTTTCTCCCAATTTTCTTGGATATCGAGTCGAGTCCCTGTTTTGGGGCTTATTTATCATTCAAAATAAGAGTTATTCGTGTGAGGGTGAATTCCTTTACCAAGACTTTTTGGCTCTATTTTCTTAGGTGGGTAGACAAGAGATCATAAATTCCAACAAAAATTAAGCAAATTGTGTACTTAATCACCAAAGAATACTAGTTTTGAGATGCCTTATATTTACAAATGGGCTCATTACAATATATATTACAAGGGTGAAGAGACCATAGTGGTCGATATCACAATGATTACACCCTCTTCACACATGAACCAACCCATCGCGA
This sequence comes from Isoetes taiwanensis, assembly GCA_021234155.1. Classification (NCBI taxonomy): domain Eukaryota; kingdom Viridiplantae; phylum Streptophyta; class Lycopodiopsida; order Isoetales; family Isoetaceae; genus Isoetes; species Isoetes taiwanensis. The sequence goes on along the minus strand of JAJEKV010000023.1, from coordinate 19,490,365 downwards.
AATCCGCTATGGAGCTCTGGCCCAAGTCACGAAGCAACTTACGCATGATAGAAATTTGTATGAGGAGTTCCTTCATAGGCCACGTGCTTGTATGTCCAACTGATGTCACCACCCTCTTCTCGGCATCTTTCTTCAATGAACTGGTCTTTTCATTGCTCCCAAGCATGTGCTATCTGGTCGAGATAAGGACTGCAAAAGACAAAATCAAGTTAGTCAAGTGATGCTATATGCTAAAAAAATAAAATGAAACACAGTTCTTAGGGCCATTTTTGGAAAATACAAAAGCTGAGGAGCCTTTCTCGACTTCGCGAAGTCGAAAAAGGCAACCGAAAGTGAAAAACACAAGTTTTAGGGGTCATAGGGCCTTTCGACTCAGCGAAATGAAAAAGGAGGCTCAAAGCAGCGCAGCTTTAAAGGGGTCATAGGGCCTTTCTCGACTTCGCGAAGTCGAAAAGGAGGCTCAAAGCGAAAAACGCAGTTTTTAGGGGTCATAGGGCCTTTCTCGACTCGCGAGTCGAGAAAGGCAGCTCAAAGCGAAAAACGCAGGTTTTAGGGGTCAGAAGGCCTTTCTCGACTCGCGAGTCGAGAAAGGCAACTCAAAGCGAAAAACGCAGGTTTTAGGGGTCAGAAGGACCGTGTGCTAGTATGCTAATGCGTGTATTATAAAATTGTGGTAGTATAAAGTACTAATGTGTGCTAATTAAGGTGTGCTAGTATAAAAATGCTAATGTGTGCTAATACTAATGTGTGCTATTATAAAAACAATTGTTAAATACTAAACTATATCATACTAATTTGAAACTTAAAAAAGAGGGGGGGGGTGGGGGGGATTTTGTACATACCTTTGAAAAAAAAAGAGATTTGGGACAATGCCCTAAATGTTCAAACTATATCATTTGGTCGGTCAAGTCGGCTCCCAAATCCCAAAAGGGCCCTTAAGTGATGGAATATATAGCACCTCCTGCACACGCATAAAAAGAGAAATTGGGGGTGTATAAATAATCGTCAAATTATATATATATTAACATTAATTTTAGATGCATCAAATTGTGGAAGGGGCAAAAGAAATGACTAGACCTCTAACTCGTGAAATGCAAATATTTAATCAACAAGGGAGAAAGTGAGCCACTAGAAAACAACTTGACATCAAATATTGAATTAAAAAGGGGAGAACATCAGCAACTAGAAAACAACTCGACAATGCACATGTAAAAAATAATAAATTCCATAAACCATGGGCCACAAACGCTAGTGGGAGAATGTGACCAACTTAAAAACCAACTTAAATATTTCACATGTTGAGCTTATAATAATAATGCGTCAATATAAACATGACCAAAGTAGAAATCAACTGCACATATCGAAGAATGCAAATATTAAAGTAGAAACAGAGAATGTGAGCAACTAAGAAACAACTCATGTGAAAAAAATAATTTGTGTAACAATGGGTGATGAACCCCAATGGCAACGTTAATTTTATACTTGTTTTTTTAAAGTATTTTTTTAACCCGCTTTTTTTTTATACCCCGCCATTTTTTCCCGCCCATGCTTGAAATTCAAAATTTGGTACGTACCTTTTGAAATCGTAGCTGGCTATGGCGAACTCTCAAGAACCTGCTATGGCATGGAAGCGGAGCTATTCAAGAACCATTTCTGCTGTTATCTTGGCTATGGCTGAAGCAGGGCGACTGCATTCCAACTTTTACTTGCATCTGAATCTACATTCTGAATCTACATCACATTTCGAACCTGTGGGGGCAAAATATACCTCTCGTCCGCCATAGCTGGAAGCTCTCGTCTGCCATAACCGGAAGCTCGACTACCCAGTTCACGGCCTCGCTTCCTTCCGACCATCAGCAGCAGAGCGGCCATAGCCCAATCGCCAGCAAAAGAGCGGCCATAGCCCAATCCCTAGCAGCAGAACGGAAATTTCAACAAAAATTACACTTCCTTTTGCTCCATCGGCTGTCTGCTGGTGCCGGATTCAGTGACAGGAGCCGGATTCAATAGCAGGAGCCAGATACTGATGTTGGAATTGATGGCAGGGATCTGTTCTTCCCGATTTGGTGTCGGGAGTCTTGCTGCATAAGTTCTGTCGCCTCTATGCCGTTCGCTCTCTTCTCTTTTAGTTCGACCCTCCTTATTTCTGTAAAAAGACATGGAGGACATAGATCTGTGGCATGCAGCAGAATCTTGGGAGCTACGGCGGATGGACTGGGCAGAGGCTATGGCGCTTCTTCCTTTCTTTATTTTTCGCCTCCCATTTCTCTTTTTCTTTAACTTCTTTCTTCTTTGTGCGAGAACGGGGAAGCTTATCGTAGGTTGGAGCAGAGCCACGGCAATGACAGAGGCAGCTAGATCTGCCATTGATCCTGGTATACAATGGAAATCGAGCAGGAGCAAATTCTAGTTTCAGAGCTTCCCACAGATCTGGTGTGGCAAAATCTGTTGCCAAAAATTTAATGGCCGGACGTCGGATCTGCTGCGTGCGTGAATCGGGCATGGCGATCTGCCATGAAATCCACATCTCCGTTCTCTCGAATCCCGCTTCACGGGCCAGAATTTATCGATCAAAATCTCTGCCGATGGCTCCTCGCGTTTCAATATTTGATCCGTAAACGTAGTAGGAGCATTTTTTGCCCTCAACGCCGAAGGGGTTTTCCCCAAAGCGGTGGCTTTGCATATGGAAATGGGGTTCTCATATATTTTGGGAGGCGGGGACCCTTCTCTTTTGGCAAATTTTTGAGCACCGTTTATGCCCTATAATGCGTAGAAAAGGCTGGCGTCCTCACGCCCATCCCTCGCTCATCCTCATCTTTAAGCTTTTTTTATGTTTGAAATTCCTCATCTTGGTGTTTTTTTTTTTTTTTTGTCTTTGGAATTAGATTGCCTTCTCGACTAGTGGGTCGAAAAGGTTTATGATGGAGTATTTATTTAATTTAATTTATATTTGATTATTTTATCAATAGATTAATTTAATTTATTATTTAATTAATTATCTAATTAGCTTAATTAATTATTGATTATATATTAATAATTAATACTTTTTTTTTTTTTTTTTTTGGGGGAGGGGCTTGCCCTGCCCCTCTCGCTCCTCCTTTGCTCCTCCCCCTCCTCTTTTGCCTCTTTGCTCTCCCGCCCCTTCCCTCCCCCTTCTCCTTGCCCCTGCCCCTTCTTCCAACTTATCCCCTTCCCCTCTTCAACGTGTGGCCCCTCCCTCTTTCTCCTCCTACCCTTCTCCTTATTAAGGTGTGCCCCTCTCCCTCCCCCCTCCTTTTTGCCCTTTTGCTCTCCTCTCCCCTCCTTGCCCCTGCCCTTCTTCCAACTTATCCTCTTCCCCTCTTCAACGTGTGGCCCCTCCCTCTTTCTCCTCCTACCCTTCTCCTTATTAAGGTGTGCCCCCTCTCCCTCCCCTCTTTTTTTTTTTTTGTATGAGTCCCATTTTCAGTCCGAGTCCCAAAATTCGAGATTTGTCCCACTTTAATTAAATACGACTTTCTAGCAGGGGCTGGCGCAGTGCTACCAACAGGCAACATCTACATAGCCACAGCCGTCTTAAGTACTCGACGTCGCTTACTCATAGCTGCTTTCTTGTTATCATTGTCCATTGTTTTTGTGGTAGGGGCATTCATAGCAGCAGGCTTTGTTGTATTGCCATCCTTGTTTAAGTATCAAACAAATATGATGGCAACAACTATCATTGGTGGGATAACTTGCGTCTTGTGTTTGATATGGTTTTTGATGCCATTACATAGGACCATGCCTCTCAAGTAAGGAACATATTCCAGAAGGCAATTCATGACGATCCTAAAGCTAAAGAAGATGGTATGAACATTGAACCCAACCGTGAACCTGATACGAACGATTTAGAATACAAGCGAGGAGGATCATATGAGTATTGTCCATGGAACGATGGCCTTAACGGTATTTCCAAGTCCACCGCCCGATGAGGTCGGGAAAAGCCTCTTGTTTGTTATGGCAGCTTTTTGTCTGAAATGCCTTTTGTGTGTTAAGGCTAGTGTGGAATAATGCCTTTTGTTTGCGAATAACTACATTTTATACATTTATTCTAGTAGTTAATAAAAATTGGCTTGTCTCTTCGCAGCAGGCCCCTTAAAATTGTAACCAAATATAAGCATTATCATCTTCAAACCACGATTCCGTTATTTTTAAACTAGAAAAAGTGTCCAGCGTTGGTGGGCTTTCTGTTGGGATTAAGTTCAAAAATTAAAAGATGTGGATTATATTTTACAGAAGCTACAGTGCCCTTGATTATGCTACTAATTTATATAAATAATCAACATAACACCCTCTCATAATTACAATTACTTTTGGATAGCTCAAATAAGCACATAACTGTTTTGTAATAATCAAGCTACTACAAGACGCCAATATCCAATCAAAGTAATACCACTTTAAAGCAAGTGCTGCATTATGGACCCTTTCCTTGAAACCTTTGCATTAATATGTTGGTAAGACCCTTGCCCATTAATCATCTATAATGTGCTTCAGATATAATATTTAAAAGCACTGCAAAATTTGAAAATAATGTGCACTTTCAAATACCAGGCTTAACAATAGAATATCCAACTTCATAAAATATATGTACATTCATCTTTTACAAGAAACATTTCATTTTCTTGCATAACATCCCACATGTCAATTGTTCCTAAAGGAACGAATAAAGTGCAAGGCAAAGTAACATACAAATAAGATGTATATCCATATATTCGTATGAAATGACAAACCGCTTCAAAGTTGCTCATGCAAATGCATAAAAAAAAAAAAAAAAAAAAAAAAAAAAAAAACTTGGGGGTTATATGGTGGTACTCGGGGGAGCGGTTCAGGCCAACACATCCAAAAATTAATACTAGGGATTAAATCGTCAAGGATAGCTTAGGTCTTCAATCATGGTCTTAAGTTATGATTTGAGATTATATGGGTAGATTAATAATCAAAGTTATGGGTTAATGGTATAAGTTAAAAGGTTGGGTTAATGATTTAAAGTTTAGACCAATGGTTCCAAAATTAAAAAAAAGAGAGATAAGTTGGCGCGGCTGATGAGGGCCGTGGGCCTTCTATACAGAAACAACGGAGATCATACCAGACCTCCCGGAATTGGAAAAAAGGCCAGAATCGGCCCTGCCATAAGGCGAATCCCTTAATATTTTTAGCTGTAACTCTGATTATATTGATTCTTGACCTTTGTGAAGATATTTTGGATTGGAAAAAGGTCTTCCAGGGAAAGGTCGAGCTGTGCCTATATAAGCATATGTTCCTCTTGTATCTGGCAGAGAACTCTCGATTGAGTCTTAGCTTAGTCATATATCTTGCCTGCAGTTAGTGTTGTTGAGGCTAAGCTTTGGGTTGAATCTATTGGATGCTGTTGGGAATGCAAGATAACGATTTCTTGCAGAGCCTGGACCCGGTTGGGTGGAGAGCTTTGGGCTAAAGGCCTGGTTTTAGATTGGTTAATGATTTCATGTAATTAATTTCTGATTTCTGGCTAACTTTTGAATTGTATCAGGGGGTACGTCTGGAGGTAAAGAAACATCCACATGAGCCCTTCACATCCAGCTGACATTCATGCTAATATATGTACATTATTACATGTATTTTCAAAGAATTTACTTTGAAACATATAACCCTTGCATTGGTATGTATACTAAGCAATAAGAGGGACCTTTTATTGAAAAGGGTTATCAATAAGGTGATAATAAGGCCCCCCCTTCATTGAAAAAAATCACAACAAGAATAAGATCCAATCATGTCCCAGTCTGTCAGGTTGTATTTAGAGGTCACAAGAGGGAATATTTGTACCATTATCTAACATTGATAACCATTTGTCTGATTAAGAAGATAACAATTAAACGAATCAATAGCAGCATACAAATAGAACCAACTTGATGGAGTGGAGGCAACATATGAAGAATATTTTCGATCATCTCTTAACAAAGCTTAATACAAACAAGAAGTAAAGTATGACTCGACATTTTGAACTATTGCAAAGTCTTGCACATTTTTTAATTTCACGCAAAGTTAAAGTTCTCAATCTCTATACCATGCAACTATTCTTCAAACAGTACTAATTTCAGCTGTCCAGGATGATCTCATGACTGTGGTAAATCATGTGGATATGCTAAGTTATTGTAAGCAAAAATAAACCTAATGCAACAGAGCCAACATACTTTTACCTTGAGAAAATTGCATGACCAAAACAGAATATAGCTTGATTTAATTGATGCTTATGCTTGAAACCTTCAATAAAACCGATTGCATCTGATAGCATCCTTTTTGCGATTACCATTGCACACCAAATACCCGCCAAAAGGATCCAAAACTTGAGAGGAACCAATGGCTCTACATCTGCCAAATAGCCTTTGTACATGGAAGTCTGACACTTGCACCCATAATCCATAGAAAACTATTTTTTATTCATTTTATGTGTGTGTCATATTTCACTATATGCAATGTATAAACGTCTAGATAAACGTCTGCAATTACTGAGCCATTATCTCCGTTTGTCTAGTATCATCATTACTGCAAAGGTTTTTCCCTTGAAAACCTTTCGAGCCCAGGGGTTTTTTATTCCTAGTAGTAATGATTGTACTAGCCCATTGTATGGGTCCCATGACCTATTGGTCTCCGTGGACGTTAAAAAAACTATTCTATTCTATTCTATTCTTTCCTCCTATTTTACCACTTAAACAACAAACCCATTATTATCTCAACCCTCAACCTTTAATAAATAGAAATCCTTAGAGTGCTCTAATTTAAAAGCAAAGCTGCTCAACAGAGTTTGATAGAGGACAAGCTACCTCAAGCATCAGGTTGGATGAACAAATAGAAACAATATAGAAGAGGGCCAAACACCCCAGAGAAAAAAAATATCTATCTATCTAGTAAAAATGTAATTAACAGATACAGGAGACTCAAATCATTTTACATTCTGCTAGTATTACATGTTTCACTTTTACAGGGTCAATGAAGTTCCAATGCTCTATTCCCCATGCGACGGATTTGTCACAATAGACATGTTGCAAAATACTTACGTAATGAATGGGAAAAGGTGAATATTAACGAATGTGATAACCAATGCAACATCAAAAGCTAGATTGTTTCTATATAAAAAATTACTAGTAACGGGTGCCCGGCGTTGCCGGGCATAGGTACCAGTCAAGCACTGGCTGGATTTTAAGTTGATATTCATTTGGCATGACCTCTATAACAAAGTAGTGCTATATAGCTATGACCAAATGGCTTGCTACTTTGCGTATAAGGAAACTTGAATACCATTCACGCCTTGTGAATTTGTATGTTGTGATTTTTGCAATAAAATGTCCCATGGGCGGGGCTTAGCTACATTTTTGTAGGCAAGGATGTAAAAATACCCCCAAAGAAGTGTTTGTTTAATTGAGTTGTCTGTCGTATGCAAAATTATGGCTAAGATCTTAGATATAACTCAAGGTTGATATATGACAAAATTATGGCTAAGATCTTAGATATAACTCAAGGTTGATATGCCAAGTCATAAGGGTCTAAATCTTGTATCTAGTTTATTTGGGATACTGCGTGAATTGTGAGAAGATTCCTGATATTCGAAATAGAGATCAGAATATTTCCATTAAACTTACTGCAATAACTAGCAGGCCATATGAAATAAGAATGTACAGCCCTTCAAGGATTAAAAATATTAGATTTCAAAAATATCCAATAGTACAAACATATCTCAGCATAGAACTTCCTTTATCATGTCTTGTAAGCTTATCCAAATTTGAAATAATTTGAACGAACATACACAGGAGCAAGAAATCCTGTTATCTGCAGTGAAACCAGAGGACAATTAGCCTAAGAAGGGTAAGAGCCTAAGTCACTAGCAGGTAAGCTACGGATCTCTTGGGCTCATCGCCCTTCACCTTGCATGTTTGTAAAACAAATGCAGGTAGGTCCAATCATGTAACTAGCATCAGCAAGAGCATACTGTGTTTATAGCCATTATTACCGTTTAGGCATAAATCAATAGAGAAAAAGGGAAAAGGACCTCAAAATGATCAAGTTCCAGACCTGCTCAGTAATTAGAATTTCCATAAAGCCAATGTGTAGTAATTCTAGAATTTTATTTTTCTAAGTATTTCCTGCAATTTGCCCCAAGTATTTACACTATGGCACTATTAAAGCTATGGTAAAGCTATCTCAACGTGAAGTTAATGTCTGCAAGACTCTAAATCACTATAAACCTGTTTTATTAATACCAACAAACAAACTAATATATACTAGTAAACGTGTGCCCGGCGTTGCCGGGCTAATGTCTTAGCTTCTGTTTTTTCTTGCCTTTTAACATCTATTTGTGCAACTTCGAACAACACTACAGGTTGATGCTCGCAAGAACGGAAATGGTTTGTGTTTGTAATTGTGGTTCATCATTGGCACATTTTTTGGTTCAATTTTTGTACTAATGTTTGAAATCTATCTAAAGTAAGATCTTATGCAAATCTAAAATGTTCGTGAAAAATTTGAGGAGCAACAAAAGCTCTATTACTATTTTTCCAAAAATGCTCTTCATTTGGAGGGTATTTTTGAATTTTGAAATTTTAGATATTTTAGCTTTAAATTTTCCATTATTATAAATGATAAGGTGTGAAAATTATCATAGAAACAAATGATGTATTCTCCATTTTCATGGGATTCTATTATATGCATTTTTTGCATGGCAAAGTACTTGATTGTCTTGCAGTGCATGATTCTCTATATCAGTATTTCGAATGTGTAACTAACTCATGCTGTGAGGCAGTATGTCTCTTGGGCTACCTTCAAGGCAAATGGACGCTGGGCCCCTAATTTCCTAACAACCAATTGTGCAAAAAATAAACAGCAATGTCATTTTCACTAACTTTTGTCCTGACAAAGACTACAAACATGGCTACTAAGCTATTTTCAGTGTAGTTCCACATATGAACCTCAGTTTTCGATGTTTTGTGCGCTTAAAATATATTGAAGGTACCTTTTGGACAACTGCTACAACAACTTGTAAGGGACTAAAAGAATCATACAAACACTAAACACTGCCTTATCACATGGCTATTTAACCAATCTACCACCCTATTTCTTTCTGTCACCCTGTTGAGAACAACACTGTGAGAACGTCAGTCCAACTACTAAGTAGGATGAATCTTGTTATCTATCATGTTGCAGTTATTGAAAGACATCTAACATCTGCCCCAATATGAATGACCTGGAAGTGACAAATTAAGCTACAACAATATAACTTGTTCTTAGAGCCCATCTTCACAAATTAGTTGCTCCCAACCTACATTTTACTTGAATCCTTTACGCAGTGACACATTTATAATCAGCAACATAAGATCAGAGTATTGATTCGCCAAAAACCACCTTGAGAATAAAAACCAAAACAATATTCATCCACATTTAAGACTGCTTGGTTAGCAGTTCCCTACCTTTAAAATATGGCAAAAATAGTACAAATTGCAAAAACATTGCCACATGGAGTGCCACCATGGCTTTGCCTCAATGAATTGTGGGATGTAAAAAATGCTGACAAACAATGGAAATATTGAAGATGCTTTACCTATTTCACTGGTCAAGCTGTAATAACTTTGCACTAAGCATTTAGGACTGGGCACCAAAGTACCTGGCAAGACTGCATGAGCTTTGCTATGAGCATCCTAAAATAAGCACGAAGGAAATTAGTAAATAGATAAAAAATATGTTTAAGAAAGGTGTCCGTATATGGACCCTATGATCTCCCTATGATCTCCCAAAGAAGAAAACTACCTTGTGGACTCATCTGGCAGATGAGCATATACCACATTGGATACAAAAATTGGATCGCTACTTCTACATGATTAAGGTCCTACAAAATATCATATGTTCACCTGAGGTTTAGGATGCACTCAATTTCAAACTGTAGTTCTGCAGATCATGTATTCCATGTATACAGACCTTAATAATGCAATGCTTTTAGATTTAACAAAGAGTTTATGTAAGTTATCTGCAAGCCGGAAATGGCATTGAAAAAAGAAATTGCAGCTTGCTTAAAAAATGTCCCAAATACTATCCCTTGTTGGCATATTTTGAATGAGAGATTGCACCAAATTTCTCCAAATATTGTCCCTTATTACCATGCTTCAAATGAGAGATTGAACCTGTTCACTAAAGCATAAAGCAGCCCTTTATGCGGTTTTATATTTGCCTACTTGGTTGCATGTTGTTGCTGCCGCCTTACTTGCCTCAAATCTGCGAAATGGAGCATTATTTAAAAATCAACTTCTCAATGAGACAATCAAGAAAAAAGAACTACATGAGCAGCAACCTACAATGGAAGGACTACTTCCAAAACCACCAAAATGCTGTAAAACCTCACCAACAGTCAATTGGCAAACCGAAAGCGTGCACCCATTACAGGTATCTTGTAGGAGCATCGATTTGCTCACTGGAACCCAGCATAAAAACCTGGCGATGGTGCCTTTTCACAATTCAGAAACATGAATCAGCTGCCATGACGACTCAATCTGCAATGGATCCCTTTGGAACATAAGCTGGATAGCCCCAATGCGTTGCTAATTTAAAAAGAAAAATCTCTAAAGAAAAAAGGTTAATAAATTACCTGCTTGCTGTCGGATAAGGTGTACCGGATGTCGGATGAGATAGCTCTGCTCGATGAAGCTCTCGTGCTGCAAAAATGTCTTGCTTCTGCATTTTGAAGAAGGAAAAACGATAGGAGCTCCTGATTTATGTTAGAGATCCTGAATTGCTTTTTCCTCAAAATGCATAAATATATTTGAATACCTCATATCATGTTGGCATCAGTTTGGTTGTCTTGTCTAATTTGAGGTGGATTCCCATGGCATACTTGCCCTTTAGATAATGCAGCAGGCAAATACCACGTTTTCATTTTACTTGTGGCTAAGAGGCGACCAATCTCTATACATGGCATTAACATGATCATCACTGCTGCATAATGAGAGATGGACAAAGAAATTCAAGCAGAAAAAACACTAACAATTTGCATGGAACATTAACCATGCCTCCATATCACAGATGCAAATGCAGTGTATTACAAAGATGGTTGTTACCTCTGTTATAACACTGTATCCAGGAGTTCCTTGCATAATCAGCACGGCTGCCTTTGTTTGGCTTTGCACATACGTCATTGATCCTATTAGATACAAAATCATTGGCTGCATGTCATAAACTATCAATTTACTTTCTAGATTCAGAATAAGGCACCAATCAAGGACAAATAAGTAACAAGTATTAGTATAAATGGCCAACCATATCCAGTGAATTGCAGGAATATTAGATCCATACATAACTTAGAGCAGGATCAGGATAAAGATATCAGAACTAAAAATGCCCTAAGATCATAGTTAAGATAAAATTCACAAGTAACTGAAATGTCATGGGTAGATGTAAAGCACCACATCAGCTAATAGCCCTGCTTAAGGATATCCAATTCTATGTCAGATTATACATCATATCATAAACTAGAGAGTTAAATACCATATTATCCTTCCTGCTACCAACACTAGGGTAGCAACTATACGAGATCCATTAGATCCAGTAGACTTTATCTTATGTCCAATATCTCAGCCAGATAGAAATGAATATTTCACTACAATACTGCAATCTCAGATCACTTTAAACAAATGAAAATCCCAGGTCAAGAACCAATCTATATCCTACACAAGTGTAATCACATATCCCATAATATGCTACAATTTTCAACATAGTATTGATTATGCGTCCAACCTGAATTGTAGATGCCGGATTATATTTAGTTTGAGCAGCTGGTGGAATGCAGATACTGAGCAGATGCCATTGTAGCCATGGTAGAGGGCGCATCCAAGGTGCCTTCCATAGATTTCGAATTTTTTCATCTCCTTGTTCCTTCCTAGCTAGCACTTGCAGATTCTCAGCGATTCCAGTGAGCCCATAAGGAGTTCCTTGGTAATTTTTTTACAGAGGAACACAATATGCAAGCCTTCCAAGCACTCAGCTATTCTCTGAATTGAACTGAGCAAGTGTATTCTCTGTCGCAACCCTAATTAGGGGTCTATTACAGCTATAAATTAGGTCATGAACAGGCCGATTCCTTGTATATGCAAGAACCTAATCCATGTAGAATCAGAGCCTTACCTTTTATCAAGGGTTCAGAATTTCTCCAAGCATTCGTATGCCAGATGTGCGGTGGCCAATAGCTTATCTGTTCCTACAGTATAAGTTCAAAATATCGTGCAAAATTTTAGGGCATAGAATGAGAATGTTATTCCATCCATGGTATATTCCATGGTTTTTATTTATTCAAATATTGTGCACATAATGTAGACCATTAGAAAGAAATACGTGGATGACAATCTCAGTTCTTCTTAGGATCTTCACTATTTGTGAGCTTAATACCAGAATCCAATCACTATGCTATCATTAGATTCCATGTTGTCCATGAAACCATGTTTATTCCATGTCTTAACACGTGCACCTGCTTCGTAGAGCCATGAAATGTGTAGAAAGCCTCATTTATCATTGGACCAAAGTTGAACCATTGAATCATGGAACCAAGTTGAACTGACTTATTTGATTCCAGTTTCATATCTTAGCCCGCACTTAAAGGTCTAAACAAGCTTCAAGAATTTTTCTTTCGTCAATACCGAGTTCTCCATGTAAACAAGTGTGTCCATATCTTTGGAATCATTGAGCGCAAAATGAGCATATTGGGCGCATTATCATGACTGGCCAGTAAGCCACCAAATCTCTTAAGATATAGCTATATTGAGTTCTGTATAACAAGTCCATCATTACTTATAATAAAAAAAGCCTGCCTCCTACTGTAGGTCAGGGTGGGCCAAAGTTCATATTAAATAGAGTTAGCAACAAGGAGAGTAGGACCTTGTTGCCAAAGCCCTACCCTACATATATTGCATAACTTTACAAGTATTTATTACTCTTTAACAAGCCAAATGGCATGCAAGTGGACCAATAAAGTGAGCAAGATATACCTTCTTGATGAGAGTACTGGTCTGTGCCAATGCCTGCCTACTCCATATATGTTCTAGAAATATAATCTATGCACAATACATTTTGAAAACTTGATCATAACCCTCTTTATTGTATAGAAAGCCAGGACGTATTTGAGTGAGTATAAACATAAGGCAAAATCTAGAAGAGGATTACCTCCAAAGCTCGCCAGTATGGTCTGCAAAAGCCCAATGGCAATTCATAAACTTCAAAAGCCCAATGGCAATTCATAAGCTTCATAAGCCCAATGGCAGTTTATTTCATATTACAGTCTTCTTGACAAATATGTCCAATCTCACCATGTATCAAGGTTACAAAAAGGCCTTGGCGAGGTTGCATTGACTAACCAATATTTATATATAACTAGTAAACGTATGCCCGGCGTTGCCGGGCTGATGTCTTGGCATGTGTTTTTACTCGGCCTTTAACGTCCATATGTGCCAACTTCAACAACAGCGCATGTTGATGCTGATATGCAACCCCTGACTATGCAACCCCTAATGTTGATATTGCCATTCATCTACATCTATGGACTTGTATGCATATTGCAAGAAGCATGATAGCCTAATGACGAAGGCCACAACAATAGTATATGCCTGCGCATAAGGGATGTTTCTTGCAATCTCATTTACAAACACCTCAATGGTATTTCACTTGCATTTCCCTTAATTGCATTGCACATGCATGATATGCCCAAAGCAAGATGTCAAACAATAATGTGCAACATCATTCAATAATGTTTCGTGATATGCATCTACCAGCAATTCTAATGTGATAGTGCCTTCTAGATTCTTAAATTCAAGGACATTTTTTTGTTCCATTCAGGCACAAAAAGATGCGCAATTTATACTTGTCATATTTTTAGTGGTGCAAGTTTAAAATCTGCTAGATGTAGTTGCAGATACATCACATCCAAAGATTTTTCCATGCTACACATGGGATAAGTGAGAAACTTAAGCCATAAACAATATAACTTTATTGCATAAGAGGACACCCACCCCCAAAAACTTTTTAAGTAAGTAGATATGCTTCTCACTAAGTCATTGAAAATCCAGCATAGTCTTAATAGAAAAGACAGGTTGCTTAATGTCATTAGCATTTAGAACAATAAAGTTGCACGTACCATACTGCAACTAGAGCAGGTGTCTCATGCTGCATGAGTTGAGTTGCATTTCCTTATTCTTGATATATGCCAAGACAATTTGAACACCAGAGCTCGGGCTGTCCTTTCTGCAGTACTATTTGAATTGTATGACTTCACTTATATCGATTGCTTGCATCAGAATAAACCCTTCCAGCATACGTCATAACTAGAGAACTGAGTATTGATAAAAAAAACCTTAAACCTGTTCAAACAGACTTTTCACCTTTCCAAGACCTTTTGCAAAGACCTTTTTAAGGTACAATTAGCAGCCCTAAGTTTAAAACAGGTGTATTTCAACTTAGGCCATAACATGGTTACGGATTCAACAATTTCACAATTAGTATATGTGAACTTAAAACCGACATTAATGTCAAAGAAACTTGTTTTATCAAAGTGGTCACATTACATGAGAAGATTCCTGATATTTGAAATAGAGATCAGAATATTTCCATTAAACTTACTGCAATAACTAGCAGGCCATATGAAATAAGAATGTACAGCACTTCAAGAATTAAAAATATTAGATTTCAAAAATATTCAATAGTACAAACGTAAGCTTATCCAAATTTGAAATAATTTAAACGAACATACACAGGAGCAAGAAATCCCGTCACCTGCAGTGAAACCAGAGGACAGTTAGCCTAAGAAGGGTAAGAGCCTAAGTCACTAGCAGGTAAGCTACGGATCTCTTGGGCTCATCGCCCTTCACCTTGCATGTTTGTAAAACAAATGCAGGTAGGTCCAATCATGTAACAAGCATCAGCAAGAGCATACTGTGTTTATAGCCATTATTACCATTTAGGCATAAAGCAATAGAGGAAAAGGGAAAAGGACCTCAAAATGATCAAGTTCCAGACATGCTCAGTAATTAGAATTTCCATAAAGCCAATGTGTAGTAGTTCTAGAATTTCATTTTTCTAAGCATTTCCTCCAATTTGCCCCAAGCATTTACACTATGGCACTGTTAAAGCTATGTTAAAGCTATCTCAACGTGAAGTTAATGTCTGCAAGACTCTAAGTCACTATAAACCTGTTTTATTAATACCAACAAACAAACTGATATATATCAGAGTGATATTTTACCAGAACGTACCATGGTCCCTGGTGCAAAGATAACATCAATAATCATTTTAATTTAAACAAACTGCAGCCATCATAAAAGTGCAGCAAGCTAAAGCAACATGCAGCAAGCCCCAAGGCCACAGGGAAACAGCTACCTCTGCCAAGAGGACATCAAGATGCATCTTAGAAGATGTGCATGCATGCATTCTTAAAAATTGAAGCTACACGGTTTCAGCCAGTCAGCCAGTATTAGTGTAAATGGCCAAACACATCCAATGAATTGCAGGAATATTAGATCCATACATAACTTAGAGCAGGATCAGGATAAAGATATCAGAACTAAAAATGCCCTAAGATCTTAGTTAAAATAAAATTCATAACTAACTGAAATGTCATGGGTAGATGTAAAGCACCACATCAGCTAATAGCCCTGTTTAAGGATATCCAATTCTATGTCAGATTATACATCATATCATAAACTAGAAAGTTAAATACCATATTATCCTTCATGCTGCCTACACTAGGGTAGCAACTATACGAGATCCATTAGATCCAGTAGACTTTATCTTATGTCCAATATCTCAGCCAGATAGAAATGAATATTTCACTACAATACTGCAATCTCAGATCACTTTAAACAAATGAAAATCCCAGGTCAAGAACCAAGCTATATCCTATACAAGTGTAATCACATATCCCATAATATGCTACAATTTTCAACATAGTATTGATTATGCGTCCAACCTGAATTGTAGATGCCAGATTATCTTTAGTTTGAGCAGCTGGTGGAATGCAGACACCTGATGGGTACGAATTTGAGTGCTAATGCCATGTGCAGATGCCATTGTAGCCATGGTAGAGGGCGCATCCAAGGTGCCTTCCATAGATTTCAAATTTTCTCATCTCCTTGTTCCTTCCTAGCTAGCACTTGCAGATTCTCAGCAATTCCAGTGAGCCCATAAGGAGTTCCTTGGCAATTTTTTTACAGAGGAACACAATACGCAAGCCTGCCAAGCGCTCCGCTATTCTTTGAATTGAACTGAGCAAGTGTATTCTCTGCCGCAATCCTAATTAGGGCTCTATTACAGCTATAAATTAGGTCATGAACAGGCCGATTCCTCGTATATGCAAGAACCTAATCCATGTAGAATCAGAGCCTTACCTTTTATCAAGGGTTCAGGATTTCTCCAAGCATTCGTATGCCAGATGTGCGGTGGCCAATAGCTTATCTATTCCTATAGTATAAGTTCAAGAAATCGTGCAAAATTTTAGGGCATAGAATGAGAATGTATTCCGTCCATGGTATATTCCATGGTTTTATTTATTCAAATATTGTGCACATAATGTAGACCATCAGAAAGAAATACGTGGATGACAATGTCAGTTCTTAACACAAATAAATGCAATTTAGGATCTTCACTATTTGTGAGCTTAATACCAGAATCCAATCACTATGCTATCATTAGATTCCATGTTGTCCATGAAACCATGTTTATTCCATGTCTTAACACGTGCACTTGCTTCGTAGAGCCATGAAATGTGTAGAAAGCCTCATTCATCATTGGACCAAAGTTGAACCATTGAATCATGGAACCAAGTTGAACCGACTTATTTTATTCTAGTTTCATATCTTAGCCCGCCCTTAAAGATCTAAACAAGCTTCAAGAATTTTTCTTTTGTCAATACCGAGTTCTCCATGTAAACAAGTGTGTCCATATCTTTGGAATCATTGAGCGCAAAATGAGCATATTGGGCGCATTATCATGACTGGCCAGTAAGCCACCAAATCTCTTAAGATATAGCTATATTGAGTCCTGTATAACAAGTCCATCATTACTTATAAAAAAAACAAAGAACCACCTCCATGGGCATCTCTTAAACAACACAAAACAGAATACATGCTGATGCCACCTCCATGGGCATCTCTTAAACAACACAAAACAGAATACATGCTACTGAATCAGTGAAACCATTATAATCGGGATTAAAAAACCTCGCCCTTTCGGGTTTTCGAGGAAAAACCCTGACCATAATAGAATCACTAACCAGGCTAGGTTCCAAAGATGAGAACAAAATACCCTCAGGCCTACCAGCCTTGTTGGGATGGGCACACAGGTATAGCACATGCAAGTCGGCAAAAGAAGAGAATAATGCTCGCGCCAAGCTCAATCGCAACAATCTTGCAACAAGAGTTTAGGCTCCCTTCCCAACTTGGTAGCTCAACTATCACGTCCCTTCAGCTTGATATCTGCAAAACAACAAGAAAATGAGGTAAACAGCCCTTCGGGCTGATCCAGGCTCTAGGGCCTTCCATGGCACAAGGCCCACCATGACTCTAGGGTCACCAACCAGTCCATCCAGGCACTAAGGCCACCAACTAGGCATGAAAGCCTCCAATTGTCACTAGGCAAAAAACCAAGAAAACTCCACTTAAGGCTTAATGGAAAACAAAGGGCGGGTGGGTGGGGCTAGACACTCCAAGCAGAAAGAGATGCTCGTTGAGGAAGCTGATGGAGGAAAACCTGCGAGACAAGGAACTAAATAGGAGGACTTCACAAAGGACAAAAATAACTGTCAAGCAACTACCTAGTAGTTCAAGAACTTCATTTACCTTCAATTCCTTGAAAATGAAGGTAAATGTCACTTCTAGAACTACTAGGTGTGGAAAACATATGGAAAGAACCACCTCCATGGGCATCTCTTAAACAACACAAAACAGAATACATGCTGAAAAAGAGGCAGGAAAAGTGTGTACCACTAGAAATGTCGAACTCTAACAAAGCTTCTGAGATGTCGGTTGAAGCAAGGCCTAAAGAACGAGAGACTAGAAGCTGTTCACGCAAGGCTGGAACCACATAACCATCTTTAGCAGACTCTGAGGACCACCGACCATGGGCTTTAAATAAACGATCTGGAACATTAAAAGCTGCAGCAGTAGTGGCTCCACCCTCGCCTACCGAATGGGTACCAAAAGCATCAGGATCCTCTCCAATAGATTGCAAGCAATATCGAAACCATGAACGAAGGGTGGAGTAAGAGATCACATTTTTACGGAGTGAAAGGCCAGATGCAGAGCAATGAACACCACGGAAAAGAAAACCACCTGATGGACCATCCACAGCTCTAAATTTTCCCATATAGATAAGACACTCAAGCAATTGGACTGGGCAATATGAACCACCCAAACGGGCAATAGAAACCCAAGAACCTGCAGCATTTTGATCAGTTTTAGAGGATCGGATATAGAGACTAGCATGCGAGGAGAGGAAAATTATTTCATGCCAATGTAAAGAAAGCAGTTCCGAGCTACGCAAAAAGGCCGAGAAAGCTAAGACAAGAGCTGTGCAGCGCATGACATCTAACAACGTTGCTAAAGGACCCGCAAAGGTATCAATAATTCTCCTAACCATGTGGGGTAACAAAGGTTGCTTCTTGTTGATACTAGAGGGAATATTTCGTTTGGCTAGATCGCGAACAAGGGAAACCAGTGGGTGTTCAGTAGGTTTACCAAGGCCTGCAACCTGGTGATGGAAAGCAATGGATGCCAAGATGACAAGATCTTAGTGATGTAAAGACAAATAGTCATGGAAGATGAGGGTAAAAATGAGAGATTTTTGGACGAGCACCAAGACTTAAATTCAAACCAGGGTTGTCGGTAAGCTTTCAAGGTGTTTGGAGCTCTCGCACTCAGTGTATAACCCTTCAGTAGGGACAATAATTGACATATCTCTGAATCCGCATTATCCATAGACATCCAAAACTCAGAACTGAAAACATCTGAAACAAAACACAAAACTCACCATGTCAGAAGCACGAAGTCGAAGCGCAATCATCGGACTAGTAGGTTTTCCACAAGGTAAAGAAGATCTAGAAGCACCACGCAAAGCATAACCACCGGCTGGAAAATATAAATGGTCTACAAAGCAAGCAAGCCAATTCCCAAACTCATCATGAAGCACTGGCCACCAAGGAGCAGACTCCCAATGGAAAATGACTAACGTGATATCACACTTACATGCAAGGGCAAAGGCGACAGTCTTAGCTACAAGGCTCGGAGGAGGAAAGCAATAGCTGTTAGTGTTGGACCATAATTGAGAGAAAGCATCGGGTGGTGATAAAAAACTAGGATGTGGGTGCCAACAGTTAAACTTAGAAGTACGAGCATTATGAGCATTGGCAAAACGATCCCAATCATGCGGACCCCATCTCATATCTAACAAGGAAAAAGCTGCATCAGATAACATATAGTCAACAAAATCAATAAGCTTTGATAGATAGTCAGCCCACTGGTTTAGGTTCCGAGGAATCCAGGCTGGTTTAAGGGTAATCCTATGCTTGGAGCACAATATAAAGATCCTGATACACAAGGAATGAAGGTGACTAATATGAGATCCGCCTTTAGAAAGTATAAAGTATGCATTTAAGGAATCGCCAAAAGCTGTAACCTGGGAGTTTTGCAAGGACAGAGCCCGGTTCTCAAGGAAATGGAAAAGAGCAGAAAGCTCACGGGCAGTTGAGGATGAAGATTTCTCAGCATCAGAGAAAGTACCGGCAAAATCTGTACTCGGAAAAGAACCATGCAGCCAAACTCCCCATCCCGAGTTACTAGCATCATAGCATAAAGAAATGGAAGGGTTAAGGGGTTCCCAAATGTAAGCATTATTAAGGAGATCAACGGAGGAGGACCAAAGGTAAATTTCCACATGCTCAGATGGGGATAATCAGAATCATGTGACCAAGATGTAATGGAAGCATATAGCCTAGCAAGATTAAATGATAAGAGTTTGGAAAAAGGGCCAAAAACCATACGGAAGGACACAATCATACCCATAAAAGAGGCTAAAGTTCGCGCTGGAATGCAGACGCTAGACAGGAGCTTGGAGGCTAAGTTGAGAAATTTTTGGCGTCTTGCAGGGGCAATGGACAAGGAGCCCGAGGATGAGTCCACCACAAAACCCAAGAATTTGGCCACATGAGAGCATTCTAGCTGGCACTTATGTAGAGCTAAAACAAAGCCTGCTGCCTCAAAATCCTGCATCACCAAGACCTTAACATTTGTAAAATTAGAAACAGAAGTAGCAAATAAGAAGTCATCTATATAGGGAATGCAACGGCATCCTCTCGAACGCCATAAACGAACCATCTGTCGCATTAGTTTGGTAAATACATAGCATGCAGAAGAAAGACCGAAAGGCAAGGATGTAAACACGTAGTGAACACCCTCAAACTCGAAACCAAGGTATGTCCAACAGACAGGGTTAATGTCTACATGATGGTATCCAGAGTGGAGATCAAACGTAAACAAGGCATCATTAGGCTTGACAACATCCCGGATTTCCTTTATAGTCTCATATTTAAAGGGAATATGCGCTAAGCAACTATTAACATAGCGAAGGTCCAAAATAAGCCGCAATTTGTTTCCAGCTTTAGGGACTACACTCAAAGGTGAGCAAATGAAGGGAATTGATTCTGAGATTTTAGCAGCACCTTAGGCAAGCAAGTCCTTGATAGCACCCTTAACAAACTCTGCATGTTGCTGCACAGGCTTATGGTTTGGCTTAGATCAAGGTTGACTAGGGGGGCCATGGAGCCAAGGAAGAGTATAACCGTTACTGACCCAATCAAGCACCATTGCAGAAGAACAAAAAGATTTCCAAAAAACCAAACGGTCTTTCAATCTATTGCGCAAATAAGTCACTGGTGGGTGCAAACTTTGAGAAGGTAAAGTGCTTATATCTGTAACAATGCGGCAACCAACTCATTAGAACTCAGAAACTTAAAACCAGAATCCTCCATGGTCCCAATACCAAATAACCATGCCAACGAAAAAACACCTTATATAGCATTAAACAAAGATAAAATACCTAGGTTATATAATAGTTAAGGTCAGATAGCAGAAAACAAAAGTCGTTATTTCGAATAGGGCAACAGGAAGGACTGAAAGCGGTCGGTTCAGGCAAAAGGTTCGCCGAAAATGGATGTTCTTTGGTAAAAAACGCACTCTTGTGTTATTAAAATCAGGAACTCATGCTGCAATAGGTATTGAATGAAGACAAGGCTGATCCAAGCGGTCCGACCAGCATAAAACTAGGCCGATTTAAGCACCATCGTCAAGGAATGGATAGGCACATAAATTGCACAGAAAGTTCTGATCTCCTTCTGAAGATGCACAGACCAACCCGTTTCTAAAAATCTAAAGACCATATCTGCCCATCACGACTAACAGCAATATAGAAAGTTCTACAGACAAGTTTCAAACAGAACCACAATTGCTACAAGCAGGCATTGGTTGTGCACAAACAGCTTGCACAAAAACCTACAGTTCAATCCCGAAATGGAGACACATAATATTGCTGTAAATTGGGATGTAGATTTAGAAAATGTAACATGCAGACGCAGAATACTGATGCAAATTGAAAGCTGTAGATTTACCATCCTTGGCAGTAAATTAGCTATCATACAACCTAGCTATGATTGAATATAAGACATGTAGCAGCAGCGCACAGAACTATCCGAGTTAAAGTAAAGGTCAGGTTGAGACAGATTTAAGAATGCCAAGCAACTAAGGAATGGGAAATCTGAAGCAAACATCCGTTGAACAGTGCTGAACAAGGAAGACAAGTGTGGAAGCTACCTTAAAAAGGTTTAAACTACAGAAGTTACAAGCGCAAAACATTGGCAGAACATTGGCAGAACATAAATATGGAACATTGGCAGAAACTCAGAGAATATGGGATTCAACATGCTACTCGGACACTCTTATAAACTGGAAACTAGACTTATTTGCATGGAACCTTCAAGGGCATGGCAAACAGATCAACTGATTAAATGAGTTGTAGACTGGTTAAAAGCGATCACCTACAGAAAATTAAAGGGGAAAAGGATTGCAGGCTGTTTTAAAAACACCGAACACTATTTGATATTAACTAAAGATGCTTATTGTTAACATCATTATCTGAGATTAACATCATTATCTGAGAACACTGCGCAGCTTCTTAGCCAGCAAAAATCTACCAAATTGAAAAGCTCATATTTGCTAAATTCACAAGATTTCAAAGCCAAGCAAACTGAACGCACAACTCTTTATTATCATGATCACTACCTCAAAACAGAGAGGCAAAAACACATACAATTTAAAGATTCAAGCAGGTTTATAAAACAGATTATTAGTGTTTGCTGGTGCCGGGAGACGAAGCTGTTGAGGAGCTGGAGACAGCAGAGATTTAGATGGACATGATGCTGCCAAATGGCCTGGTTGCTGACAAATATAGCAAAGATTAGAACCTTTAAGCCCAAACTGGAAACCAAACCGCTTCTTGGAGGTCCTACTTAGCTCAGAAGCTAGTTTCCTGGCATCCCTTAACCGTTTCACTATCACACCAATTAAATTCTCCCATTTCGTAGCATTCAGCCACTGTTGGTCCTTCCCTGTCCCTTATCCAGACATAATTTTTTCTATTTGAAACCAAATTTGTACCTTTGTCAATAATCGCTTTGCTTGCTGGATCTAACGTCTTTTGAAGCCGCATATGACTTTCCAACTCCGCAAATGACTCCTCAACCTCATTTAAAAAATCCCATTGCTTGATATTCCCATCAAATTTGAGGGCAGGGGCCCTAGCTTTCTTGCTCTTCCGCTGGATTTCTTCCTGAAGAGAAGCAACCTTGGATTCCAGGGCTACCACATCTTCTGCTTTAGCACCACCCAAGGCTGCAATCTTGGACTCCATAGCACCGCCCAGACCAGCAATTTTGGATTCCAGAAGGCTTTCCATAGCCTGTAACCATGCCGGAGACTCCTCATCAGTAGGCACTCTTGATTTTGGATCATTCAAAGAACCAGAAGCTTCTGCAATAGGCCTCTTTCCCAGCTTGAGAGGATTCATCTTTGGGGCCATTGATGTTACAGAGGAACAAGAAACAGTTTGAAGGAAATGAGCAAACAGAACGAAATGGTAGAGAAGGAATAATCAAGGCTGGATAGAATTCCACGAAAGAAGGAACTAATACGGGCAATTGGTAGCTTGCTAACCGGGGGTAAGGCAAATTCACCGTGAAGACATTCCGAAGGCAAAGAACCAACTATGAAGCACCGTTTGCAGAAATAATACAAGGCTTAGAAAACGTCGAACATGCAAAGGAGAAAGACAAAAGCCACAACGTATGCAAATATAAATGGACGAAATAGGAAGGCGGAGTAGCCGTGGGCTAGAACTCCAAGCAGAAAGAGATGCTCGTTGAGGAAGCTGATGGAGGAAAACCTGCGAGACAAGGAACTAAATAGGAGGACTTCACAAAGGACAAAAATAACTGTCAAGCAACTACCTAGTAGTTCAAGAACTTCATTTACCTTCAATTCCTTGAAAATGAAGGTAAATGTCACCTATATTGAGTCCTGTATAACAAGTCCATCATTACTTATAAAAAAAACAAGGTGCTGCGCACGGAGGGTTGCCCTCCATGGCCGGAGAGTGAAGTGGCTTAAGTTGTAGTTGTAGACAATAGAGTGTTTGAATCGAAATTGCTATTTTAAAACATTCACATTTTGTGAAGGTGATGGTTCGCATTTGCATTACTAAGTTCTGCTTAGGTGTTGAGGTGTTGTTGGAGTAGGATGCAGTTGGACATATAGGGTAGAATTACCCTATATTTCCAAAAAATTATCCCAAGAAGCCTCTAG
Source organism: Isoetes taiwanensis (assembly GCA_021234155.1). NCBI lineage: Eukaryota > Viridiplantae > Streptophyta > Lycopodiopsida > Isoetales > Isoetaceae > Isoetes > Isoetes taiwanensis. The sequence continues at coordinate 19,466,447 of JAJEKV010000023.1, read as the reverse complement.
ATTCTCCAAGATTCTATGTGATTTTATGAGACTTAGCAAGATTCCATGAAGGCTTCCCTGAATTCCCTTAGGTTTTCCTAGATATTATGTATATTCCCATAGATTGACTTAGATTCTCTTAAATTTTATGAGATACCTTTAGGTTCGCTTACATTCTTTTAGATTTTGTAAGATTTTCTTAGATTTTATGAAGGTTGTAAAAATTTGTGCATTAGAATGAAGTGATAGTTATTGCATATTGATGTGGTAGTTACAATTGTTGCATGTTGATGTGTTAGTTACGATTGTTGCATGTCGATGTGGGAAGGGCTGCGATTAGTTATATATGAAATTTATCCATGGAATTCAAGCACCATTGGGTTGGTAAGAGAGCATGTGAGAAGAGTTCATGGTTTATTAAGTATATTTGTTCTATCTATAATAATGTGTGAGAATAGTGGGGTGGGTGGTTGTTTGTCTATCATTAATGTTTCTTCAAGTTTCATGATGCAAATGGAAGGAAGGAAGGAAGAAATGTAAGTGGGCCAAAAGAGTGTACATTAAGACGTTTTTTATGGTTCATGGTTATAGTGAAGGTTGTTTATTGTTTAAAGCAGTATTAAATAACCTAAGGTGACTATTCATGGCTGTAAAAATTCCACGATTATACTCAGAAAACCGAAGGTAATTATTTATGATCCTAGAAATTCGATCATTGAGTAAATAGGTGGGTCGTGGCTAGGAGATCTAGTTGTTGTATATGGTTTATTATTCAGAATTATAGAATGGGACTCGCATGAAACCAACAAACTGCCTTGCTTCTCATTCATCTCAGCAGATTTTCTACAATGGTGGATAGTGGGTAGCCGCACACATGCGAACTACCCATAAAAAATAAAGGGAAAATCCAATTATATCATTTGGACCCCAACAAAATACAATGCTAATAGAGACTGGGCTAGTGTACCTGCCGAAAGCTTATCACCGGGATTAAAAAACCCCGCCCTTTCGGGTTTTCGAGGAAAAACCCTAGTGATAAGCCTTCGGCAAGGGGCTTGGACAAACGTAAGGCATAAAAATCGCTCCCAAAAACCCACGAATGGAAAAGTCGAAACAGATGCCGCTCGCTAACCTGTACCTGCACATCACCAACAAAACAACAAGACAAACCAAACCTCCCAGAGTGGAGGGGCTGATTACGCGCGTGCCACGCGATAAAAATACAATAACAAAGAAGGGGGGAGGGTGGGTTCAAAGAGAATAAGGTACTGCTGAGAGAGAAGAGGAAGCGCCGATGAGAAGTCGAAGCAGAAACACGCCTAAAATAGCGAACTCCCAACCAGAATGGGCATGCGCCGCCCGCATGCATGCAAAACATGCATGCTCGTCCCATTCTAGAATGGCGATCCGATGTCTCGGATCGATGGGATTATATTGTTCTTGTGATGCAAGTGCAAGTAACGATCCAAAGAGATTTATTTTAGATGTAAGGGGGGATAAGTTGCAGAATATGCAACGCTCAGCAGCATCTCTCCATGTGGGGCTCCAATAACTAAAGTCTATCCCCAAATAACATGCATGACCACAGGGAAAATGAGTCCAACAAGAACTAGTCACCCTAAATTTGCCAACTTAGATGCATTTCAATTTGATCTCAAACCCTGGATAAGTTACAAAGAACAATATCTTCGCCCATGTAGTAATGCATGTCAGAAGAAAAGTCTGAGCTCAAGAAACATGCATGACCGTGGGAGACAAAACACCTAGTTTATTCAACTGCATCACCTCCATAAATTCCAAATCATTACCGTAGCTAGCAAGCAAGCAAACCATAATATGCACATCCTAGCACCAGCTCTCCATGCAAACATTCCCAGACTGTTGCCCTGCAATAAATCAAACTATCACATTAAACAACGTGCAAGCAAGCTACACAACTTAATTTCATACCAAACCCTCTATAAGTCACTACAAGGGATCGTCGACGTCCAACGACGTCGCGTCATCGATGAACGACGGACTGTCGTCGTTGATCGATGACATCGTCGTTCAACGACGACGACGTCGTTTCGAGGTCGTTCAACGACGGCCATCGTGGCGACGGTGTCGGATTTGCTGCGTGGCATGGGTACTCGCCGCTGCCGGGCAGCACAACGTGTCAAACACGCTGTCCGCGTACGCCGCTCAACGACGTTTCACAAGCGCCGCTACCGCGGCCATGCGTGGAAATGGGCAGCTGCCAAGCCGGCGACTGCGCGTGTCAAGAGGCAGCGCCCGCCGCTGAACGACGCCGCACAACGCCGACGCTGTCACCGCCCGCGTCACTGGCGGGCATGGTGCCGTGCCAAGCTGGCCTGCCTGCGTGTCAAGACACGTCAGCTTAAACGTCGTTCTCCTTGTCAGATTCGGCCGGGACTTTGCGCCATGTCTTGAAGTGAAGTTGGGGTGTTGACGCCAGAGCGCGGACACTAAAATCCCTCCGGAAGCTGCTTGCCCCAAATTTCCTCTCCCCAAGCCCTGGGGAAGGACGGGCAACCTCCCCTCACCGGAACCGCGATTTGGCTCTGCCAATGGACTCGGAATGCCGACATTGCCCTGGGGATCAAGTTCCGTGGCCAGAAGACCAGGACTCGGCCCCCAAAACGTAAACCCTTCTAGAGCCTGGCAACCCACAGGGTTTACGTTTCGGAGGCCCTCACCTTGTCAGATTCGGCCGGGACCTTGCGCCGTGTCTTGAAGTGGGGTTGGGGTGTTGACGCCAGAGCGCGGACCCTAAAATCCCTCCGGAGGCTGCTTGCCCCAAATTTCCTCTCCCCAAGGCCCTGGGGACGGACGGGCGACCTCCGCTCTCCGGAATCGCGATCTGACTCTGCCAATGGACTCAGAACGTCGACATTGCCCTGGGGACCAAGTTCCGTGGCCAGAAGACCACCCGAACTCCAAGAAGCGCCAAAGTAGCTCACTTCCATCACACTCGTAGTCAATTGGCCTAGGATGTGCATGCGGGATACTGTCGTGGAGGGGGCGGAGTGTTTCCTTCTTTATAAAACCGGCCCGGTGTAACTTGCTCCCTAGGGTAATTTCGCCATTCCGGACGATTTGGCAGGGTCTATTTGCCATTCCGGAGCATCCCCGGTGCCCGAACGACAAAACAGTGCGGTTTCTACAAGGCCGACATCGACGGCCCCCGCTTTTGACAAGTTCTCCCGGACCGACATCGGAATCTTTTGGACCTTCCCCGGCGAGGGGCCCCCGAACGGAGGATCCAACGGCCGGATAGGGGAACCGGCCCCGGGAGGGTGGTCATTAGCGCAGCAGCCCCGGGAGCCGCCGCCAGAAGGGCTGCCTCGGGAACTTTTTGGATCCCGCCTCTCGGGTCCTCGGACTCTCCCCTCTTGTGAGGGATCCCCGCAAGGTCCCCGCCTCGCTTGACTTGGGGAAGGGTGCCAGCTCGGTTGCCCCGCGGGCTGCCCCGACCGCTCTAATGCTAACCCTTTGACCTAGACCTTCTCCAAAAATTCAAAAATTGGGCCGTGTCCGGAGATGAATTAGGGATCCCACCGGCAAAAACGAATTTATTTTCGTGCAATGCATTAATTGCGAATTTACGAATGTCTTGCCATCAGCAAAAGCGCCCCCTACTTCTACTTGCCACATCGGGAGGAGGAAGGCCCAAACTCCGCTCCGCCGGTTCCCCTTGCTCCGTATTCTGGCTGCTGCTTCGGCCAGTCCCAAGTGCAACAGTAACCGGGACTCGGCCCCAAAACGTAAACCCTTCTAGAGCCTCGGCAACCCACGGGGTTTACGTTTGGAGGCCCTCTCCTCGTCGGTTCGGCGGGACCTTGCTTGCCCGTGTCTTGAAGTGGGGTTGGGGTGTTGACGCCGAGCGCTGGACCCTAAAATCCCTCCCGAGGCTGCTTGCCCCAAATTTCCTCTCCCAAGGCCCCGGGACCGGACGGGCGACCTCCGCTCTCGAATCGCGATCGACTACGCCAATGGACTCGAAACGTCGACATTGCCATGGGGACCAAGTTCCGTGGCCAGAAGACCACCCGAACTCCAAGAAGCGCCAAAGTAGCTCACTTCCATCACACTCGTAGTCAATTGGCCTAGGATGTGCATGCGGGATACTGTCGTGGAGGGCGTGAGTGTTTCCTTCTTTCGCCAAAACCGGCCGCAGTGTAACTTGCTCCCTAGGGTAATTTCGCCATTCCCAGACGATTTGGCGGGGTCTATTTGCCATTCGGAGCATTCCTGTGCCCGACGAACGACAAAACAAGTCACGGTTTCTACAAGGCCGACATCGGGACACCCCATGTTTGACAAGTTCTCCCGGACCGATCTGAATCTTTTGGACCTTCGAAGAGGGGCCCCGAACGGAGGATCCAACGGTCGGATAGGGGAACCGGGCTCCGGGAGGGTGGTCATTAGCGGGCAGCCCCGGGGGGAGCGCTGCCAGGAAGGGCTGCCTCGGGAACTTTTTTGGATCCCGCCTCCTGGGGTCCGGACTCTCCCCTCTTGTGAGGGATCCCCGCAAGGTCCCGGCCTCGTTTGACTTGGGGAAGGGTGCCGGCTTCGGTTGCCCCCGCAACGGGCTGCCCCGACCGTTCTAATGCTAACCCTTTGACCTAGACCTTCTCAGAAAATTCAAAATTAGGGCCGTGTCTTTGGAGATGAATTAGGGATCCCGCCGCAAAAACCGAATTTATTTTCGTGCAATGCATTAATTAGCGAATTCACGAATGTCTTGCCACGCAAAAGCCCCCGACTTCTACTTTGCCACATCGGGAGGAGGAAAGGCCCAAACTCCGCCCGTCGGTTCCCCTTGCTCCGTGATTCTCGGCTTTGCTTCTCGGCCAGTCCCAAGTGCAACAGACCCGGGACTTCGGCCCCAAAACGTAAACCCTTCTAGAGCACGGCAACCCACGGGGGTTTACGTTTGGAGGCCCTCTCCTCGTCGATTCGGCCGGGACCTTGCGCCTGTCTTGAAGTGGGGTTGGGGTGTTGACGCCTTGAGCCTTGACCCTAAAATCCCTCCGGAGGCTGCTTGCCCCAAATTTCCTCTCCCCAAGGCCACTGGGGCCGGACGGGCGACCTCCGGCTCTCGGAATCGCTGATCGACTCTGCCAATGGACTGGAAGCGTCGACATTGCCACAGGGACCAAGTTACGTGGCGAAGACCACCCGAACTCCAAGAAGCGCCAAAGTAGCTCACTTCCATCACACTCGTAGTCAATTGGCCTAGGATGTGCATGCGATATCGGTCGTGGAGGGCGTGGAGTGTTTCCTTCTTTCGCAAAACCGACCGTGTAACTTGCTCCCTAGGGTAATTTCGCCATTTCGGACGATTTGGCGGTCTATTTGCCATTCCCGAGCATCCCGCGTCCCGAACGACAAAACAAAGGCGGTTTCTACAAGGTCGACATCGGGGGCGCCCGCGGTTTGACAAGTTCTCCTGACCGATCTGGAATCTTTTGGACCTTCGAAGAGGGGCCCCGAACGGAGGATCCAACGGGCCGGATAGGGGAACCGCCTCCGGGGGGTGGTCATTAGCGTGCAGCCCCCGGGCTGCCAGAAGGGCTGCCTCGGGAACTTTTTGGATCCCGCCTCACGGGGTCCGGACTCTCCCCTCTTGTGAGGGATCCCCGCAAAGGTCCCCGCCTCGCTTTGACTTGGGGAAGGGTGCCAGCTCGGTTGCCCTGCAACGGGCTGCCCCGACCGTTCTAATGCTAACCCTTTGACCTAGACCTTCTCCGAAAATTCCGAAAATTGGGCCGTGTGCTGGAGATGAATTAGGGATCCCGGCAAAAACCGAATTTATTTTTCGTGCAATGCATTAATTGCGAATTTACTGAATGTCTTGCCATCGCAAAAGCCCCCGACTTCTACTTGCCACATCGGGAGGAGGAAAGGCCCAAACTCCGCTCCGTCAGTTCCCTTGCTCCGTATTCTCGGCTGCTGCTTCTCGGCCAGGTCCCAAGTGCAACAGACCAGGACTCGGCCCCCAAAACGTAAACCCTTCTAGAGCCTGGCAACCCACAGGGTTTACGTTTCGGAGGCCCTCTCCTCGTCAGATTCGGCGGGACCTTTGCCGCGTGTCTTGAAGTGGGGTTGGGGTGTTGACGCCCGGCCTTGGACCCTAAAATCCCTCCGAGGCTGCTTGCCCCAAATTTCCTCTCCCCAAGGCCCCGGGGACCTGACGGGCGACCTCCGCTCTCGGAATCGCTGATCGACTGCCAATGGACTCGAGCGTCGACATTGCCACGGGACCAAGTTCCGTGGCCAGAAGACCACCCGAACTCCAAGAAGCGCCAAAGTAGCTCACTTCCATCACACTCGTAGTCAATTGGCTTAGGATGTGCATGCGGGATACTGTCGTGGAGGGCGTGAGTGTTTCCTTCTTTCGCAAAACCGGCCGTAACTTGCTCCCTAGGGTAATTTCGCCATTCCGGACGATTTTTGGCGTGGTCTATTTGCCATTCCGAGCATCCCTGCGTGCGAAACGACAAAACAAAGGCGGTTTCTACAAGGTAGACATCGGGGGCGCCCAGCGGTTTGACAAGTTCTCCCGACCGATCTGGAATCTTTAGACCTTCCCCAAGAGGGGCCCCTGAACGGAGGATCCAACGGTCGGATAGGGGAACCGGGCTCCGGAGGGTGGTCATTAGCGTCTCGGCCCCGGGGGGAGCGCTGCCAGGAAGGGCTGCCTCGGGAACTTTTTTGGATCCCGCCTCCCGGGTCCCGACTCTCCCCTCTTGTGAGGGATCCCCAAGGTCCCCGGCCTCGTTTGACTTGGGAAGGGTGCCAGCTTCGGTTGCCCCGCGAACGGGCTGCCCCGACCGCTTCTAATCTTAACCCTTTGACCTAGACCTTCTCCTAAAAATTCGAAAAATTGGGCCGTGTGCTGGAGATGAATTAGGGATCCCGGCAAAAAAAACCGAATTTATTTTCGTGCAATGCATTAATTGCGAATTCTACGAATGTCTTTGCCATCGCAAAAGCCCCCGACTTCTACTTGCCACATCGGAGGAGGAAAAGGCCCAAACTCCGGCTCCGGCCGGTTCCCTTGTTCGTGTATTCTCGGCCACTTTGCCAGTCCTGGGTCCCAAAGTGCAGCAGGCGGGACTTCGGCCCCAAAACGTAAACCCTTCTAGAGCCTGGCAACCCACAGGGTTTACGTTTCGGAGGCCCTCTCCTCGTCAGATTCGGCCGGGACCTTGCGCCGCGTGTCTTGAAGTGGGGTTGGGGTGTTGACCTTGGGCCGGACCCTAAAATCCCTCCGGAGGCTGCTTGCCCCAAATTTCCTCTCCCCAAGGCCCTGGGGACGGACGGGCGACCTCCGCTCTCCGGAATCGCGATCTGACTCTGCCAATGGACTCAGAACGTCGACATTGCCCTGGGGACCAAGTTCCGTGGCCAGAAGACCACCCGAACTCCAAGAAGCGCCAAAGTAGCTCACTTCCATCACACTCGTAGTCAATTGGCCTAGGATGTGCATGCGGGATACTGTCGTGGAGGGCGTGAGTGTTTCCTTCTTTCGCAAAACCGACCGTGTAACTTGCTCCCTAGGGTAATTTCGCCATTCCGGACGATTTGGCAGGGTCTATTTGCCATTCCGGAGCATCCCGGTGCCCGAACGACAAAACAGTGCGGTTTCTACAAGGCCGACATCAGGACGCCCCGCGGTTTGACAAGTTCTCCCGGACCGATCTGGAATCTTTTGGACCTTCCCGAAGAGGGGCCCCTGAACGGAGGATCCAACGGTCGGATAGGGGAACCGGGCTCCGGGAGGGTGGTCATTAGCGTGCAGCCCGGGGGCGCCGCCAGAAGGGCTGCCTCGAACTTTTTGATCCCGCCTCCCGGGTCCTGGGACTCTCCCCTCTTGTGAGGGATCCCTGCAAGGTCCTGGCCTCGTTTGACTTGGGGAAGGGTGCCAGCTCGGTTGCCCTGCAACGGGCTGCCCCGACCGTTCTAATGCTAACCCTTTGACCTAGACCTTCTCCGAAAATTCCGAAAATTGGGCCGTGTCTGGAGATGAATTAGGGATCCAGGCCGGCAAAAACCGAATTTATTTTCGTGCAATGCATTAATTGCGAATTTACTGAATGTCTTGCCACTTTAAAAGCGCCCCGACTTCTACTTGCCACATCGGGAGGAGGAAAGGCCCAAACTCCGCTCCGTCCGTTTCCCTTGCTCCGTGTTTCTACTCTTGCGCTTCGGCCAGGTCCCAAGTGCAACAGACCAGGACTCGGCCCCCAAAACGTAAACCCTTCTAGAGCCTGGCAACCCACAGGGTTTACGTTTCGGAGGCCCTCTCCTTGTCAGATTCGGCCGGGACCTTGCGCCGTGTCTTGAAGTGGGGTTGGGGTGTTGACGCCAGAGCTCGGACCCTAAAATCCCCTCGGAGGCTGCTTGCCCCAAATTTCCTCTCCCAAGGCCCTGAGGGGCCGGGACCTCCTCAAGCTCTCCGGAATCCTTGATCGACTCGCCAATGGACTCGAACGTCGACATTGCCCCCTCGGGACCAAGTTCCGTGGGCGAGAAGACCACCCAACTCCAAGAAGCCAAAGTAGCTCACTTCCATCACACTCGTGAAGTCAATTGGCCTAGGATGTGCATGGGGATACCTTGTCGTGGAGGCGTGAGTGTTTCCTTCTTCGCCAAAAACCGACCGTGTAACTTGCTCCCTAGGGTAATTTCGCCATTCCTGACGATTTGGCGGTCTATTTGCCATTCGAGCATCCCGGTGCCCGAACGACAAAAAACAGTCTGGTTTCTACAAGGCCGACATCGACGGCTTCCAGCGGTTTGACAAGTTCTCCTGACCGATCTGGAATCTTTTGGACCTTCCCGGAGGGGGGCCCCGAACGAGGATCCAACGGCCGGATAGGGGAACCGGCTCCGGAGGGTGGTCATTAGCGTCGCCCCGGGGAGCGCCGCCAGAAGGGCTGCCTCGGGAACTTTTTGGATCCCGCCTCACGGGTCCTGGACTCTCCCCCTCTTGTGAGGGATCCCCGCAAGGTCCCGGCCTCGTTTGACTTGGGGAAGGGTGCCGGCTCGGTTGCCCTCCAACGGGCTGCCCCGACCGCTCTAATGCTAACCCTTTGACCTAGACCTTCTCCGAAAATTCCGAAAATTGGGCCGTGTCTTTGGAGATGAATTAGGGATCCGGCAAAACCGAATTTATTTTTCGTGCAATGCATTAATTGCGAATTTCTACGAATGTCTTGCCATCTTTACCGCGCCCCGACTTCTACTTGCCACATCGGGAGGAGGAAAGGCCCAAACTCCGCTCCGTCGGTTCCCTTGCTCCATTATTCTCGGTGCTGCTTCCGGCCAGGTCCCAGTGCAATGACCAGGGACTTCGGCCCCCAAAACGTAAACCCTTCTAGAGCACACGGCAACCCACGGGGGTTTACGTTTTGAGGCCCCTCTCTCGTCGGGTCGGCCGGGACCTTGCGCCGTGTCTTGAAGTGGGGTTGGGGTGTTGACGCCAGGAGCCTTGACCCTAAAATCCCTCCCAGAGGCTCTTTGCCCCAAATTTCCTCTCCCCAAGGCCCCAGGGATCGGACGGGCGACCTCCGCTCCCTGGAATCGCGATCGACTCGCCAATGGACTCGAACGTCGACATTGCCACGGGGACCAAGTTCCGTGGCGAAGACCACCCGAACTCCAAGAAGCGCCAAAGTAGCTCACTTCCATCACACTCGTAGTCAATTGGCCTAGGATGTGCATGCGGGGATACTTGTCGTGGAGGGCGTGAGTGTTTCCTTCTTTAAAAAAAACCGGCCAGGTGTAACTTGCTCCCCTAGGGTAATTTCGCCATTCCCGACGATTTGGCAGGTCTATTTGCCATTCCGGAGCATCCCCGCGTGCCCGAACGACAAAACAAAGGCGGTTTCTACAAGGCCGACATCGACGCCCCAGCGGTTTGACAAGTTCTCCCCGGACCGATCTGAATCTTTTGGACCTTCCCAAGAGGGGCCCGAACGGAGGATCCAACGGTGGGATAGGGGAAACGGGCCCGGAGGGTGGTCATTAGCGTGCAGCCCCTCTGGGCGCCAGAAGGGCTGCCTCGAACTTTTGGATCCCGCCTCACGGGTCCCACTCTCCCCTCTTGTGAGGGATCCCCGCAAGGTCCCGGCCTCGTTTGACTTGGGGAAGGGTGCGGCTCGGTTGCCCCCGCAACCCGCTGCCCCGACCGTTCTAATGCTAACCCTTTGACCTAGACCTTCTCCGAAAATTCCGAAAATTGGGCCGTGCTGGAGATGAATTAGGGATCCTTACCGGCAAAAACGAATTTATTTTTCGTGCAATGCATTAATTGCGAATTTACTTAATGTCTTGCCATTTGCAAAAAAGCCCCCTACTTCTACTTGCCACATCGGGAGGAGGAAGGCCCAAACTCCGCTCCGTCGGTTCCCCTTGTTCCAGTATTCTCGGCTGCTTTGCTTCTCGGCCAGTCCCAAGTGCAACAGACCAGGACTTCGGCCCCCAAAACGTAAACCCTTTCTAGAGCACGGCAACCCACGGGGTTTACGTTTGAGGCCCTCTCCTTGTCGGTTCGGCCGGACCTTGCGCGTCTTGAAGTGGGGTTGGGGTGTTGGCGCCGGGGTATGACCCTAAAATCCCCCTCGGAGGCTTGCTTGCCCCAAATTTCCTCTCCCCAAGGCCCCGGGAACTCGAAATTCAAGGTGAGACGCCGTTGAACCCCAAGGTCCAAAACCCTTAGCAAGAATCTATGAAGAGGCTGCAACCATATATGAAGTTGTATGTGATCATGCACGAGAATATGGCAAATCAAAGAAGCTCTTCTTGCAGCTTTGCATGGATTTCGGGCATGCCTTGTGTAGATTGTATGCAGAAGAGCAACCTGGTGAGCCATATGTTTGCACTGCTACAGTCATGACTGAAGTGATTGGCAAGCTTGATTTAGTATGAAAGTATGCAAGTGAAGCTCAATGGTGCACAAGTCTGGTTTATTAAAGTGGATAGATAAACAAGGATGGAGAGAAATCTAAGTGGATAGATAAAGAAGGATAGATAAAATACATAAGTAATCATTGCCAACTAGTGCTCCATTATTATCTGCTCCAGATGTGTGAGTTTCATTGGAAGCAATACCCCAAGAATCATTGGCATCCGAGATTGCCTCCTCCCCATCTGTCATTTCCATTTGATGCAATTCCCCAACTATCATTCTCACCTGATTCCTTGTTATCTGTATCATTGTTACCAATAGCATCATGTTGATTTCCTCCCCATCGATATTCACAGAGTTTCAATGATGTTCAATGCTTTAAAATCTCAGCTAAAAGAGCCACCAGAGTTTATTCTATGCATTCTACCTCAGAAAGACTGATCTCTATGCTGTGTAATGGTTTGATTCCTTTTATATGTAGTTTACGAAGGAAGATGCAATGCATACTTATGCAGAGAGATGTTTTGCAGGGCCGTTTAACAAACTGTTTCTGTCAGACGTTGGAGTTGTTAATCAGTGTATAGTTCCTCCCCGTAATATAAATGATCAGTACTTGACGAATGTGGCTTTGAAAATTAATGCCAAGGTAACTCACTTGGTACCCCATAATGGCTCCCCCTGCTCATTGAACTCAAGACTTACTTTAAACCGTAGTGTGGAGGATATAATACGATGTTATCGATGGAATTTCGTGGTCTTCCAAAGGTCTCCGTGGAGCCAACTATAATCTTTGGAATGGATGTGTCACATGGAGCCCCATTCTCGTCAAATTCACCATCAATTGCAATTGTAAGGATTGAACTGTGTGTGCACTTGACTTAACTGTTATTATTATAATTATAATAATAACTTATAATTATAACTTAATAAAAAAGGCACGCGTCGTTTAACACAAAGACGTCGTTATAGACGCCGTCGTTTAACGACTATGACGCACGTCGTTAAAAGCGACCTCATGACGCCGTTCAACGGCGTCCTGTAACTTTTTATCGAAAATGAGCGGCTTTTCGCGCTAGTTTTTGGTTCTAAGCCCCTTTTGGAGGAGCCGTTTTTTAATGGCGATTTTTGGCGCGGATCATCCTTGCGGTCCTTTCCAAGCTTCAAGCAAGCATCCAAAGGTATTTCAATGGATCAATCAACTCTATTTTTGAATTAGGCTTGTTGTTTTGATAGATTTAGGGCTTCTTGTTTTTTCTTATTTGTTTTCAATCCATCCCATTTCTATCCTCCTCTTCTTTCCATCCTTGTTTTTTTCTTCAATCCATTTAGCCTCTTTATTAGTATGAATCGAATCCTCCTCCTTCTTCTTCCAATGATCTTCCAATCATTGGTTTCTTCCTTCTAATCTTAGTTCTTCCAATCTTCTATTCATTTTCTTCTTCTTCTTCTTCACCACTTTTCTCATTCTATTCAATCTTTCTTTCCTATCTCCTCTTCTTCTTCTTCTTCTTCTTCTTCTTCTTCTTCTTCTTCTTCTTCTTCTTCTTCTTCTTCTTCTTCTTCTTCTTCTTCTTCTTCTTCTTCTTCTTCTTCTTCTTCTTCTTCTTCTTCTTCTTCTTCTTCTTCTTCTTCTTCTTCTTCTTCTTCTTCTTCTTCTTCTTCTTCTTCTTCTTCTTCTTCTTCTTCTTCTTCTTCTTCTTCTTCTTCTTCTTCTTTCTTCTTCTTCTTCTTCTTCTTCTTCTTCTTCTTCTTCTTCCTCTTCTTCTTCTTCTTCCTCTTTTTTTTTCCATGGAAGAAGGACGTGGTTGAAAAGACGAGGCCCATTCTTCCTCTATTTTTATTACAAGAAGGGGACGTCGTTGAAAGAGCGAGGCCCCTTCTTTTATGTTCTTCTTTTTTTTTTTTTTTTCATTTTTACATGTCAATATATAGTTCTTTTTAATTAACAATGTAAATAGTTTTAATGTCAATGATCTTTTCAATGTGAATCGCTCTTTTTTTTTTTTTTTTTTTTTTTATTTCTTTATTTATGTAAGTTTTCTAATTATTGAATGCCTTTATTTTTTTGTGCATGTACACTAATAACAAAATGCGTCAGCTCTTGAAATCGATTTTGAAATCGAAGACATTCTAGGTAAGAATTTGAGTTTGAGTAGGAGAATAAAATTTTAATGTTTTATTTAGGTTAAAAAAACTTGGGGAGACTTGGACAAGGGCATGGTCGGCTCGCCTTGAGTGGAGAAGACTAGGTGTTCCGGTCCAAGCTCACCGTTTTACTCTTGTAATTTTATTGATTAATGTATTTAGTTTAGAAAAATTGGGGAGACTTGGACAAGGGCATGGTCGGCTCCGCCTTTGAGTGGAGAAGACTAGGTGTTCCTGTCCAAGCTCACCGCTTACTCTTTGAAATTTTATTGATTAATGTATTTAGTTTAGAAAAATTTGGGGAGACTTGGACAGGGCATGGTGGGCTCCGCCTTGAGTGGAGAAGACTAGGTGTTCCGGTCCAAGCTCACCGCCTACTCTTGTTTATTTTTTTTTTAATATATCAATAAATAGAAATCTTTACTGATTGGACAAGGGCGGGGTTTTTGAAAAAAAATTGCATTATTGATTTTCGGGTTTCTAGTTAAGAATGTTGTTTTTAAAGATGTTAGGGATGTCAAAGAAACACCGATGTGGAGTGGTTAAGAGCAAGAAAAATTTAAATAGTTGGTTTTAAAAAAAAAAATTAAAAGGGAAACTAACTCTTAAGAAAGTAGGTAAAGATTCATAATGAAGGTTTGAAAAAAGTCACAAAGCAAGATTAATGAATCTAAATTGGTTTGTAGGTATGGCCCCGATTCGTGTGAAGACACTAATGATTAGTGAGATTAGGCGATGGTCATAAATGAGATATGTGCTAACGAAAGTCCCGACGGGAGATGCAAACGGTCAACGTGTCGACCATTTTGTCGACATGTGAAAAGGAAGTGCCAATTTGAGTTAGCACAAAAATGGCCACGGTCGAGAAGAAATGTTGACTTCTCTCCTTGACACACATGTAAAGCCAATGATTGGAAACCCCATGGATGAACTGAAGACATGTTTGAAGCATTCAGTGCAGCTTAAAAGTCCCAATGCCGAGGCTCGTGTCAAGGAATGGGTAGCTTCATGGAATTCCTCAAAGAAGCGACGTTTGGATCACAAGAACATCATTGCGGATCTCAATGCACGCCGGTTGAGGTAATTAAAAATGCTTTGCATCGGGGGGAAGCTCTAGTGGAGCAGGGCCTAGCAAGCCCCACTTTTCTTTGGAGAATCACATGAACACATCAATCTTTGTTGATCCCATGCCCGTAGAGGCCGTGGATGTGATACACCTTATTGAGGAGAAACCAACACATCGCACGTATCAAATCAAAATCAACGGAACACAACACTTCCAAGATGATGAGCTATCACAATTGGATGGGTTTTCAAGGGCAAAGATAGGGCAGAGACGTATGAGATGGCTCAAAGATACATACGCTTCAAGAGCCCGCATCCTGCTTTGGCTACATCCATTGGACTTGCATATGAAGTTGCTAGCTCTAGTGGGGATACCATAGGGCCAATGGTGATTCTACCTTTCATGAATGGAGAGACACTTGCACACTTGTTTGACTATTTACCTAATAACTTGTCACGTTTTTAGAAGATGGTCAAATGCAATTGCTAGAGCCAAGAAGAACCGACAAACACATAGGCGAACTTAGGAGCAAAATGCGAGTTGTATATCGAGATGTTCCGAGATAGCTCTTGCCCCAGCGTATAAAGGTGTCGTTGAGATCCACAAAGGCCACTTCACTCACACAAAGCTTAATTGCAAGAGAGTCAAATTACATTTTGATGATGAGTACCAAAATGTGTGGGTGGCCATTGGTGATTGGGACAATGCAATTCATTTTTACGCCAAAGAGCCGTCGTCCCTTGTTGAAGTGTCGGTTACTTACTTTCGGATGGACAAGCAAAATATCCATGGTTAGAGGAAACCGTGTTTGAGAAATCAAAGGATGATGATCGTGTATGGGGACACGAAATTCATGATGTCTATGCATTGGGATATATTTATGAGATGCTTCGGATTTCGTGCAAGCTATCGCGACGAATGGAGTGGTTTAATAATAACAACAATGCCCAATGGATTAATCCAACCCATATGTACCAACGACGTCTTGACAAGTTGGAGGAGCAAAACAAGAATGATGTGCCTACGTGAAGACGTATTCTCATCACGACCCAAAGCTTCCGTTGTTGAAGCCTTACAAAGTGTTGGAATATCTTCTACCATGGTTGTGAGACAAAGACGACACATGAAGTGCATGGATGCCTTGGAGATGTCAAAATTGTTGTTGTCACAACTCAAATAATGAATACAATATTGTATATCTTGCCATGTTTAAGAGTATTAAATTTTTTAATTGTCTAATAACCAAATATATAAAGACACTTTTAATTATTCAAATCCCAATGTTTTGTAATGAACTTCCCATGTTGCTAACATTTGTTGCTTTCCTACTATGTTATTCATCGCACTCCATATAAATAACTTGCAAGTTTTTGCACATGTCCAAAGAACCATGGGATTTGGTACGATGGCATATCTATTGTTCACAACTTTACTTCTCGCGTGGCTTGGTAGCCTTATTGACGACCCTAAACCCGCAAAGGCCTTTAAGAGGCGGTTGGTCGCTCGGGTTTAGCTCACCACCACCGCCACCTCCACCATTGTGTGGATTTGGTATGGATTTTTTCTAGGATAAAATGTAAGTTAACCATTTATTTTTAACGCTCTAATGTTTTTAAATGTAGCGTGTAAATGCGGTTGCGTCCTTCTTTTCCTATGCATAATGTTCGCCGTCGTGGTTATGGGCGGATCTTCTTCTCATCACCACCACCAAGAGATCGAAAAAGGACCTCGCATCCAAAGGGAAGACGCGAAGAGCGGGAACTCCAGATATCAACGAGGCGATAACCCCGAAGATAGGTGGAATGCCTTGCAATTCGGGATGTCGCCCGCAGAAAATGGAGATTGCGCCACCAGTCAAGAACAAAGTAGGCGGAGGTCCGGCCCCCATGACCCTCCACGTCATAGCTCATACACTCCTTCAGAATTCAATCTTGGGACCGCTCCCGAGCACGAGGAGAATGAACCCCCAATGGCGAGGAGGCCGACCGCCGCCCACGTCGGAGTGGGCGCAATTCCTCTTCAAGCTCATTAAAGATCGTGCACCACCGCACCACCTCCACGAAGGCATCTCTTTCAATATGAGTGAGTTCATCTTGAATTATGCCCTTTTTGTTCACTAACACATATTCATATGTTAGTCGTATGTTGAGTGTAGTAGCAAGAAGTTGCCGCGCCACAGCACTGCAGATGGCGACAATTTTTGGAAGATGGCTAATAATGTCACAAATAGCGTTTGCCATAACGTCCACAAGGGTGACTGGAACTCGGGAGCCTATGATGAGGAAAAAGAGAGGATCAAGGAGATTTTAGAAGCGTAATATCCCAGCTCAAGTCGAGAGAGATCTCATGGAGGGAGCTTTGTTCAAAGCGGGGGTAAACATGTTAAATCCACCGGTATTAGGCTCTTTTCGTTCTTCATTATAACCTCATTGTACTCATATTTTATTTATATTTTGCGGAGGTAATCGGAAGAAGCAGCTGAAAGATCTTGCCAAAGCTACAGGAGTCCCGATAGAGGAAGTGGCACAGCCTATCTGGTTGACTAATGAGGCATTTCAAGTACATCATCTCTCCCATGAGTCGTATAATTAGATGATGCCATGTGGACTAAGTCCTTGTATTGCATTGTAGTGTTTGAAGGCCAACATATTATCAAAGAAAGGGGAAGCTAGAACAAAGGCGTTTGGACGCCGGGTACGACGAAGCAAGTGGCAGACCATAGTGCCAATAAGACTGGTCCAGCGGTTATGGCTTTCTGGATAAGCTATTTGTAAGTATAAATTTGGTTTATAATGTAGGTTCTCGAGTTGAACACTAACATTAGTTTTGGTGCTCATTCTCACTAGGCGTCATTTGTTTGGTCGCCCGGTACCGCTAAAGATGAACGCGAAAGGGCCTTCAAACAAAGGCGGTCATGCGGCCATCAGCAGACGCCATAATACTAGGCGTGAAAGGGGGATGAAGTGTGTATCATTCATTAGATAATTATTTGTGACTACAATGAACTAATTGTTGCGATACAATATAATGCAGGTAAATGAAGACGAAGCCAATGAAGAAGAAGAAGAAGAAGAGAGCAACAACTAAAGACTTAATATATTTTGTAATGTGCAAATTACATTGTGAAATATATTAATTGAATTCAATTTAAATTTTTTATGCTTTGTTCTTATTATTTGTGATTTTTTTGTTATGTTAATTTTATGCTCGATTCTATTTTTTTTTATTCTTAGATTTATTAAACATTTAATTACATATTAAACAATAATGCTTATCTACCATTAATATAATTTAATCAATATTTGTTTCTATTTTTCGAATTTTTAAATTTTTAAATATTTATTCTCGATTTATTTTGTTCATATTTAATATTTATTAATACTATTAATATTATTGATAATATTAATATTAATAAATATTACTAAATATTTATTTATATTAAATATTTGTTAATTTTGCATATGAATATTAACTGTCCGTTAAATCATATTGAATAATATTAAATAAATATTTTTTTTTTTATCAAAATTCTTTAATCGTCGTTGAGCGACGTTATTCTGCGTGGGTCGCCACGTCGGCCAGGCGTCGTTGAGCGACGTCGTCGCGTGGCGCCGGGCCGCCAGAAGCCGAAACCACCCAGCAGACGAGGTGTCGACCACGCCCCGACAACGTCGTTGAACGGCGTTTCACACGCTGCAGCCCGTCGGCCCCGGCCTTCTGGGCAACGCGCCACGCCCCGGCCGGACATGATGGCGTGTACTTTTCGCCGTTGAACGACGTTGCGGAGTCATCTGCCCGCGCCCGGCCGGCGCTACCGGGCGCGGTCACTCTGGCGGCGAAGCTGCGTGGGCGACCACGATGTGCGCCCGGCGTTGAACGGCGACATGTCGCCGCTTAAAGACGCCGCGATTCTTGCGGCCAGCGTATAGCGACGCATAAACGTCGTACATCGACGATCCGACGTCGAAATAGACGTCGTTTATCGACGTTTCGACGTCGATCATCGACGTGCAAACGACGTCTGGACGTCGTAATAGACGTCGTAACAGGGCTTTGGTTTTGTAGTGAGTTACAAAGAATACTATCTTCACCTATCTAGTAATCTACAACAGCATGTCCCTGCGAGGCAAAGCAACTAGTTTATCGAAATGTGTCACACATCTCAAAGTATAAACAAGACTCTAGTGTAGATTATTCGAAAGATTTAAAATCCAAGACTAAACATACTAGCCTAGTTAGATCTCACAAAGGATGGTAACGCAACGCTGGGTTTAGTTCCACCTGGAGATCCAAAGATGCACACTCTAGCAACAAAGCTGCAAGGTAGATGCATGTCACGGAGGCCATTTCAAGAATATTACCCTGCATGGAAGTCCGAAGGCTATTTCCAGCAAAATCGCATTGCGTAAATTATCCGAATGATCACTTTAAATAACATCATGGAGGCAAGCTTCAGAATATGCACAGCTTAGTAGCATATTACCCTGCATGGAAGTCCGACGACTATTTCCGGGTGTAAATATGATAATGCTATCCAAAAAGCACCGTCCGGACGAGTGCTTTAGGTGCTTGAGGTGCTTTTTACTCGATGAATTTACGTTCAACGACCTTGGGGGTTGTTACTCCAGAAATAGTATGCATGTTCCGGTTGGGGAAGGATCGATGACATGGATGTCCCCGCACGAATTGCCAGAGCAATCCTCATGTTTGGCGGGATCTCAAGTTGGCGGGATTCTTGAGGAAGGTTTTCTTTCTTGGATTGTCATTCTTCCCAAGCTCCGTTATCATGGTTGAAAATTCACTGGCAATTCTCAATTCTAATTCCAATCCCAATCCCAATCCCAATCCCAATCCCAATCCCAATCCCAATCCCAATCCCAATCCCAATTCCAATTCCAGTTCTCCATTGCACCTCCATTTTATGGCCAATTCTGAAAGCCTTGATGATCAGAAGAGGAGAATTTATCTGGAATTTGAAGCCAACATGAAAAGAGAATCGAGAAAGAGAATGAAAGAAAGGGAAAAGGAAAACATTCCGCCAAACAAGAGGAAGAGAAAACAATGGCTTAGTGAAAGAAGATTGCAGGAACTCTCAAAAGAGTTAGATGATTCTTTTAATCACATTGTCAGGAACGTTTCTGAGGATTTGGATAAAGGGAAAGTTCTTCAAAGACTTTTCAAGAGAAACAAACATTTGCCATTGCAAGCGGATGTACGCATCCCGGGATATTGCTATAATGAAAACCATGATTGTGAATGTTAGAGAGACAATGCAGCACAAAAATGCAAAGAACAACCGATGTCCTCCAAGCAAGAAAGAGCACCCTTCAAATGGCAAAGATCTTCGATAGGAGGGATTAATCAATCTGCAATTTCAAGGGTTCTATCTGTTCCAAGAAAAACTATTGCCATGGCATTTAGAAGACGTATATTTGCAGAGTGTGAAGCTGGCCCTTGGTCAATATTTGGAAGGAAGAGAAGAAGTGACGCATTTTCAGCTGAAGAAACATCCACGGTGAGGAAGTTTTGGGATGAAAATACTAGAGTTTCACCTTATAAGAAGCATGTGAGGAAGCATTTGGCTGAAAATGGTGATAAAATTGATCGTCCTATTCATTTGCTAGAGATTACACAGGTAATAGTTTCATTCACTTTATAAAATAACTAAATTTATTATTGTAATTGTGTTCAGGTACAATTGTACCTTGCTTTCAAGAAGGAACATCCTAATATAAAGATGTCCCAGCAGGCTTTTGAAAAACTGAAGCCAAGCTATGTAAGAAAACTTCAAGAAAGGGAGACTTGTTGTTGCCAATACCATTTGCACTTAGAATTTGCAAGGCAGGCCATCAACAATATGAGGACAGATCCTTATGGTGTTCATAAGGATTGTAAGTGTCAGTGCAAGGTTTGTAGACCAGGTCTAATCTGCATGGCTAAGGAGAACACCATCAGATCAAGTAGTGATTATTGGAGAATGGTGGTCTGCCAAAAGGATGAGAGTGATGAGTGGCATAAGCATGCTTGTCTGATGCAGACTTATACAAAATGTGGTTTAAAGAAGTGAGTACATGGTTTCCTTTGTTTCAAACCTATAATTTTGCTTTTTATTTACCATGTTTGCTATAATGTATTGCAGGCTGCCAACATGTCCTAAGGAGAGGAATAAGAGCAAGACTTACAATGTGAATTGGAAAGTATTTGAGAAGGTAATGACTTTCAAATTAGATTGCAAAGTGCATTTAGTGACTTCATTAAATATGATTCAATCATATGACTTCCATATCAGGAGCTGATAAATTGGCCTTAACATGGCAGGTAGAAGTCCAAAGGAAGAAGACATTGAAGTCATCTAAGAGACCTCCAAAGGTTACAAAATTGGCCTACAAATTGGGTAGTCCTTTTGAATTTAATGAGCATGCAAGAAAGACTTTGAAATCTTTTGTACCTCATAATTATAGAGCTCATTGGCAAGCCAAGGAATTCAGGAAATGCTTGGCAACACTTCAAGATGATACCATTGTTTCTGTCATAGATTTTGTTGAAAATTATGGATTTAAGATCCAACAAGAAGCTCAATCCTGTCATTGGCATATTGACCAGGTGTCAATTCTAGTGCATATAACCTACAGGAGGATGAAAAAGGAAGAAGAAGAAGAAGAAGAAAGAAAAAAGAAAGAGGAAGAGAACTCATGCAAGAAGAACAAGAACTTGGCCAAAGAGAAATGGAAACAAAGTCTCCAAGGTATTGTGAGGAAACTCATTTCTATATTAGTGATGACAAATCACATGACACAGAATATGTCCAACATTGTCTACAAATGCATGCTGATTGGTTGCAAAGTATTGGAGTTGAATATAAAAAACATGTGTTTTGAAGTGATGGATGTTCTTCACAATTCAAGTCTTCGAGACCATTCCACTTTCTTGGTAGATTTTATGGGAGAATGGGCAAGGATCTTCTATGGAATTTTTTTGCTAGCTCAGATGGGAAAGGTGAGCATGATGGTGCTGAAGCAGTTATAAAGAGGATACTAACTCAAGAGCAAATGAAGTATAATGGATGGAAACTACAGTGCGCAAATGAGGTAGTTGCTTTTCTTAAATGGCACTTTGAAAATCATCCATCTGATCATGACATCAAAAGGTATAATTTTGTAGTGTTTTACAATTTTATTGCAGACATTTCAGCACTTCAAGCACTGTCCAACACTTAAAGCACTTGCTTTTCATATTGTTACAGGTATTTCTGGGAGGTAGAGTCTTCAAAGATAGATTAGAAAGATTGGAATGCCATACTTTAAAGGGAACTCAATTGCTCCACTTCATAAGACCATGTGACAAGGAGAACTCTTTGAAGGTAGCTTACAGACCTTTGTCATGCTTTTGCAACTACTGCATTCAATTTAAGTGGGACAAATGCATCAATATGAGTCGAATTGGTGTTTGGGCAACCATTGAGTTGAGGTTGAAGGATCCTAAGAATATAGGTGATAGCAATGATTTGCAAGAAGATGACAAGTATGATGTTGAGGAAGAAGAAGAGGATGAAGATGATGTAATTAGTTCTATGATAGAAGTGGGTGACGATTTTACTGTAAATGCTGAAGAAGGGAATGAAGAAGGGGTAGATTTTTATGTACTTAGATGCACTGAAGCAAAGAATACTTTGCTAGAAGATTATAAGGATGGATGGGGAAATGTATTTGGGATTGAAGAAGTTATTGTGTCAGGACATTATTATAAACAAATTGATGGTGGTCTAAGGTTTCAACTATTGCAGAATAAGCCAGTGGCTATTGTATACAGCCATCTCGTTAGACTTTCTAAATTTGACATGATTGCAGATGAAGATGACTCAGACTTGTATTTCATGGCAGAAGAAACTTGCCAGCAGATCATGAGTAGTCTACCACCTGCATCATAGAAGGTAATTTGTACAAAATCATTTCTACAGTTTAAATGTGGAAATCATTTATGTGTCAATCTGCCAAATTGAGGCATATCTGCACTCATATACTATTACAAACAGTTTCACAAAATTGAGGTCTCAGCCTCTATGTCAAGGTTTTCACAAAATTCACATGTATTTACAAGAAGTATTCTTCTAAGCAATAGTCAAATATTTCTTCATCTGCTCCAACTGATCAGCACTGAAATGTTTATCAAAACCATCCACTAACCACTTAATCTGACCCTTGCAGTAAGCTCTAACTAATAATCTCTGATCCTGACCAATTTGTTGCTGAAATAGTGCATCCAGAACACCTAGGGATGTTGTAAAAGCCTCTGCCCTAGAATTTATCTTCAAAATTGCAGAAAGGTCTTCAACCTGTGCAACTTGTCTAATCATTGGAAGCAAATAAGAGTTAAGAATACCATCATGAGGATCACTCATAAAAGTAGGCACCATGATGGATGTGAATGGTGGGGACATGTATGTCTTGTATACTTCATCATCTGCAAGAACCACATTATTTCCATATTGTGGAAAAGCTTCATACACCTTATGAAGTGGCTTCATGAATACTGAATTTGCAGATTCGAGTGGCCATTTGAAAGGCATCTCATCACAATATTTCTGGTCCCACACAAATACAAGTTTACCTTTGGTAAAAGGACAGACAACATCAAGAACTTCTGCAACATTGAATGCATTCATGGATGACCAAATTGCAAGGTCGAATAGTCTGGAGGCTTTCTGCAAGGATGTGTGAACACTTGGCCTCAACACAACCAATTTGTTAGTGATTGATGTTCTCAAAAGCTGAGTGAATCCCTGAACATTAAATTATCATTTATGAATTAGTGCTCTCAAAGAAATATTTGAATTTCCTCTAAGAGCATCCATAATTGCTGCAAAGTTACTATTTGTACCTTCATTGTGTACAGATTTTGCTGCAGCATTACCATCTTGTTCAAAACTTGTATCTGCACCAGTAGGATCTACATTTGCAACATCTTCAAGGGTGGACCTTATATTCTCCATAATTGTCTTCTCAACACCCTCTTCTTCCCCGTCTTCATTCACATCGATGTGCATTCTCCGTCTCAATGGATACTTTCTACCCTCCCCAATTTTTTTCTTGTTCTGCCTGGCCTCAGTCCCTTTTTTCTTGCCAGTCCCAACTTCAACCCCTTTGGTCTTGCTATTGTCCTTCCCTTTCTTCTTCTCACGTATAGCATCCTTGTTTGGTGTTGAGTGCTTTTGTTTCTTTCTGTTTGGAGTATCCAACACACATTCAACTTCATTCTCATTAAGACTTGCCTCCGAACCATCTGCCTTGTCATCCCCAATTTTACCACTACTTCTCAATTGCCTTGGACTCAACATCTGAACTTGATTACCTAACTCTGCAAGATCTGGCTCAAAATCAGCATCCCTTGCATGTCTCAGCCTCCTCTTTCTGCTACTAGAAGGGGACTGCAACTGCTCAGGCAGAACATCTATTAGACCTTCAATATCAGGCCGAGCTGTATTTGATCCCAAATCAGCTCGAGCTGTCTTTGATCCCACATCAGATTTCTTATGAGTTAATTTAGGATCAAAAGAAGCAACTTGCTCTATTCCTGTTGGAGTACTCATACCAAGTTCAATATAAAGGTCTTCAGGAATATTACATTCACATTTCAAACATCTCCCTTCCTTCAACAATGCAACACACATCACATGATATTCATGTTCACAATCAAGAAGTATGGACATCTTGTATTTATCATGAAAACTTAAACTACAAGCAATACAATAACTTTGCAAAAAACCTGGTAGCTTTCTTTTGATGGTGTTGATGCAGAAAGGAGAGTTGGTGATCTGCCTCAGACTTTCAAGGTGGCTAGCATCTTCTTTTGCTGCATTTAGCTCAACATCATTTTCAGTTATCTGAGCTTCCAATGACTCCTTCTTCACAAGCAGAAGTGGATCTCCGGGTTTGCAAACAGACTCCAAAGATTCACAGGCATACTCTTCAAACATCAATTTCTTTTTCAATTCTGTGATTTCTAACTCCAATTCCTTTGTACTAATCAAAGCTCTCTTCTCGGCAATACTAGACTTAAGCTTTTCCATATTACTTCTTTTTTCAGACAACCTTTTGAAAATTTTATCATTTGATTTCTCATCGGCCGGCCTAACAACAACAATATCTTGCATTTCTTTTCCCATCTCAGCCTTTTTTTTATCTCAAGCTTCTTTAAGTTTTTCACAACTAACCTGCGGGTTATGTTTCAAATAGGTCTGATCTAGAATAGGCTTAGGATTTTCTTTTGCGTAAATATCGTTTTGGTATCAATTTCAGCTTTTGTTTTTTGTTCCTTTTTTCTCGGCCTGCATTTCTTGTACATCATAACCTGTGCACCATATGAAGCCCAATTTATCTGATGACCTTCGGGATCAAGCAATCCTTCAGAGCAATTTTCCCAAACAAAGGCATAAGCAACCTGTTTTCTTACTTCATTGTTACAAACGCCATCTGGGTAAAATACTCTCAATAAGCTTTCCAATTTTCCTCTCAAATGTGGTCGAACAAAATGAACCTTGATTGCAGACTTTGAGTTGAAAGGTTCCTGCCAAACGGATTCCCATTGATCCTTTGTAACTTGACTTGCTAGCCAATTGTACTTCAAATGGGGCTGCAGACCCTCGTTCGACAAACCATGCAAAGCAACAAAATCCTCCGTTGTTACTGCCTCTTCTACCATTTCGCTTGATTGACGAAGATCAGTTCCGGATAAACGATCTATGTTGTGGGCGGGCAAAGAAATTGGGAAAAGGATACTCTGCTATAGAAAAGTAGATCAAATTTGGGACATTGAATGATTGAGGAAAAGCTTTAGGCGCGGGAACCGAGGTCGAGGTACTAGAAGGTATTTATACCGTGCGGTCACGAATTCTGTCGACCACAAGTGCTTTAGGTGCTTTTAGGTGCTAAGTGCTTTCGCGCTTTTTTGGGTAGCATTATTATATTTACACCCTTCCACCAAAATCGCATTGCATAAATAATCCGAATAATCACTTTAAATAGCATCATGGAGGCAAGCTTCAGAATATGTGAAAACATATATGGCAATCAAGGCATGCGTTTAATTCAAACTTGCAAGATAGATGCATGTCACAAGCACCTAGTTTAATACCCCTAAGGCCAGGCAATAACGGGTCACAATAACTACTAATCTAGCAAATAATTCCGTTTCCCTAAATAGAAACCTAGATGTTTCTCACAGCAAAATTACATTGTACAAATTCCACAAATCATCGCCTTAGCTAGCATGTAGATAAGCTCCAAAATATGCACGTTCTACCAGCATATCTTCTTGGCTTCATGGTTCAGGTAAGGTGACTTGTTCTACTACTGTAATGCAAAACAAGTGGACTTTCACTGACTTGCCTGATCAAACTCCTTTGGATCATTAGACGCCATTGTCATTTGACTGCCAAAAATTGGTTAATCTTCTTTAGCATGCCGCTTTGTAGGCTAGAACATAGTAATACGTGCCAGCAAAGATAGCAATGTGTGAGACAAGATTTTAGCCACAATTTGATATCTTCTAACCTTCTCAAATCCAGAGAAGGATTCGGAATGTGAACTAATACAGTTGGGTTTGTAGATATATAGAAAAATCAACTGTAATGTTAAGAATGAACAAAAGAACATAGACTAGAAAAAGATTGTACCAACCACTTGCAGAGGTTGTACCAAATGCAGCAAGTCTTTAACAGATTCAAGCATCAAACCCTAAGATGGCAATCATAGACCAAGATACTCATAACAATATGACGGCTGTATGAAGCAAAGCCTATAGTAATTTTGCCGTCTTGTGTCGATAATTGATTTACGCGAATTGAATGCATACAGAGCAGATGGACGAGGAACGACAAAAAAAAAACAACGAAGAAAAGGAAATGGTCCCAGCCATGTGCTATGATGGGACGGCATAGCACGAAAGAAAAAAACATGAATTCAGACTGTTTCTGCACCATCTTTCATTAATCCAACTATAACAGGACGGGAATTCTTGTGATGAATATTTGAAACAGATTGAATCAACAGGAAATCTGCGAAAGAGACAGAAAATTATCCGTGACCTTCTCCATCTCCGTGGCTCCGTGCCCATTTTTGGCCGAATTTCTGATTTTCCTAGCCTTAGATTTGTAAAACTAGACATCTATATATTCAAAAAAACAATTTGGGCAGTTATCTCCAATCTACTATAACTATGCCTCCTTGGTTACTCGTTTCTCAAGAAATGTTATCTCACAAACTGATCAGAGAAGTCAAGGAGGCGATAACCCTTTATTACAGCTCTATATTGAAGAACATAACAGCCTGCCGAAGAAATGTTAGAATGAGGCAGCATCTTGATTGCCCTGTATGCCATGTGAGCTGCATATTACCAGGCATAAGGGCCTAATGGTGGCACAACAGTAGGTTTCATAATTTCATTTAGAATGGAAAACATTTAGTGCCTGATATGTTGTGCGCGTATAATAAGTAGAGTTATCAAAAGGAATAATGTCCTTAATCATAGCATTTAAACAATTATGAATAAGAAGAAAAGAGAGAAGAAAAAAACTTTTTTAGCACACTTGACAACAAGAAGGGTACCATCTAGAAGTTTTCCCTTGTAAAGTACTCCAAAACCGTCATGTCCAATTATATTACTCTCCGCGAAATTTTGGGTAGCTTTAGTCAGCTGAGAAATGGAGTAGGGGACTCCTGAATTCGTTGTAAGAAACATGGTTAGTTATAATTAGGTTAGTGAAGGGTGCCATATTAGAAGTGAAGGAAGAATAATGCATGAATTCTTTAGTACAAAAACTTTCTAAGCTGATCATCCTGCTGTGTCATTTTAGCTCGACCTAAAATAACATGATTGAATGGAATTCTGCATATATTAACTTTTACAAATGCCATGCAGGTTCATGAGCAATTAATACATATGTGATTATATGCATCTGGGGGCAAGTCAAAACGCCACCTAGAGACTGTAATTAGAACCTAAATTGAAAAATAAGAAATGGATTAAGATTAGCTTGGGTTCTATTCTAGTAGGCATTAATAAGCCCTTCCTGTCAGCGGGAAATTGAGCTGCGGAGAGGTAATCATCTTAGCCAATAAGACAGGAAATGTACTTCATGCAATTTGAACATGGTGGAATCATGATGGAGCCGGAAGAGCATTTCATCTTTACCTATTACATTAAAAGAGGAAGATGTCATTGTCTTTTCAGACAGCCAGCAACCTGCAATTCATGAAGTATTATGACCAGAAATGTGTATCTTTATGTGTTCATGAGTTCGCTCGAAAAAGAAGCGTCCTCAAAAATAGAGACAGATTTTTTCTTCTCATGCACTGTGACCTGAAGCTAGAGAACATACTTGTGAAAAGTACAGTCGCTGTGAAATCAAGGTGATTGATCTTGGAAGTAGTTGCTTCCAAAATGACCATCTTTGTTCATATGTACAATCAAGATCTTATCGTGCACCGAATGTTTAGGTCTTCCCTATGATCAGAAAATTGATATTTGGTCACTGGGATGCACCTTGGCTGAGCTGTGCACAGTTTTTCTGTGCCTGATGTACTTCTGTGTACTTCCGTGTTTGCAATTTACAGCTAATGAAGAATTAAAGCATACAGTTACCAGGTCATTGGCTGTGCTATCTATGCACCTAGTGTAAGGATTCCAAAGATGACCACTAGCAATGATCACAAGTTGTCCCCCAGGATATGTCTTTGTTTCACAGTCCTCAAACAAATGCAAATTCCTTCCAAGCTCAGCAAAGCCTCCGACCAGCAAGAGCATCTAGAGTGCACACACTATCAGGAATGGACCATTCAGGAACTTCTATCGCTATCGGGCATAGCCCTCTACCAATGTCAATACCTCCACATCTACCCCCTCGGGACAGGCCAATCCACTCTCAAATGATGCAGAGTGGTATTACCATCTGCAAGGACCACTTGCCCCTAAATTTTGAGTTCTTGCTCATAGAGTTTTTCATTCGGGTGATATGTTTTGTTTCAGAACTCCACATCAAGGTGATTTTATATCAGTTAATAGATTCAGGAGGATCATATTTGATGGATTTGTGATCTTAATCTCGTCGATCTAAATGTGAAGTGTTCAACGGCTTCTTTATTCTCTTTTGTCACTCATGCTCATGACGTGAATTTTGTGTATTTTTCTGGCCATATCAGTTCATCTCTAGGATCACCTAAGGATTATTTTTGGACAGTTACGTGTCTCCTTACGTGAAGCTGGATGAGCCAAAATTGCACGAGAGCAAAGATTTTGAATAAGGGTGGTGGCTCAGTGGTGGGCCATCTGGCTTATAAGGATCTGAATTCAATATCCAGTTACAGAGTTCTGTATTTGAGATGGTGTCAGTAGCACCGCGAAAAAGGAGGATAGTGTACCCAGCAATGTTGAATAGGGCAATGGCAGCTGGTATCTTAAGATCTGCTTGCAAGCAGAAGGCCCTAGGTTCAGTAATCTTCATCCTCGATTCTCTAACCTTAGCTTCGTACAGATACGTCCTTTAAAACAAGGTTGCGTACTAAGCTAGTCTATCCTTAGTTTTCTAACAGTTAGATAAGTCCCATAGAACAAGGTTGCATTAAGTCCTTTAGAACAAGGTTGCGTACTTATCTATTTTTTATTTCCCTAACAGTTAGCTTCATTCAGATAGGTCTTTTAAAACAAGTATGCATAAAAGACAAACCAAACAAGGTGCTGCGCACGGAGGGTTGCCCTCCATGGCTCGAGCATGAAGGCGCTTAAATCATACTTGAAAGTCATGTTTTCACCCCCAGATAGGTGGTTACATTAGGCCTAGATTCCACTAGTGGTAGCTAATTTGGTTTTTTGTTGCGAAACTACCATCCTATTTGACGCCATGTCAAACTGGTCGTGATTCCATTAAGCAATTTTTTTCACGGCATTTTTATGCCATGCTATCATCCAAAACTCTGCCAGATGCCTGCTTGTATGAGAATTTTCTGCTCAAAATGTGGACCCAAAAGTATATACACGATTTAAAGCACAAGCATATGTCTCAACTTGCAGCTGGCCTGATACTATCAGATATGCTTGGCGAGCTAAGAAATCAGATACATAATCAATTGTCCCATCATCCTTCTAAAGAATACCACCCTTAATTTTCAACCTTTCTTCCATCTTTCCTCTTCTTTTGCTTTTTGCAGATCCTGCATGGCATCATCAATAGCGGCTTTTCTTTGCTTTTCAGCTTTTAGATTCCTTACAATTTCACCTTTCTCATTGACTATTTGTTTTTTGGCTTCTACATCATCTTTTGAAGGAGGTGTACTACTTTTTTATTCTCTCTCTCTTCTCTCAGCCTCGGCAAGGATTGTTGTAACTTGAACTATTTCTCCCAGCCCTTCACAATCGCTTCTTGTGATAATAGGTGTGTGCATATAATAAAAGCCATTCAAATTAAAGAACATGTGCGTTGCAAAAACAACGGCATGGCGGATCCGTTGAACCGCCACAATCGGCATCTCACAAAATACAGACACTGATGTATTATAATATGTATTGGGCTTGACATACAAACTATATAAGTGTTGTAGATTGGACGAATGAAAATATAGATTTAAACACTTACTGTGTTTGTCCGAGATCGAAGATGAAGGAAGTTGCGTAGGTACTCCAGCTCAAAATGTGTCTTTGCCATTGAATACTTTGATGAGTCAACTGCACCAACTGCTATAATTTTATCTACTTTCAATTCCACCTTCTGCTTCTTGGCAGATTCAGGAGGTTGTTTCAGTTCTCCTTCAACAGTCACACCACGTCTAGCGCTCAAAAGTGGCATGAACCTTCGAGCTCAAGCTAAGTTTCCAAAGAAATAAAAACATCAATGATACTAAATGTAGATGCTTAAAGCCAAGTATTAGTGGTGTCTTTCAAGATGTTAGTGTCATATGGTGTGGTACTCCATAGGGCATGTAGAAGTAGAAGATCAAAAGGAAGAGAAGTACGAGAAGGCTATAAGTAATTGGCACCCATGAGTATTGGTGAAGAGTTTAAAGTTGATTTGGAAGTTTGATCTTGTGCACTTCCAAAGACTAGATAAGTCTAAATGAAGCAGCTTTTAAAGTTAAAGGTTAAGTCCAGAACCCTAGTGGCTTAGTGAAGACTCCAGATATTATGAAGCGATGAAGTCTCAAGATGAAGGCAATCTTTTTTATGTTTATTTTGTATTTGTGTTCCTTTTCTTTTTCCTGTTCTTCGAGACTAATTGCAATGCAGGGTGGTGATTGCCTCCATTTGACCAAACAGATGTTTGGTTTGGTAGTGAAAGAAGCAATTTTTACTCCTATCTACACGGCTCCATTCTATCATGTCATAAAATGGGCGTCAAATGATACTTGACGTTGATAAAGAAATGCCATTTGATTCAAGCAAAGATTAGAGACTGAGGCATGATATCCAATTGGACCTGATTCTAGATGGGAATGCCATCTTGATGGCATTACACAGGGGGGAGAGAAAATTGAATGACCTATATTTGCAAGATGTTTTCAAGATTAAGTCTGCAGAGATAAGCATTTGATAAGCTTTCAACTAGATAGACGGAAACCACCAAGAACAGTCATTATTTGGAAGGCCCTTTAGAGGCATTTGGAACTAGAACCTTATACATACGAACTGGCTTTAAATAAGGGAATCTTCCTGTGTGGGGGACCATAGAAGGCAGCATCTTACTATATGCCTTGTGCAGACTTAATTATGCATGCTTCACACGGGAAATTTTTTAATGTGTGGGTTCTTCCGCTTTCATTTCGTAAGATTAA
Source organism: Isoetes taiwanensis (assembly GCA_021234155.1). Lineage (NCBI taxonomy): Eukaryota > Viridiplantae > Streptophyta > Lycopodiopsida > Isoetales > Isoetaceae > Isoetes > Isoetes taiwanensis. The sequence continues at coordinate 19,435,519 of JAJEKV010000023.1, read as the reverse complement.
ATTGAGCATGCTTACCATTGGAAAGTTTGTAAACTAAATCAGGCATGCTTCACACGGGAAGGTTTATAATGTGTGGGTTCTTCCACTTCCATTTCATAAGACTGACTGGAAAGTTTGTGACGTCTAGGTTCTTCCTATTAATTTAGCTTTCATTTCTTAAGACCTAGTAAAAGCTTCTTGGAGGGTGAGTGTTTGTGTAAATCCTGAGGTACATGCTACTACAATTTTTTAGCACTCCTTATGGAATGATCATTCCTTGATGACAAGGTGGAGAGGGCTATGATACCTCATTCTGCATATGGCATTCTGCTGGATGTTGACGATACTGCATAGTATAAAATTAGTTTCTAATTTGGTGTTTCTTCTCACGTTACAATTGGTTTCTGGTTTCATGTTACGCTCTAGGTGAAGTTATAGACTAGGGTGTCATATTCAACTTGCAAGGAGGTAGTTAATCTAGAGAATAAAGTAAATAGAATGGTAAATAGGAGTTGGAGTGAGCAACTAAAGAAATTTGTGAACATCAAGTTGCTAACCAAGCAAGTCTGTATGTTCATCTGGAGGATCAACTGCTAGATAAGTGCCCCTTGGAATTTATGCTTTGCTGTTGGACAGATCTTAAATGCTCTGCAAGTGGCTTTGGTGTCATTTGACATGGATGAGACTAGCATGTCAAAGGAGCAACTCCTATCTTAAAGCCGCCATGCTGGTGAGGGAAGCTTGAGATCTGATGAGAACATGCAAAAGACACAGTTGCAGTGTTTGAGAACTTGATGAAGGTTGCTAAGCTGAGATTATCCTTCCTCTGTGTTTTGTGAAGAACTGGTCACGTTGGAAGATAATCTCATGTTGGTCACGACAATGTTATAGACTTTATTAAATAAGATGTAATTTCTTCAATGCATCTACACGTTATTGCTTATTACTTAATTTTCAAGCCAAACATGAGCTATTCACAGGAATGCAAGGATGGGAGATATGAATTTAATTGCAAACTTTGAGTTAAACTGGCTGGCATTTGACGTGATAATAGAACTCCATAGCACAACCAATAATATCATGTTGGGCATCAATGGTAGTATGGTACTGTAGTTGACATGAGGGCATAAAGTGGAATGTCGGCTGCAATGACAATGGGACGAACTAAGTTGAAAAAGGCTACAGATCTGATTCAAAATTATGTAAAAATGAACATATCTGTATGCAAATAATCCATGAATGTACCCATACACTTTGGTCCTTGTACAACACTTCCACCATGAGAGTGAGAATATGCAAGGGTTTCAAATATGGAACACCTGCTCAAAGAATGGCAGCCTGGAGCAATAAACAATCAGACGCAATATAAAATCAACATCTACCCTGCAATAGCAAAAAAGGTCCCAGTTGGGTGATAGAAAAGATTACGTTCAAGTTAGTAATAAAAGATCACCTTCAAAAAAATCTATTGTTGTTTGCTCTTTAAACACAACTTGCATATTCCACAAATTGCACTGGAGAAACTGTAGAGACAGGCCAGATGCTGCAATCATAACCTTTTAGTGCCGGCTCATTTCTTTGAATGTTGCAGCTGCAGAAGGAGAAATTTTTGGAAGGGACTTGAACACCTAAAGCAAAATTTCAGGTAAATGGTAAATAAGCAATTATCCATCTTTTTCAACCAGGACTATAAAATGTTGCTTTGTTATGCCTTTCCAATGACAGATTGGAACAACAGAACTGTCATTTGAAAACTAGAAAGTAGATGGTGCACATGGCATGTGCATACTTCCAAAATGGCAGGTGATGCAAGCTATTCATGAAACAAATTGAACGAAAACAAGAGTCTACACCCAAAAAAATATTTAAAAGGTGGGTGTCCAATGATCATTTGTCAGATCTATCGCGGCAATACAGATGGTGACTATAGGTTAAGATTCATGACATACAAGGTCATGTGGCAATATGGAAAAAAGTGAAGGAAAGATTAATCGTGAAGGCATCCTTCTGATCTACTTCTAAGCATACGGATTTCGAACCATAGAAGTTTTCATACCCAAAGTGTGAAGTACGCATCAATTGTCACCGGAACAATTGCGATAAAAATATAGATTAATTCTTGAGATGCCTCAAGCCCATAGTGCTCTAAAAACATCTCAATTACTGTCTCCCATCCGGGTTCAGAGTGGTAGCTGATACATGTTCCAACAAGTACAGTTTAGAAAAATTCAAATTTGTGCACCAAACGCCTGACTACTACATTGCTATGTTTTAGTTTACTTTGTGCAACAAATGCCTGACTACTACATTACTACGTTTTAGTTTACTTTCTGCATCCTTAGTTTCCCTTGAACGTTGTTCAGGTGTTTGAGTTCAAAGCTTACCCCAAGAATATCTCTGAAAGAAGGATAATTATAAATGCCTTTCCCATATCTGAGATATTTGTGAACAGTCTGTCACCAGTAAGTCTCAGCAACGCTACCCATGCAATAAATCAAGAAGGCCCGATGAAAATTAAGCACATGGGAAATGTGAAACAATAGCTTACACATAAAAGAAGATAAAGCAGATAAACTTCATCTGGGGTGGCCACTGAACCCAATTCCTTGAGTTCATTAAAGAGATGTCCACTGATTGCTATAATCCAGGCATCAGAAGAAACTGGCTAAGGAAAAGCTGAAATGCATTTCACCCTTCTAATGAAGGAGCTTGGTAAGTCAGCTTGGAGCCCATGGATATCCACTGGATGTGTTTTAATCGAATCATTGGCTCTTCAAGATAAGATTAAATCCAGCATGCTACTTTTGAGTAATGCTAAAATATAACTCAAGCATTTGGAATGGCGACCTGCTTCTTCCAAGCTGCCTTCTTATCACAGGATTATGACCAGCATAAACTCTAGTGGTTAAGTTTAGCAAAATGGCAAAATTTTAGCCTTTTAGAGAGAAATCTTGACTAAAGTAAGGTGGAGGAACCATTTTGTAACGTAAAAAAATTGGCCTGGATACTGTTAACATTTTAGCTGTGTTTGAAAGTATGGTGAGAAAAAAGTTGTTAACATAATTGAGGATAAGAAAAAATTGGCCGCCTAATATCTGGGTCTTTATTGTTCTAAGAAACAGCCAAGCAAACGTAAGTATGGATAAGGAAAATGTGGGATGTTTAGCCAAACACAAGAAAGTGGAAATTCCAAAATTTGCAAACTTTGGCCAAGCAGTAGAAATTTTTAGGCCTGGGATTAGTCTAGATTAGCCAAACTATTTTTACTATCTAAGAGACATGACCACATTAAAGTTTACTATGATCATGACCCTAAACACTGGGATGCATTTTAATCTGCCACGATCTAACCAGACTATTATCATTCCACAAGGTCTAAAGAACAAGCTTCTGCTATCATACCTGTTCAGGATTAAATATTATGCCTGCAATGGCGTTTGAGAAAAGATTCCCGAACGCACTTCTATTTTCCAACCTCCACTCATCACGAAGTTCCAACCTAATAAAGTCATCATTGAAAAGCTTAGAACATGTGCAAGGGACCCTCGCTACTAACTCTGGATGATTGTATTTCAAGCAGAAAATAACAACTGTAGATTGATATAACATTAGAGTACTGATACAACAGAAGTATTAAATGACGTACGCTTTTTCATGCAGATGCTCATCCAACTCGTCTCCAATCAGGGGCGGAGCTTTTCCAATTTCAGCATACATCTTTACCTGTTGCTCTTCCAATTTCAAGGAATGGATTATCTTTAATTCTGTGATTCCCTTACAAGCTGACTCAGATTTCCAACTGAGGCATCCACCAGCACCTGCAAGGACATAATATTAAAATACACATTGGCAAAGGGAAAAGAAAACGATTTCTGAGCCGATTTACCTGTTTGCCAAATCTGAAACTATATCCTAGTTGAAAGAACATTTGTTCTGAAGCCTTCCCGTTTTCACCCAGCCTTCCCGTTTTCATTAACCTCCAGAAATGCGAAAGAACATTGCTCTGAAGCCTTCCCGTTTTCACCCAGCCTCCAACAACTCTCTTGCCCACAAAAATGGACCCACAATCTTCCCGACCGATCTAATGAGCATAGTCCGGCTAAATGGAGGCGGCTTCAGAGATTCTGAAATAGCAAGGCCATCCATCGCCGCCCGGTTAGCCGGTTTCAAAGTCGCTGCCCAATAACAGCGGCCACCGCCAGTTTACACCCAATAGGAAGTTTTTAGCGGTCATTAGCATATTCTTAGCATATGTTGACATATACTTGAAATATTCTATAAACCCACGCTTGCCCCCCTAGGGGCAACCCAAAAAGAATGTGCTATAATTTGACATGGAGGAGTTCCTGTAGTTGGACTTTATTCTCAAGTTCTACTATGGTCATGTAAATTGTACTGCAAAAATGTTTGCAATGGAGACCAACATTTCATCCATTAGGACAGTATCCAATGGTACTGGCTGCAAAAGAAGAAAGCAACATCAAAAGAAACACCCAAATGCTCCTGAAGTATACACTACTACTTGTTAAGCTATAATTGAAATGAAAACACAATAAGACAGTTAAGAGGCTGCCGGAAAAGAGGACAAAAATGCATCTTACAAATGTGACGCTGAAACAAAGATGCTTATACTCATCAGGCAAACCTCTCAACATATGCATGACTAAATCAGATTCGCCCATGGTGCCAGTTGCTCCAAGGTATTGAAATCTGATTCCTTTGGCCTTCTTAAAATACTTACTTATATCCTTATAATCATTAAGAGAACTCATTAAGTTGCTCTCTCATATTAATGCTAGTGGGGGAGAGGATATGGCAGCATATATGGAGCATCAACTAGAAGCATCAGTCTATTCATAAACATTCAAAACAAGAATACATCTCTACAGCATTTCAAAACTTTATCCAACCCCTAGGAGAACCATCACATGTTAACACTCCTATATTTACCATATTCTTTGATCATAGACTCTTATTTCCATACTATATTTACCATACTTTCAACATGACACTTTACTTCCATGCAATGTACATCTATACATGATATATTTGCACATTAACTACATGTCTAACAAATCTAACTCCGCATTCCTTTCAGCATACAAGACTCCTCAAATGCTCCCAATCTCCCTTATAATCCGTCATTTCCCAGGAGGCTCGGGGCAAGAAAATGGCAACAAATGCTTCCCAGCAAAGACTGGCAACAAATCGCATCAAACGCTTCACCTCAATATATGATGAACTCCCAATAAATCCCGCAAAGACTACTCCAGCCACAAACAAGTTCCAAACAAATGCACAGAAAACTGGTGACGCCCAGCACACCTTACTTCAGCAACAAATGCAACAACATATGTTTTTTCTTGACAATTCTCGAGCAAGAGATGCTTTTTCCACAAGCGAGGCATGCAGTTTGTTCTCTATCGATTGAAAAATAGACAAAGAAATCGCCAAAGAAAAAGAAACTGATCCCCCATCAAAGAAATTGGAGACCAAACAAATTGTCAAACAAAAACTTTGACATTTGACGTCCTCCCATGGTCCTCGAACTGCCTTGCGACTCCCACAGCCTGTAGAATGATGCCTTCCCTCTCAGCTCCTACACGTCCAAACAGCACTCCCCTTGCACTGGAATTTGCCAATGAGGCGGCTCCGATACCATGACAAGACTTGGATTGAACTCAAAGTCAAAAAATACAAAGTCTGATCTGCATAAGATCAGCAAGAACCTAATGACTATAATTGAAGACTCTGAAAGGCATACTAATCTAGACACCCCATTCTAGAATGGGGCTCACATGAAACCAACAAACCGCCCGATAGATAGGCTTCTCATTCATCTCAGCAGATTTTCTACAATGGTGGACAGTGGGTAGCCGCACACATGCGAACTACCCACGAAAAATAAAGGAAAAATCCAATTATATCATTTGGACCCCAAAAAATACAATGCTAATAGATGAGTGGCTGATGTACCTGCCGAAAGCTTATCACCGGATTAAACCCCCTCTTCGGGTTTTCGAGGAAAAACCCTAGTGATAAGCCTTCGGCAAGGGGCTTGGACAAATGTAAGGCATAAGAAATCGCTCCCAAAAAACCCCCGCATGGAGAAGTCGAAATAGATGCCGCTCGCCAACCTGTACCTGCACATCACCAATACAACAAACGAGACAACACAAACATACCGAGGGATAGCATCACCCGGGGGTGGAAAAAAAAAGCATCACCCAAATGGGTGGAAGAAAAAAACATGATAAAAATGTAAATTTGTGCACAATCCAATAAACAAAGAAGGGGAGGGTGGGTTCAAAGAGAATAAGGTACCGCTGAGAGAAGAGGAAGCGCCGATGAGACGTTGATGCGAACCGCCCTAAAAATAGCCGAAAACCCTAACCGTGAGAGGGCATGCGTCGCATGCATGCATGCAAGATATGCATGCTCGCCCCCTTCTAGAATGTCGATCCGATGTCTCGGATCGATGCGATTCTAGAATGGGGCTCGCATGAAACCAACAAACCGCCCGACTACCAGAGAACTTCCAAGAAAGGACATGCCACAGCATGACAGAAATGCCAAATGGGCCAAACCAAGCAGGAAGAAGCCCCTCCCCTGCCTGGAAACAATTCAAAGAGAATAAGGTACTGCTGAGAGAAGAGGAAGCGCCGATGAGACGTTGATGCAGAACCGCGCCTAAAATAGCGAAACCCTAACCAGAGAGGGCATGCATCACATGCATGCATGCAAGACATGCATGCTCGCCCCCTTCTAGAATGTCGATCCGATGTCTCGGATCGATGTGATTGGTGTCTAATATAATGACAAGAATTGGATTGAAATCAAAGGCAACAAAGACATAAAATCTGATCTGCAGAAGATCAGCGATGGCTCCTCTGAAAGGCATACACACTAATCTTTACTCCCGGTTGGTATCATTACAACAAACAAATACGTTGAGATACTAACAAATGAAGCTAACAACCAATGCTGATGTCACAGCATGGGTCTAGTCAGCAAGATACATACATTCTAATAGGGTTTATAAACATTGACGAGATCGGTTTTTTCTAAGACTTATGGCAGATAGAAGTTTCCCAAATAATGTTAATCATGTCCTTGAATGAACTTGATACCATATATACATACGATAGATCGTGAACATAACACCAACATGGAAGCCTTTAGGACATCACACTACTGGAAAGCAACAAGAACTTGAGGATTAGGTTCTGGTGATTAGTCGCGAGGGTTCCCTGCTGTTGCATGACAAGATGACTAAAGTGGAAGACACCACAACTGCACAAGGCAGGGATACGAGAGTAACTTCTCTTCTCTTCCCCTCTTCTTTGATTCATCCATGTGGAGCAAGGAAAGCAGTTTGAAACCTATCGATCTAACCTGAAGAATGGGGGACCTTCAAACAACTAGACCCATTTTCACATGTGAATGGAGATAATCCTTAGAAAGATTAGATAATGTTAAATATCATGTACTGGTAGCTATTTTTCATTCTGTAGACAAGTTGTACAGCTCCCTCATGATCAACATCACTTTCTCCATTTGGCCTTGAACAGCATGACAGATATAAATTAAACTACTTGACTAGTTCACCTGTGGAAACACAGGCACATCTTTGTCCCAAACACATGGCAGAAATCCATCTTTACCACCTCCAAATGCCCCCAGCTCGTCTTCAAAATAATCCCTGCACAGATGAACTATTCCACAAGCATTTATTAAATAGAAGGATGAGCACAAAAAGTGCTATGATATGATGAGTTTTAGGCTTATCCTCCCAGGGGCCCACGGACCAAGAGATCCATCCCTATGATCAAGCAAATGTCGTAGCAAAGAACCTTCTAAAAATGCTGAATCCCTATACATGCAAAATAAGTTGCTCTTAATGTTGTAAACACCTCTGTGTGAATCAAATGTTTGTATACCTGAAAGGAACAGAACAAATCTTCAAGAGTGCAGAATGCTCATTTCTATACATCAAGGATCGGAAAGTGCCCTAAATGCAAAGAAGAGTTTTGATCTTAAATACATCCGTCAAGGATCTGCAGTTGTAGAGCTTGCTATTGCAATGCAAGAGATGATAGGTAGTCAAGTGCTCGATAGAGATAAAGTCTTATAAGATTGTGAAAGTAACTTTTACCGCATAATATAATACAAATCTGGGAAATATTATGCAAACACCTTGAACATTTACCCCTGACAAGTACCCTAGCACAGGTTGAAGCGAGAATTCCTTCATTGTGTTCGGACATCCGAGGCACCACATAACTACTTATAAATGTTGACAATGCTTCTAGTGCGTGACCCGACCACTAAAAAGGGGTACAGGCCATCAACTCAGAATAAATAACCGTGAAAGGAATTAAGAGAAGCAAACAAGCAAGCGGCAGAAATCTAGACTCAAGTGAAGAGGAATTACCTGATCTCTGCTTGTAATCTACCTTCAACTTGTTTCAGGATGCCATTGATATTCCCGCTGAAAGGAACCGTCCACAAAGCAATAATGTCTAGTTCCTGTTCTTGCAATTCCTGGATATATGAGATCAAACCAAGACACTACCTTGAGCCGATACTGTAATGAGTGAATGTTGTAATTGACCAATCAACCTCTGCTCATCTGAGCGTCGAGAGTGCACGAAAAAAAAAAGACCTCTCCGGTTAGCCGGTTTTGAGAGCGGCTGTCCACCAACAGAAGTGACCGAGAGTTTACAGCCAATCATAAGTTTTGAGCAGTCACAAGCATATCATAGGGATATTCTAGCATATACCTAGGATATGCCAAAAGCCCACATAAACAAGGGTTTGCCCCCCTAGGGGCAACCCAAAAAGAAAAAATTTCCTCCCCCTTTTTTTTTTTTTTTGGTGCCATCCATTTGGAAAAAATCTCTATATATACATTTTCAACATCACATTGGAAGCACTGCATGGCTCAATTTGGCAGTTTTAGAGGCATGGTTGGGCCTTCAATTTAAAAAAAAAAAAGGAAAAGAGGAAAAAAACTTAGTTAGAATGGACGTCCTAAAATTTAGTATGCCAGTCATATTGAAACAACTCAAGCTAGCAGAATGCAAATCACGGAGTGCAAGAATGAATGGAAGTATAACATCTCTTCTTTAGGAAAATATATATTTCAACCTATTGCATCAACTCTATAAGACTTTACATCACAGAGCCTTAATACTCCTCAAATTTTCAATAACATGCCTTTCAAAAGCTTAAATTATTATCCTGTATATCTACACTCATCACACATCCAACTACATAAGACTTCACAATGCATAGTCGATCATGAGTCTCTTGATCAACGCATGACTAGGTGTACCAAAGTCTGATACGTTTTGCACGAAGCATGTGAATTGAAGTCAAAAACGTCTTATATGAGCATAATAACTCTCAATGACGTACTGCCAAAGTTCTAACTTCGCATCACTTTCACAACACAAGCCATAAAACTGCCCAGATTAACTTTGAACAGCTGAAAACAAGGTTCGTTGTCCACAAAGGTCCATTTTCCATAAAAGACTCTAGACATTCAATATTTTTAACAAGACCCTCTCTCCCGCCCTCCCTCTACACCAATTACACGTGTCTATAAATGAAAATGTCCAACTTTTCTTCGCGCTCTAATTATAATTATAGTTGACTACGCATTCCATCTACAATCTTCCATAAAATCAAAGTCCCATGGGATATAAGTATCCATGTCATCCTTTCATCCCAAACCATCCCATTCCATTCTATCCTACGCAATACGTTATATAACCCATTTCTTGCCACCAAGACTGATGCCTAGCGGGCCACACCTTTATACATTTCATTGTTAGCTTCGACTAGCAAAATTTAGCCACACTTCTATTTATTCAAGTCCAGCAATTTACCAATTATGATTAAATATATAAAATGTACACATTTGATTGCCTTCCTTCATATGTACCACTATATTTGATAGAAACGCTTGGCATCCTTAGATACATGAGTTCTAGGGTTAAAGGATTTAAGATTAGAGTCAAATTAAGTAATGGATGGCATTGATTTATGATTTAGGGTTCAAGGTTAAAGGTTTTAGAGTTTAAGATTTAAGGATTTCAATTGAAGTTTATGGTTTAAGGGGTTTCTTCAGCTATACCATGTGTAACCTAAACTATACCATGTGTTTAGGTTACACATGGTATAGTTTTGTACCCAAATGCCTAAACTCCAAACGATAAGTTGCCACAAAATTAACAACATAAAAGAGACAGTAATGGGTCACATTAACACAACATCAATGTAGACAAGACAACGTTGGTCAAATGACCATTTTCTCACACTTGCTATTGAACCATTTGTTTAACAAACCATTTAATCCAATGATGTTCTCTAAGACAACTTTGATAACAAATAGACATGCAACAAATCACTCTCACACATATCAATATTTTTAAAATGTTCATAAACTTTAATGCTTTTAGAAACCATTTTTTCGGGTGGTAAAGGCATACATATTTTGTACAAGATTAGTTCATAGCATGTTTAGATTTTAAAACAAGGTTTGTTCTCATCCCTCAAGCCGATGTACATTTCCTATTTCCATTGTCCATAAGGTGGGGAAGTAAGTCATATCCACAGGAGAAGCGGCTATGCATAATATAAATTCCTATTTCTACTCAATGCAAATCATGCAATATGCCTTTTTGCCCATTTCATGTACAAAGATGATTCTATCTATAAATTCTAGTGTAGCTGCAGAATAATACCCTAAAATCATTCCACACGTTCTCGAGAAATGCCCGGCATCGCCGGGCACACGTTTCTAGTATGTATAATTACATTAGATGACTAAATTCAAGGTAGAAACTTTTCACAACAGCGGGTTGATAAACTATAAGCAAAGGAAGACATAATGATTGATAACAGGAGACTATATGCAAAGTGGCAAATTTGAAGTAGCGATAGTCTGTTTAACAGGATGCCTTGCAGAGATGTGTCATCGGATGCCATGATTGTAGCCTATGCCAGAAATGGTGAAAGCGAAATGCATTATCTATATTCAAGCGAACGTGCTTAGTTTTCATAGTGCTCTTAGGGCCTGCGCCAACACCATAGCCTAGGAAGCCAAGATACCGCACAAACAAGGGAAGTAATTACCTGAATATAACACCTAAGAAGGAATCGATTAGGAATCAAGTCTCTACAATGGCAAAGGCGAGATGCTGCACAAACTATCATCTTATTTTGCTTTAAATACTACAAGAAATTTATCGCGGTGGCCAAGGCCGCCGTGAACATTTTGCTTTGTCAAATTTGTGCGAGTTCAAAATAATGTGAACGTCAAGCTTGGTCTCAGTTCAAGTCTTCTAAAATTTGAACCCAGTATCAACTACAAATATGAAGGATTTTCCAAAAAGCTTACAAGCGATGCCACATAGAAGATTTTTGTGAAGTGGAATTGGTGGCAAAGGGAACTAGTGTCTGGCTTTACCCAGTGCATTGACCATTAGTGTGAAGGTTCACAATCAAAAGAGCCTCAATCCTTTATTACATATTATAAATTGGCCATTTGACTGGATAGGTCAACAGTGTTGAAGGTCATAAATGAGTAAAAAATGTAAGGTTATCAATCTTGTTAATTTGGAAATTTCCGGCCTGGACAAAAATGTTTTTGGATTTTTTCCTACCCGATTTCCCTAAGGTTTTGGGGATTTTTGCAGCCTGAAAAAAAAAACGATCTTCCAAAAATGGGAAACTTTTTTTTAAGCATGATTTCATTTGCCCTTTCCAATCTTCATAGCATCAATTTGCCCCCTTTCAGAGCATCGACTTGCCCCCTTTCGATTTTAGGTAGAGCAGCAGGGCAGTGGATCTTGCACTGGTTATTGCAGCGTTGAATTGCCGCCTTGCACAATACCTCTTAGGGTTTTAGGTTTATAAGAGGGCAAAATCGTCTGGAGCTTTCATCTGCAGCTTGAGCTGGAGCTTTCATTTGGAGCCTGGAGCTGCAAGGGCACCAAGAGGCAGCAAAATTAGAAGGTCCTTCAAATTTTGATTGAGTACTTTGAGCTGTAAGACCCTTTGTTAGAAGTAACGTACATCATAATCTCATGGTTAGTTCAAGTATTTGAGCCCAACATCATAATTGATCCATGCATACTGGTTCATGTCTGTTAGTTAGTCATAACTGGTGTTATAAGAGATCATTTTATTCAGATGTATGCCCACCTGGTATCTATACTCTGCTAGATCATTAACAGCTTTTGTAAATGTAACAAATTTGATAAGAAAGCAACTTTACAATATGCTGGTTATGCTGGATCAAACTGATCAGTTTTATTCTTTTGCAAGTATGGAGTGCATCAAAAAAGAACAATATGGGTAGATCACTTGCATAAATTACAGAATGCCCAATTCAGACCAACAATTCTTCTGAATATAACTTTATTGTTCCTGATCAAGAAGGAACAGTGTTTTGGCATGGCCATATAACCTGGTTAAGGGGCACAAGGTATTTGCACAGACCATTTCTTCCCACATTAGATCCTTCTCCAAGGATGGTGATTGGGGTTTGTTCATTCAAGATATGCTTTGTATACATAGGATTTTTGCAGTAGAAGTTTGTTAAGACTTTATTGTGTATTGTTTGGTGACGAGGTATGCTTTGTTATTGATGTTGTCGCATGTTCTGCATGTATGAAGTCCCAACACATCTCCATTTCGAAGAACAAACTGTCGCACTATGTGGGTGCCAGAGTTCAATTGATTATGCAAGGAAAATTAGGTACAATTCTGAGCATGCAAAAATTAAAGTTCCTTCATCTGCAGATCACATGTGATGGTATATCAAAGAACTAGAGATCATGGAGCAGGCCCATTTGGAGCAATCTTTCATGGGCTATAGCTCCCTCTTCACTCTTATTTACTATCAGTTTATGATTCTTATTGTACTATATCAGTCAGATTCTTTGTTATTTCATTCAATTGCGAGCTTTCAACTCCTCTCTGCGTTTGAGTATCAGGACCCTAAAACTCATGTCTCATTCGAGTATGTGGTAAGTCATCATCGCCAATATTTCTGTGGCATGGATGCCACTTTCCATTTACTGGCATGATTTCAGTGGGCCATGATTTCTCTTAGGCATGTCTTGCCGAGTTGCAATTAGCCATCTATCTACTCTAGCATCAACAAATTTCTTAGCAGCATATCTGTTCATGGGGATAAGTTTATCCACTCAACATTATCTGAGTAAATTCTCTCTTTTACAGTTAGAGATTGTTAGTGAACATATATCTCATATTTTCAAGATCCAATATAAAAGCCCAAATGCTGCTAATCATTGGATCATTCTCAAGAATAGGTTGCAGTGTTTGTGGTCACATTGAAAGGATCTACAAGCAGCCAACCAGGCATTAATTCTATTTCTATGTTCATTATATTGCCATGTGATCTCTGTACTTTTTCAAACCTTTGCCATTTCTTTATCCTTCCTTCTTTGATAGTCTGTTTTTTAACAAGATTTCAAGTTGCATTATGGATATTATGCACTTGCAAAACTTGCACATTGTATTTCCTTTCATGAGAGCTTACATATGAAGGAACAATAGGGAGCTTAAATATGAGGGAACTATAGTTGCATTTCTGGAGCTAAGTTGTAAGAGTACAACAATTCTTTCCTTTGTCCACCAAACTTGCTCTCTTTGAACTACAGGCCAGAAGTTAGAGATGCCAAGAAGATATGTTGACATGTGTTTTTAGGCAAACTGTCCAAGAAGATGAGGGCTTCCATACATGCATTCAAGTGAGCAATTGCATCTGTTTACAGAGAATTACATTTTGCAGTACCCCTCAAAAGTGTAATTCTATGATTTGAAGATCTCAGCAATAAAAATTATCACAAGCAAGTAATTCACTGATTGCATCTATTCTCAAACAAGCATGCCGTTGGGTTTTCTCCTTGGAGGAATTCTATTTCTCAGGTTGTTTGATTGTCTGTGTAATTACTTGAATGCGTTGATGGGCCTGCATAGTCAAAATGATGTTGCACCAAGCTGCCATTGTCCACGTTAATGCCAGATAGAATACAAAAAATATTGTTGCATGAATGTGCCACTGCATATGTTAATGCTAGATCGAGTAGTACATAATTTTTTTTCTGTTTGGGCAGTTATGCCTTAGTTGCCTTAGCAGTTATTATGATTTCTCTGAATGTCCAGATTAGTTGTGCTGCATGTATAAACGTTTGGTGTTTCAGATTGTCCTGGTTAATTTGTACAGATGAATGAAGCTATTGTTGTTTGCCTTCGCATCATTCTTTGCTTTCAGATAAAAATAGCTTGGAGAATTAGACATCTGAACTCGCAAGTAGCTTCATCAAATGTTAATTCTTTACCACAGTTTGTACAATTTAAATCCTATGGGAGTAATCTGTGACTCCATTTTATTTATTGCTATTCTTTATAGTTGTTCGCAGCTCTATTTGCATGTCAGATTTTGTACTGATAGGCATTTCAAATTTAGTGCAGTGCAATAAAAGTATTTGGAACTTTTCAAGTATGTCCTTTCTTATGATTTAAAGTTTCTACTCTAAGCATGGTTCGAGATAATTTCACAAAAGTCATCACTGGAAGATAGTTCAGCAGTCTTGCATTGCAGACCTATTTAGTTGAGTGAAAATTGTTGTTGCACCAATCTCCCATTGTCCATCTTCATGTAATAAAGAATAGATGAAATGTTATTCCACGAATGTGCCTCGCATGTTAATGCCAAATAGAGTACATATCAAGTTACTTGCCTTAGTAGTCGTGGAGATGTGAGATCTGAGTGTCCCCATTGATGGTTCATGTTTCAAAAAATTTAAGAACCTCTACCTGCATACCCTTATTAACATGTAGAGTAAGTTATATTGTTCACGATTCAAAAAAGCTCTAATTGCATGCCAGATTCTGTGCTTGCGAGTAGGTTTACCATTTGATAAGCCAGCCTATCTGAAGTTGTCTGTAACCACAAAGTTGATGCAATAAAAGTATCTGATGCTTTAACGCACTTGCAGTAAAAGTTATATTATCTTAGCAATTGGCATCCTTAAGTTCATGATGCATATGAAATGATGGTTCGTTTATTAGCATTGCAATCTCCACTGTAACAAGACCTCGAGATTATTTGAGCAATACAAGTTCTTGCAACAGAACGGTCAGTTGATACTAGATAGGTACTCACTCATTATTCTGCGTTCGAGTTACTATTTTTTTCAGTTGAGATTGTATCTTTTTAGTTTGAGTCATTAATTGGTTTTCACATGGTAGTATCTACCCCTTAAAGGCGGTAGATATCACATGGATATGAACTTGGTCACTTTCTTTTATCTTTCTCTTGCCAACCAATCAAGTTCTTTTCTATCTATTTATCGAAATAACTATGGAGCTTTAATTTGGATGTAGTTCATGCATCATATGACTGTTGGCCTAATTTCATTGCATATTAACTATAATTTGAATGTGGTTCATGCATCATATGACTGTTTGCCTGATTTCATTGCATTTGATGTGCATGTGTGCCATGTAACATCACTATATGTAAGGTATCTATTAGTTTCTCTTTTTTAATAGAGTAAACTATAATTTGGACATCCTTGCATTGGAATAAATTGCAAGTTACACAAGGTTATGGAAGACATTTAAGTTTGTCACATGGAAAGGTTAAAAGTCTTACAACTTGATTCCTGAAGCATATGCATCCCATTCCTCAAGTATATCCTGAAAAGATAGCAAGCCATGTATAAGATAATGTTTGCACTTATTGATATTTCTCTTCTTGATCATTCGTTCGTTCTTTATTTTTGTCCATTGAATAGCATTGTTAGAATTTTACACTAAATACTATATGGGCTGGTTCAACTTCACTAGAAATGGATATTAACAAGTATGGACACGCGCAACATTTTTGCAAGGGTTTAATATTTTTTATATGTGACACATCTATTATACCCCTGATGTTGCTTCTGGAAACAATATGCCAATATGTTCTTTGTCGAAATAATCTATCAGTTCTGGCCTTTACAGATAGTAATTCCATTTTTTCCAACAAATCCACGCGCTCTACCATTCTATCAATGGCTTATTAATTTGGCTATGTCTAACAAGGTGTCACCTATATTGCTCGATAGAGCGCTGCCCTTGCAATTGGGTCATTGCGCTTATGGGTGTCCATTTTTCGAAAAAATTAATGTTATTTTTACAAATTCTCAGATGAGTTTTAAATACAAATTATTTGAGGCTGGAATTCATTGGCGCAACTGCTGCATAGGGCTAGCTAATGCTTATGAGAGTTTTAGTGGTGAAATGGTGGACACACGATCTTTTTATATGCAACATTATACTCCTCTGATACATGCAAGATTGAGGTCTTAATTGCCCAAATTATCAATGCCCCAAACTCCTCCATTCACATGTCACCATAAAATCAAAATAATATATGCTAGAAATTCCCTACCCATTTATATTATTCATCTTTTTCAAATTTATGAATATATAAACACATAAAAATTCCATTTATCTGCTTGCGTCATGTCTTTTCCAATGATGTTATAAGCTTTTGAACTTAATAACTCTCATTTTCCAAACTACAAATAGATTTGATTTATTTCTTGAGCAAGAATTGCTAAACTCCATTCATTGAATAAAAATGCAAAGTAGGAAACTTTCTTACTCTCCCTCCGATGTATAATGGTCCGTTGAATGTCTTTCTTTTTGTTGGTATGTAAAAACATACAAGCTTGAAAGTATAGAGGGATCATTTGGTTGTAAAGGTTGCTCACATTCTTTTTCTCTGTTCAAATATGTGTCGAGGAAAACCATAACATTACATTCGATTTTGCGAGGGAAGGGGACAATAGAATAGAATAGAATAGAATAGAATAGAATAGAATAGAATAGAATAGAATAG
Organism: Isoetes taiwanensis; assembly: GCA_021234155.1. Taxonomy (NCBI): domain Eukaryota; kingdom Viridiplantae; phylum Streptophyta; class Lycopodiopsida; order Isoetales; family Isoetaceae; genus Isoetes; species Isoetes taiwanensis. The sequence goes on along the minus strand of JAJEKV010000023.1, from coordinate 19,418,610 downwards.
AATAGAATAGAATAGAATAGAATAGAATAGAATAGGTTTTTAACATCCACGGAGATCAATTGGCCTATGGGACCCAAACAAAAAGAGAGCAGCAAGCGTATTACTGACAGGATTAAAAAATCCCCGCCCCGAAGGGATCACTTGATTGTCAAGGTTGCTTGCATTCTTTTCCTTTTTTCAAATACGTGTCGAGGACAACCGTAACATTGTATTATATTTTGCATCAGAAGGGGATAAATTCCACATATGAAGCAATGAATGCTTTATTCAAAACAAAAATTGGAAAAATAAGGAAGCTTCTTAGCATGTTGAAACACGAGTACATTGGAAGCTTCAAGCCAGTTGATGCAATGGAAATGCGCAAATTTTTCTATATCAAATACGTTTGGCAGGAATGCAAATTTGCGCTTCACTATTGCTTCCACAACCTTCAAATCCAACTTCTCATGCTCCAAATCCTTTTTGAGTATTAAACAACAAACTTGGACAATAATTTAAAACGAGCATGACTAGCAACTCTAGACACGTTCCTAAGCCCTTCATCCATCCATCCATCCATCCATCCATATATTTCTACAATAACATTGTATTCACGCCCGGCAACGCCGGGCACCATAACTAGTTAATGTTAAGATATTGTGTGAGCGTGATTAACAAAAAAAAAGATCATAGGGAACTAAGCAAACGCATGTGAAGTGTAAACATCCAGGTGGATTCGAATGGTAAGTGCAAAAATAAAATTGGCCAAAAAATTTCCAAATCAAGATATACATGCTCTTTTATAGTTGGCATGAATAAGTGAGCATGAATAATTGAAGTGGCAAGGGATTCGAAGATGCACCCCACACATGAGAAATAAAAATAGTAATATTCCATGGCCTCTTGAAAAAAGAAAATAGGAAAGTAAATGCAAATAAGAAACTTATCATGTAGCAATGTTTGGCTTGGCATCGTTGGGCTTGGGTGAGATAGATTGAATAATAAACCCATGTGTATTAGAGGTTTATAAGCAGGTTTTTGTGTAGAGGTATAAGGATTCACGTTTTGCTTCTTAACATTGTCCATGCACATAACACCGACAAATTGCATAACACTGACAAATTGCCCGTGAAGTATGATGTTGTAAGCTTATTTATTCTACCTATATCCTGCCAATGCAGGATCAATAGACACCACCTCTGTTGAATGAACCAAGAAGATTTTGGACAATTATTGCGTTGCCCACTATTGACAGTAATAAGTAGCAGGGTTTTGGTTTGTGGATGTTCCATTATCTCAATTTGGGATGGAGACATTTTGCAGGGTGATCGGCAAAACCATTGCATGATCTTTTAACTCCTTTCTCAATACACCCATGTCGCCTTTCTTGGCCTCTTTCTTCTGTTTCAGACACAAATCAGTTACTTTTCAATTTCCAATCCGTGCCATGGTCCTACTGCACCGACTTACATTATTCAAATCGCCCACAGATAAATTTCTTTTCTCTGTCACCTGAGAATAGACAATGCCATTTACTACAACAAAGTATGATGTTGTAAGTCTGTCTATTCTATCTCATAAGTTATCCTGCTGTGTGCTGTGTCCTGAGAATAAATGCACCCAACATTTATTGCAACATAACGTTTATTAATACCAATGGAGATGATGTTGTGCATTGAGAACATGCAAGGGAAAAATACTGATAGCATTGTTAAACTCTTCACATCGTCTCATGTGCACAACAATGATCTTGGCTTGACAGAACAAAAAAATTTAGAAACTCCTAACAATTGTTCTTGTGTGGCTACATGCAACCATTAAGAATGGAGATATCATTGGGCACACATTATCTTGTTGCATTGCTTGGGCACGCTTTCTCTCACCACAATTCAGATTCAAGCATAGTAGTCCTCCATATTCAAACAATTTGTGATGAGCAGTTCTGCATCAAGCTTAAAACAATTAAAACGTTTTATGATATTCTAGAGTTCATTATTAAAAATCAAACATCTTTTTACCTCTGTATAGCACCATGCACACTTTGTAGACAATAGATTCCAGAAGAATGATTTCCTCCTCTAGACTCTGAAAATGAATGGCTCTTGAATGTTGTATAAAAAGGTCAAAGTGCAGTCAGCTTAGAATCCAACCATATCTTTCAAGTTTCTGAAAACAGTGACAAAGCTTTTATGGACACTATAGTTCATCTACATGATGGTGAGTACATAAAGCCATTGAGTCATTCCTTGATGATTTATCTTGAACCGTATGCCTTTTGTAGTGGTTTCTAGTACTTATATTAGGAAGTCTTGTAGAAGAAGATAAGAGGATCTATGTAACGGGCCCATGGTAGACCGCTCGAGTATTCGATCCTTGAATGTGCCTGTGGGGCGTTCCCGAGACACCGGCATAAATGGGTAGAAGCGACTACTCATAAACGTCTAGACGGTTTTGCCCAGTTGGCTAAGGGCATGTCGGTTAGGAACGTCACAGTTGGTATCAGAGCAGGTCTCGAGTTCGAGTCTCCATGGGTGCCTATATGCATGGGTAATTTGCAAAGACTTGGTAATCATTCTGACATGGTATGACATAGACATGGTATAGCCTTGGATGCTCGAGGACGAGCATAGTTCTAGTGGGAGAGACTGTAACGGGCCCATGGTAGACCGCTCGAGTATTCGAACCTTGAATGTGCCTGTGGGGCGTTCCCGAGACACCGGCATAAATGGGTAGAAGCGACTACTCATAAACGTCTAGACGGTTTTGCCCAGTTGGTTAAGGGCATGTCGGTTAGGAACGTTACAATCTACAACAAATTTATGCTCCATTTTGAATCACTATCCTTTCCCTTCTGCAAACACCCTGTTTCCAATAGAAAAAAATTCTTCCAGGAGTAAAAGCAAACGAGTCAATTCAATCCAAACCTATTAGCATGTGCATCAAATATTGCCTCAATGGAGGACCATGAAAGGACCACTCTAAATCTTGGACCAGAAAACCTTTACTCCATCTACATCTCCAGAATCTAAAGTTTTATAGAAATACAACACCACCTGCTTCTTGCCTTTCTCATTATCCGCACAAAGCTATGCTTAGCTTATGTTTTAGATCTTTGGATAAAATTTTTGGGCCCTAAAACAGCATGATCAATCCAAAGTACCAGCAAATCCGACCAGATAAAATCAGGGTGCAGATGGAGCTAGAGCAAATGTTGAAGATTTGCCCCTTTACAAAATCTAGAGCAGAATAGGCTGCGGTAGAAACCTTCAAAGCTCGCATTTGGACGCCGATGGCTTCTGATTCTGTCACTGGTCAGTAAAAGGAAAAAAATGCCATCCAGCCTTTATGTAGAAGAAATGGACTTGAGTGCCACAACCGCAACTGCCGTAGGTAGAGCACGGGAACGCCCAACTACAGAAAAGTGCTTAACCCGATGGGCTAGAGCCTGGCCATCCAATTGCGAGAACAAATCCTGACAACAACAAATAACAGCACTTATGAAATTGTACAAAGTTGAAAATTCAGGGATTTAGCTTTTGCAACATGACCGTCATATCTAAAAAATGAATAATCATCAAATATAACTAGTAATGGTGCCCAGCGTTGCTGGGCATAAGTTGAGAGCCTGTAAATGCTTTGGGATGCAGTGAGAGAAGCCCTATCCCTTTCCCTTTCCCTTTCCCTTTTGCTCTATCCCGCATTTCATTTTTTCTTATTTTCTCTACTTTTTTTTTCTTTTCCTTTTTTTTTCTCGTCTTTCTCATATGTTTCCTTGTTTTCCCATCCCTTTCCTTCCCCCTTCCATGTTCCCGATAACCTTTTTCCCTTCCCTTTTGCTCCTTTCTCCACCCTTTCCCTCTTCTATTTTTTCTTTGCTCTTTCCCTTCCCCTTTCTCCTTTTTTATGCCTTCTCTTTTCCCCACCCCTTTTCCATGTCTTCCCTTTTTCTCAACCTTTTACTCTTTTGCCCTTTTCCATGCCTATTTTCCCTTCTCTTTTCCTCCTTTCCTTTTTTTGTGTGCCCTTTTGCCTTCTATTTTTCTTTTTCTCCCTCCCATTTTCCATGCTTTTTTTACCTTCCCTTTTTTCCATCTCCTCACCCTTTCCTTCTTTCCCTTTTCCATGTTCCCTTTTTCTCTTCCCCTTTTCCATTTTCCTCATTTCCTTTTTCCCGTGCCTCTCTCTCTTTCCCCCCTTTTCCATTCTTTTTTCTTTTCTATTTCCCTTTTCCCATGCCCTTTTTCCTACCCTTTTCTTCTTTCTCCCGTGCATCCTTTTCCTCCTTTTCCCACCTTTTCCCTCTTCCCGTGCAATTTTCCCTTCTTTCAACCCTATGCTGCTGGATGGAGAGCACTCTATGCAATGCAAAACAATTGTTTTCGCGCAGAAATTCATGATTGGCCACGGAAAGCTCACTTGTTTCGGGCTTTGGTAGAGCCTGTTTTCTTTGTATGGCTCAAGTGTGGGGCCCCGCCATTAGTGCTAGTGCTTGGGAGAGCTTGGAGCGGGTGCAAAAGTCCTTTCTCACTTACGACCTCGAGTTAAAACAACGGTGCCCTATATTTATTCTTTTACAAGAGACGGGTTTTGGCCTCTTCAACATTACGCCATGAAGCGCCATCTCCACTATATCCGCAAGGTGCACCACATGGATGATGTTAGGTATCCCCGTTCTTGCACTTGCCATGGCTGAATCTCCTCGGTTTGAAACGATGTTGGAAAGAGCATTGCACTACATGGTTTGCCCGTTGAGGGGTGGCAACCGAGCATTGCCCGATGCTTGCCGATTCTGATCCCGAGCTTTTGTAACAATATCTCAATGGTTGTTTTTCTCAAAAGATATGGGACGCAGCCTACTTTGGCCCAAGTGAAAACGGTCATTATCATGCACACATAAATCCCACCTTGGTACCAGGGCCCCAAGCTTATTTGCTTGCTTCATTGTCCAGGAACAAGCTTGTAGCTATTGCATCAATTCGCACGGGGTCCCACAGGCTACGGATTGAGACAGGTAGATGGGCGACCGCAATTGCCGCGAGAAGCTTTAGACTATGTGCCCGCGATTCCGCCATGTTATTGAAGATGAAAGCCATACTCTTCTGAGTTGCCCTGCTTTTGAGATAGTCCGGAATCATTTTTTGACCTTAGCATTCCATTCCACGCTTCCACAACTTCTCAGAGCACCATCTGTGCATGACTTGGCATTATACATACTTGAGGTTCTAGATAAACGTCAGCAATTACTGAGCCCTCAGTAGTCATTATCTCCGCTTGTCTAGTATCATCATTACTGCAAAGGTTTTTCCCTTGAAAACCTTTCGAGGCAGGGGTTTTTTAATCCTAGTAGTAATGATTGTACTAGCCCATTGTACGGGTTCCATGACCTATTGGTCTCCGTGGACGTTTAAAAAAACTATTCTATTGTATTCTATTCTATTCTATTTTCGTGTGCACTTTTTCCCTTCCTTTCCTTTTTCCTTTTTCCTTTTTCCTTTTTCCATGCCTTTTGCACATTTGTTTTATTCTCTTATTTCCTATACCCATTTTCCTCTTTTCCCCATCCTTTCACATTTGTTTTATTCTCTTATTTCCCATACCCATTTTCCTCTTTCCCCCACCATTTCTCTCTTGCCCCTTTTCCCTTTCTTCACCATTTTCCTCTTCCCTTCCCCCCTTCCCTTTTCTCGTTTCCCTCTTTCTTTTTCCTTGTGACCTTTATCTAGGTTCCCTTTCCCCCTTTTCCCTTTCATTTTTCTTTCTTCTCAGTTTCCCTTTTTCTATGCCCCTTTTCTTTTCCCCTCTCCCCATCCTTTTCTTGTTCCCCCTGTCCCTTCCCTTTTCTTCATTTTTCCAACCTTTCACTCTTCCCCTTTTCTTAATGCGTTTTTTCCCTTCCCTTTCCCTCTCTTTTTTTTTCCCTTTTCCTATGCCATTTGTCCCTTCCTTTTTCCTCTTTCCTCAACGCTTCTCTTTTTCCCCCTTTTCCCATGCTCCCTCCTTTTCCCATGCTTTTTTCTCCTCCCCTTTTCCATGCTTTTTTTCTCCTTCATTTTCTCCTTTTTTCAACCTTTTCCTCTTTCCTTTTTTTTTTCCATGCCCTTTCCATTTACCTTTTCCACTTTATCTCTTCCTCCTTCCCTCGTGCCCTTTTCCCAGGTTCCCTTTCCCTTTTTCGTTTTCCATGCCTTTTTCTCTTCTCTTATCCCCACCCTTTTCCCTTTTCCTTTTCCTCTTTTCCCTTTTCCCTTTTCCCCATCCTTTTTGCCCTTCACATTCTCTCTTTCCACTTCCCTTTTCCTTTTCCCCCTTTTCATTTACCCTTTCCCCTTAAAAGATCGAAGCATGACCAATCACAGTGTTGGTAAGTCGTGCAATAAATCTAGGCCTTTGGATGCATCCAGATGATCTCGAAGCATGACCAATCACAGTGTTGGTAAGTCGTGCAATAAATCTAGGCCTTTGGATGCATCCAGATGATCTCGGCCATTCAAATTAGGGCTCGGTGCACTACTTACGGTATAACATTATAATATAAGATATCTATAGATAGAAGAACACCTTGAGAAGCTCTTAAGACCAAATCATAAGTCCCTATTTAAATTCGATCAACATTTCAACAAATTCTGCAGATCTTGAATTACCATGATCTATAAAAATGGTAACTTAGTTGCTTCAAGACCTAGAGCAAGTTGCAAAATTGTGTAGCAGGGATATAAAAAGTACAAAATTTAGAGGTTTTTAATCTAACCATGTTAAACAATCTGCATCTTCTATATTTAATCTGCCTGCACTTAGTCATACCTTCATCAAGTTCGAAGTAGTAAAATCCATCTTGTTTAAAATGATCAGGTGTACTTTTTGCTCAACAATCCCTCAAGGTCTTCATTAGCTGAAGAAAAGGAAAATACAACAAAGGCCATTGCCCTACTGGTTCAACCTTGAAGCAAACCCGAGCCTTGTAAGTTTTCACATGTAGCCATGCTACTGTCTGCTCTCCCTGCTGAGTGCAAGCTATAATAACTGAGGTAAGGCCCTTCAAATATACACAAATGTTCTACATAGCATTGTTGATGCCGGGAAAATGGCTTTAAAAGTCCGAAATTAAATCAAGCTAGCGAAGGAAATATTACATGTTTAATAATCCTTCTAAGATAGACATCCTTAACATGCACAAACCGCTCAAAACCGCAATCGAACATCATCGGCCCGCGCTTTAACAACATTCAATCTTTAAGCAATACCAATCCTTCCTTTTAGTTTTCAACTTCCCCTCGTCTCGCTCCCCTTCTATTGTTCTTCTTTCGCCAACCCGGTGACGGAGCTTCCAACTGAGAGCTCCAATTGCCATGGAATTTTGCACAGACCAATTTCGGGCTCTTAGGGCTCTGCTTTGCAAATTTTAAGGTCAACCGTGGACTATGAAAAAATCCGGTTCTGGTCCTGCTTCCTTTAGATGCAAGTTCTACTTGCTTAGAACTGCCTGCAGCAATCACGATTCTTCAACTCAGATTGCCCAGCGGGCCTCTCCTTGTTAGCCGCTTCAAGAGTGGTCGCCTAACAACGGCGAGCGAGTTTTTACACCAATAACGGGTTTGGAGCAGTCATAGGCATATTCCAAGCATATACTGGCATATACCTATAGTATGCCACTAACCCACATAAACAAGGGTTTGCCCCCTTAGAGGCGCCTCACATGTAAATTTTTCTGTATTCACATGCAGTTCATTTGAGACGGCCGGTTTGACGTTGAGCCATTCGTCCTCGAATTGCTGGAGCAGTTTACAGCTGAGCGTCTCCAACGGCTTGACATCCGGCAAGTTTTTGCCGGTGACATGTGAAGCGTCCCTTAGGGGCAAACCCAAAAAAAAAAGGGCCGAGAAGACCACAACAAAACAGATATCTCTACTATTGGGGCAATTGGTTGTGAGGCCCAAACATTGTCCAGCTGTCATTGACCTGGCATTTAATCTACAATGACGTGGCGATTGTAGAAATTCCAGACACTTGTTTTTTGGCCGGTAATAACAGAGGATATGGCGATGGCAATGCCGGCAGGCGTTGTCTGCCTATGCCCTTCTATCCATTACCATGAACCTGGGCCCTTCTGCTTCCAATTTAGCTCCAGGGTTTCTAACGCCCCAGCATGCCTTGGACCTTCTAAGTCTTTGAAGGTAAGTAAGTACTCATTTTCCTTCCCAGATAGATTATTTTTATATGATTTCTATTGCTGATCAAGTTTCCAGATTGCCAGAATGCAAGCTTGAAGAGGGGTCGTTCTGTACGCGCTTTTATGAATGAAGTCATGGAAGTAGCTGCTGTGAAAGAAGTAATTGAAGTTTTTACGCCATTTAGGCTGGAGCAGGAGCAAATTAAATCATTCTGTAAGTTTATCCTGAGAACCTTTCCTTCTAGATTTATTAATCATAGAATCATTTGCAATTCTTGATGCAGATATGGCGTTTTCTTTGGTATTCTGTTGGGGCTGTTGTGTCTTCGCTTCCATGAACGTGAGTATGCACTAGGGGCGCATTCACATTTTGCTTGCACTATGCATGCAACATAAACATATGCCTTTCAACCTCAGATAGAACTGATACGGGATCATGCCTAGAAACACCAAAGTAAGACCAAACCTGCCTTATTAGATCCTATAAAGAAGAGAATGCTTCTAAGAGCCTACATATGAAACCATTTCTGCTTTTGATCATCACCAAGCAGATCCTTTGAACTGTAAAGAGGAAAAGACCAAATTATATAGTGGCCTAGGATGAAGTTTGGCAAGTATGCATTGTGAAACTTGATCTATTCTTTTAAGCTATACTCTTCAGACTTCTGCTTTGATGTCTTTCATATTCTTAACACTTAGGACATCAAGTCCATTTCTTCAGGGAGCCAGGTATTGACTACATTTCTGTGATAAGCTTTTGCATCCAAGCAAGCATGCTGTTAGCACTTGTCTACCATCTTGAATGATAAGAAATGGAATCTTTAGAAATGGAATCTTTAGTTCTTGTCTGTAGAATCTGGCATCTTATTCCTCTCCTGTAATGTTTGGTCGTTACCTCTGAAACAACCCAGAAACATTTATTCTTTGAGGTCATATACTTATTTAGAAAGGTGGTTTTGTTATAGCATCAGATTGATTCCCTAAAATGTGGATAGGAATGTAAACAGAGAAAATATTGGGGCAAACAGAAGCAGTTCTTAGGAGTTTTTGCTAATATCATTATATTTTGTTGCTGAAAATTGCTAAGCTAATCTGATTATTCCTCTATTTAGGATCCATACTATGAAAGTGAAGACTATCGTGGTGCTGGTGGAAATGGGACGCAGCACTGGTTTTATGACAAGGTAATGCCAAGTAAAATATGTGTTTTCACTCTCAAAACTAAAGAAAGAAAAAGTTTGAGAAAATACAGATATCCAGATAAAACATAGAGAGAAGCGGATGAGATGTGTAAGTGGCATCTCAGTTGTTACAAAAATGTGACCGACTTAAAGCAACACGCAGCAGATTCTTTAGATTGACGACAACATCGCTATCATCTAACACCTGCAAACCTCATCATTTTCTATTTATATTAATTCCTACCATTAATACTCGTCTTTGATCTCTAGAGGTATCTAATAGATCACAGCATGTAGATCTTTAATTCTCAATCCAAGACACTTTTGGATTATCTAGATGGCAGTAGAAGCCAACTCTGTTGTTGGTCATATGGAGAATATTGGAGCTGTTGTAGTGAATTACTCGCGCAGGTATTACTTTGATAATGCTAGAAATATAACCTTCATTGGAAACAATGCCTTTCCATCTAGAAACACAAGCAGTGTCTCTGGAGAATTTCTTTACTCTAGAATTCATTTGTGTTTTATGTCAGAGGAACAGAGCATCGAGACGTATATTCTTTACTCTTAGTTATATTCTTAAAAATTGTCATAAAGTTTCTGACCTCAGCATTAACAAATGGATGGAGGTTCCAATATGCCATGGGCTGTTTTAATGGATCCATCCCATTGCTTATGTAAGTGTTTTTGCATGTTTTTCTCCTTGTCTTTCTGTAGGAGGAAGATGATGAACAAGATGCAAGGGAAGAACTCTTCCGAGAGGAGCTTTTACGTGAAATAGAGCAGAAAGTTGGAGAAATGAGGGAGCTTGAGGACAAAGAAGAGGAGAAGGAAAAGGAGCTGGTATAGGAAGAAAACATGCTAGATGTGCATATCTCTTATGATCCCCCATTTTAGAATGGAAAACATAGTGTAACTCATATTATAACATGTATATTGTTAAACTGTACATATGCTGCAGAATACATCAAATCAGATTTAATTCTAGCTCATATTTATCGGTCAATCACAATAAACTTGCTTGGAGTTGGAGTTGGTCCCGAGAGTAATATCCTATTCTATGATGGAATTTATTGTAACTTGTATATTAGTGTACAACATGCAGCAAAACGTCAAAGTTTAGTTCTAGCAAATCATCGGCTTGCACAAAGCAGGAGTTTAGTTCTATCATTGGCTTGCAGAAAGCAGTTAGTTATATCAATTCATTGGGAAATGAACCCTCATTTTATAACATGTATATAGGGGGCATTGGCTTGCACAAAGCAGGAGTTTAATTCTATCAATTCGTTGGCTTGCATAACGCAGGAAATGCAACTTCGTATATTATAATATGTATATTATTAAGAGGGGCCCAAATAATGAAAGTATCCCATGAAGTTTATGTATGCAATAGATCTAATTAAGTTTTGGCTAAAGATAGGCTTGCATTGCAGACTAACTCTCTTGTTCAAGACTCTAGGAACAAGGCAATAGTTGGAATTGGTGAAAATTGGTGCCGGCCACTGAGTAATCTATTTAAGATGAATAGGCATTACTCAAGTCCAAGCATGGGTTGAATGCAAGCATGGGCTGCAGCTAAAAGATGTTTTTTACAAAAGACAGCTTGGTATGCCGACTATATTGAAAAACTTTCATAATTTGTTTTAATCCTAACTACAAGATTTTAAGGTTACCTGCATCAGAAAAGTTTTGACAGAGTACCAGATTCCATTCAAATACTCAAACTGAAATTGACACCAGATCAGACTACAGAAACAACATTCAATGTCATTTTCTGTAAGAGAGTAGACTGACCAACTTCTCACTAGTGACAAATGCTTTGGCTCTTAATTTCATAAACAGAATACAACTGTGACATGTTGAAACAAAAACCTTGGTAATCAGCCAAATTGACGCTTGCATTTAATTTGTTATGATCCAATGGAAAACAATACAGAAGAGCTCTAGATTGAACAGACAGCGATCAAAAGTCAGAGCACCTGCCCCCCTTCTCCCAGTCACCATAGCGGGTAGGTTCAGGGCCTGGGGGGCCTCCGATTTCTTTAGGCATACCATTTCGGTTGCCAGTTCCATCATCGGCTGAATCCTGAGTCCGGTCCTTGATAGATTCAACTGGTAGGGAGGAGCTATCTTCAGTCTGGGCTGGTTGTGGAGCAGGATTTGGCTGTTGGGTCTCTCCTTTTTCTTGCGTGCATGCCCATCGTAGAAGCAAGGGCCGCCTTCGAACTGTACCACCGGATTTGGTGATCATCGCCATAGCTAGGGCTTGGCCGCTTGGCCTCCGGAGATAAAAATATGCTAAATTTTAACATGCCACTATTTAGGGGCCATATATAGATCACATTACAGAACCCCGTAAATTTAAAAGGTAACGAGCTGCCCTTTTTGTGGATAGCCTTTTTCTATTGTTATAAATTGTAGCATATCTACTCTTCCAGATTATAGCACTCCTCTCTTACAGCTATGGCCATCAAGACGAAAATTATATGCATGTTCACGGCAGCCATACTGCTGGCTTTACTAGTGGTGTCATCTAAAGATTTGCGAGCATATGTTGAAAATAAGGATCATGGCAAAGTTAGAGAGATGACTGAATTAGATGTGGTTAAGATGGGTACTTTGGAACCCGAGGTGATGGAGAAGGTTTTTAGACATGGCCGTCGACTCCAAGAACCAAATCTTGTAAAATTAGATGTGGTTAAGGATCTAACAAATGGCAAAGCTATAACGGAATTAGATGTGGTTAAAATAGGTACCTTGGAGCCCGAGGCAATGGAGAAGGCTTTTGGACATAGCCGCCCACTAACAGATTCAAATCTTGTTGAATTAGATATGGTTAAGGATCTAACAAGTAAGGACCTAGCAAATGGCGAAGCTATGACGGAATTTAATGTGGTTAAGATGGGTATCTTGGAGCCTCAGGCGATGGAGAAGACTTTTCGACATAGCCGCCTACTCCCATAATCAAATCTTGTAAAAGCAGATAAGATGGATACTTTAGATCCCAAGGTTACGAATATGAGCAAGCTTTTCTCATGTCATCTCCTAAGATCAAGAGTTAGACAAGTTCCAAGAGCAATATATTTTGATCAAAACCAAGTGTAACATATTATGATGGAAATATTGATCTGCTAAATGGCAAAATCTAATGGAAGCAAATGTGGTCAAGTAGACGATGGAAAATGACTTTGTACATTGCCCAAGGGACATAATTGGGTCGAGAATATTGGATTAATTCTATTTATTATCAATATTTTTATCAACATTTATCGTCATTTTTATTTTCCTCGTCAATTATTCTTATTCTAAGTGTTCTTATAAAAAACATAAAAATGACTAACAACAACAAAGTTACCAACATCAATTACCAAAATACCCACTCTCCACTTCAGCTCACCAAACGACGTCAGGAGTTGTGTAAGGTGCGGGAGGCTAGGCTACAACGAAAGTGGGTAGTGTACCCCCGGGGGATGCACTTATACATAAAGGGGGTATGGCATCTGCGTTCAGAGGGTAGCAAAAAACCCCCCTTGTATACACATTTTTAAAAGGCAATTTGACCCCTATGTGTATAGATATTGCTCCAGATCAGTGCCAAAAAATACCCCTAACCCCTAAGTATATGTACGCAAATGGTCCAAAAAACACCGCTCCGTTGAACTCTCATGGGTTATACGCTAATAAAAAGTGAATCCCCCGGGTGTACCGGGGAGGCACAACGATTATTCGAGATCAGTGGCCTCAGAACTCATGGTTTGGTTACCTTTAGTTCCTGTGCTTACACACACTTTTTATTTCTATTGTATGTTTGTAATGTTTCCATCTCATAGGCCAATTGGCCTCCGTGGACGTTAAAATAATCTTCCTTCCTTCCTTCCTTCCACTAATGTACTAAAATGTCAGAATGCCGGTGTTTTGATAAAATGGAGATCTTTTCAACGATCTATCAAATAAGGAAGTGTCATTCACAAAACTTATAGATGAGATAGATAGAGAGTAAAATCATATGAAATAGAGTTGGCCGCTTCCAAGTTATAGTATTTTAAGTATCTTACATTACAACTCAAAAGAGCATAACTTCTGAAATTCAACTCTGATTCAGGTGATATTGACCTCTTTCACAAATGTGGTGACACAAAATGGTGGCACCCAGGAACTAGGCGCTCGGCGATGCTAGGCGCTGCGGTGGTTGCGGTTTCGGTGTAGAGAGAAACCATTTCTCTCTCCCCTCTCTCATTCCGATACTTTTGGATTAGGTCCCCTTCAAGTGCAGTGGGTCCCCGTGTAGAAGGAGACACCAGATTTGGTCTGAGGCTTTGGTCTGAGCCGTTGCTCGGTTTCTTTTGCTGCTGGAAAAGGGACACTAGATTTGGTCTGAGGCGTTGCTCTGTTTCTGCTGAAAAGGCGACCCTTTGACCAGGACTTTGCATGATTACCTGATAGGATTTCAAAGGATTGGGCCTCTGGCTACCTGCAGCTATGCCAGTAGTTGCCTTTATAATCCCATAATTCCTTACTTTTCCACAGTCCAATCCAAGTCTGTTTTCTTTCTGGTGATCCTTACTGCAGCTTTCTATACAACATCTCTCCTTGCCTAATCAAGTTTTTTCTCTGCTCTCATAATGCTGGAGTTCGATGGGCTTCCCTCTTCCCCTGCATATCATATGTTCTGAGCCCAGCTCTCCACTACCATCCCCAGTCTCATCTGCACCCGAAAACTCTAAGTATTTTGCCATCTTCTATACCTCTGATCAGATCTGCTGTGGCTGGTTGGAAGGCTCTACAGTCAACCTCTGGGCTTTTCTGGTTGATGAGTCCATATTTCCAGACATCTTCTTCATTGGAGAGCAATCAGGCCCAACCATCGACCCATTGGCTTCCTCCATTGAGCTCAAGATAGCTTATCTTGGCTCTGATCGCCCTCCTAAGGCCAAGTTCTCTATTTTCTCTGATCAACTAGCTGAGTTTGTCACTTTGGAGCTCTACAGAACGGTGTAATGCTGGTTTCAAATGGAGTTCCTGCTTTTTTCTTCAGACTCTAGCCCACAAATATCTGATACTTTATTGCCTCCATCTCCCTTACCATCCTCCCAAGGTTTTTCTTCCTCCTTTTCGTCTTTTCCTCCATCTCCATTGCTATCTTCCCAAGGATTTTCATCCCCTTTTCAGTCTTCTCTTGGATCACCACCTCCTCGGGCTGTTCTTAATATTGTCAGATCTGCCTTCCTTGTCAACACCGAGTTTATTTGGTGGGGTTTTGTCCAGGGTCCAGTTGATCAGTTGTGGGCAACGATTATTGATAGCAGGTATATCTATCAAGATCAGTTTAACTGCATAGGCGGATTGGCTATTATAGGCGACCCATTCCTAGTTAGAAGGCAAGTCAGACAACTTGTCTTTGGTTATCAAGGTGCTGAACCCACTCAATCTCTGTTAGTAAACTGCACTTGGCAAGATAACCATTACTGGCTTGAGCTCTATGGATGATATGCAGCCGGTTCTACTGGATATGGAGGATCACATTTCGCTCTCCCTTCATATCCCTGAGGTGGCAAACAGGATTCGCCACCTCGATAGACTCGGCCTTATTGCTAAAGTTATTAGGGGATACCCCTCGGTTGCAGAGATCAAGAAGGCCCTGGATCAGATGTCCAGGGGTCGAAGTTTACCCAGGTTTGCAACCCTTAGGCAATCAGCATTACCTGGTTACCTTTCCAAGCGAAAGAGACGCTGATTTATTCTTTAGGAAGGGAGTTATCACTTGCCTTAGAGGCCAGATCTTGTTCTAGCGCTGGAGGCCTAAGTTCTGCGCCAAAAACCCTGAAGCCCTCTTTTTTCCAATCTGGCTATCCCTAGCCAACCTCAGTTCGGAGTTCTGGACGGAAAAAGCTCTCAAAATCATAGCTTCTGGGCTTGGTGAATTCGTTTGCATGGGTGGCAGTCCCAATGAGCCCCCTAAAATCTGCATCTCGGTTAATCTCTTTAAGCCTCTTCCCCATTCCATTCTCTTCAAAGGCTTCAACAATGAGACTGTTGAGTTTGTGCTTCAAGTTTCCGGTCTCCCACTGCCCTGTGAAAAATGTGCTGCTTTGGTGCATGCTGGGGAAATTTGTGACCCTATAGTCGTGGATGAGGTTGGCAAGTTTAAGCTCTCTGATAATGAAGGATTTATTCCAGTTACAAGGCCCCACAAACAAAGGGACGGTTTCCGAAATCTGTATGCCGAAAATGCTGAATATTCTGGTAATAACTGTAATGGGGATCCCAAGATCCCTCCCTCTGCTACAGACAAACAGCAAAAGGCCTTGCTAGAAAGGGAAACTCTGTCTTCTTCCCAAGCTCTGCACTGTGATCCGGTTTGCACTGACATCCCTTATTCTGTCTATTCTGTTGGGGAAGGTGAACAAATGACAGGTAGCAAGCCAGCCGTCCCCTCTCAATCTAGCAGAGAGGCTGCAGGACAAACTAAGTTAGCTGCCCCCTCTCAGTCTAACAGCTTTGTCCCCTCTCAGTCTAGCAGAGAGGCTCTTGCCCAGTTGGAAGGCCCCCCCGTTGGGTCCCTGCTGGAGGTTGCTCAGCCATATCAGACCCAAATAGACTCTTCCTCTCTTTCCCTTGAGCAGCACCAGCCCCAAGAAGTTCTGATCTTATAGGATCCAGTCTTACAGGATCGATTTGAGGCCATATCCTTGGTTAGTCAGGTCGTTGATGACCTTGTGGTTGAAGAAGTTCAATACCCCTTCTCATCTGCAGTTATACCAGCACTACCTACTGTTGTCGCTTTGGAAGGGCAGCCTCTTCAAAGTTCTGAGCTCCTGATTGATGAAGTTAGAATCGCCGATGAAGCTAAATAGAAGAAGAAAAAGGTTTCGGGAAAGAAAGCTAACAAGCACGAGTTTGAATCGGTTGTTGCCAAGCTTCTCTTAGATCACTCTAGAGATGATACAACCAAAAAGAAATGATTTGGCAGGGTTTGTTCATCTGAAGCTAGATATCAGTTTAATGGAGTTATCCCAGGTTAGTATTTCCTTTTATCAGCAGTTGGTTACATTTAGGTGCTCTGCTCTGTTTCTGGATCTCGCAAGATACTCGTTCAAAGGCTGGAATCTTCAAGGATTCAAGCAGAATCGAAAAGCTTGGTTTTATGGCCAAACTATTCCTTCTTTCTTCAGCGGGATGATGATCTTTTTGCTATCAATGCTGGCCATTTTTGTGCAGGGGCTAGTCTGGATATGTGTTTCTAATTTGTTCTGATGAAAACATACTTCTATTAATGGATGCTATCTTAATGTTCTTGATTATTATTCTTGTCTCGGTGTGCAACAGAACATGCTTCACTTTAAAGGGGGACTTTAATACCATAAATACCCTCCTCACCTTTCAACAATGGTTTATAACCAACAACGATTCTGAATGGTTCATCTTGTTCACTTTACTATCAAACTATTGCATTATCTATGTATGGGCCATCAGAGGCTTAAGGGTGCCAGTAGCCGAAGGCCTGTACTGGGAAGGGGGTAGAAGGTGTGGAGATAAGTTTGCTTATACTATGGACATTCTAATATACTTAATGGGTCAAATCTTAGAACTATGGTGGTTAAGCCGAAACTTGGAGTTTGTTGACTCTTGTGATTCTTTGCTTTTAGGGGGGGATGGGCCTCCTCTTATGAAGTTGGTCCCTTGGCCTAGGCTTATTCTAGTTGGGTTGGAGGGTTTCAAGAAGAGGCTACACTCCCCCTTGCTTGTAACGATACTCTTCTCAAGAGGTCTACCAACAGGTGTTTTATGGCAAATTGGAGATTTCTCTCACTTTTGGGGGGCTAGGTCCTCATATGGGGGGTGAGGGGCCCCCTCTCCCTTTCACACTTTCCCCAAATAGATTGGGAACGGAATGGGGTGTACTATGACAAATTGGAGATTTCTCTCACTTTTGGGGACTAGGTCTTTATATGGGGGGTGAGGGGCCCCCTCTCCCTCTCACACTTTCCCCAAATAGATTGGGAATGGAATGGACGTGGGGTAAATACTGGGGGCATGGGGTGACAAATGCCCCTTGGGTTACCCAGGTTGTGGTAAGGGGGTCCAAAAAGGTTATATGCACCCCCTTGCTTATTAAGCAATTTTTGCTAGGTCCCTATATAGGGGGTGGGGGGCCTCCTCTTCCTTCCACACTTCCTCCAAACAGATTGGGAGTAAATTGGAGGTGGGGTAAATACTATGTGGTAAAGGGGTTTATAAAGTATGTGTTTCCTCGAGGCTTTCCAGTAAGCACATCAGGGTGGCTTAGGGGGTTTTGGGAGACTAAATGGGGTCTCAAATGGAATTTGTATTTCCCTTTGCAACTAGAGGTTACCTTTTCCATTGGTTTACTGTCTGGAATATTACGATACACTGCAGACTTGGCTCACTCTAGTGGTCTTTATCCTTTGGAGGGGGGTCCTCCCTTGTCATACTTTCCTAATAAGTTTGGAAAGAGATGGGGGTCAGTGGGTAGCAGCACGATAAAATTCTATCTACCTTCGAACTTGTGGCCTAGGTCGGCTTCTATTGATAAAGGTCCTTTATCTGGATCCTGTAATAGGAACACCATACTGACAGATTACCGTTTTAAACAAAATGAAGATTGTTTCGTGGAACCTTAGGGGTATAAAAGGTGTTCTCAAACGAGGCAGAGTACTTGCCACAATTCGTTCCATGAAGGCAGATGTTATTATTATGCAGGAGCATAGGCTCCCTGATCTCCAGGCTATCTCTCTAGGCAAATGGGTTGGCAATAACTATTCCTCCCTTAGCTGTGCAGCCAGTGGGACTAAGGGGGGTACATGTATACTCTGGAAAGGTCTAGTGCAAAAAACATATTACACTGCAGGTGATGGGCATTGGCAGGTGGTTACCTTTGGAACTAATAATTGCTATTGGGGTATCATCAATGTTTATGCATCTAACAAGCCAGCAGAAAGGGTAACCATGTGGAAGGAAATTGAGTCCTGGATTACCCTCCAGGCCAACATAATAGATAATTGGATCTTAGGAGGAGATTTCAATATGACTGACATATGGGACCAGAAAATAGGTCTATACAGAAACCTATCAACGGAGGAAGATTCCACCTGGAATTCATTACTTGATAATATTGGATTTGTCTTGATCCCGCCTTCCAATGCTACCTTTTCCTGGTCAAATAAGCAAAAGGGCCAAGACAGAGTTTATTGCTTGTTGGACAGGTTCTATATGGCCAACAAGACAGCTGCTTTTATGGATAGGTGCTATGTTGAGGGTGAGTTAGCGTTCTCTCACTCTGATCATGTTCCCCAAAGCTTAACCCTGGAAAATATTTCTACTACTAGGATGAGTGGAAACATTCCCTTCAAGTTTAATACATCTTGGCTGGGGAAGGAGGCCTTCTGCAAGCCCTTTAGGAACTTTGTTTCCTCACTAGCTGATGTTGATAACCCATATACCATGAAGGGATGGGTTAACAAGATAGGTCTTGTAAAGAGGTGGGTAAAAGGGTGGGGCAGGAACAGAGCTATGGAGTTTAAAAAGGAAAAGGAGGAAGTCTATAATCTTCTGAGAAAGGTCAAACAGGAGCTGCTATTGGATCCGCATAACACGGTAAAACAAAATACAGAGGAAATGCTAGAAGGAAAAGCCAAGGCTATAGAGGAGGAGGAGGCCAGAGGGTATGCTGAACTAGACCATGAAAACTCCAAATGCTTCTTTCGGATGGCTGGTGCTAGATTAGCGGAAAATAGTATTCTAATGGTGAAAGATGATAACCTCAATATACTTGAAGATCCACAGGAAATTAGGTCCCTTATACGAGGAAGTTTTGAAAAGCAATTTGAAGAAGATCCCTTACCCCCCTCGTTCCATCTTCGACTAGACTCCTGGTTGACCAGTGTTGACTGGGGGGAGAAGGTTAATGCTGTTGAAAATAGATCTCTACTCCATAATTTAGAGAAGGATGAGATTTATAAGACTCTATGCTCCCTTGCCGCCAAAAAATCTCCTGGTCCAGATGGTTTCCCCCCGGAATTCTTTGTTGAATTTTGGGATGTTCTTGGGGATGATTTTACTAAAGCTATCTGTGGTGCTTGGGCCTCATGCTCTCTACACCCTACTCTTGTAGCAGGTTTTATCACGCTCGTTCCCAAGGTTCCCAGGCCTCTTACTTTAAACGAATGGAGACCTATTGCTCTTACCAATGCCATCTACAAAGTGATTATGAAGATTATTGCCAATCGCTTGAAACCTATACTCAACAGGGTCATTGGGATGGAGCAATCAGCCTTTTTGCCTGGCAGGTATATCCTGGACAACTATCTTGCAACAAGGGAAGGGTTGCATTGGTGTCAGGCCTCAAAACAAAAGTGCGTGTTGATTAAGATGGATTTTAGAAAGGCATATGATTCCCTTAAATGGGCAGGATTACGTGCAGTTTATGTGTCACATGGGATTTGATGCTCAATTCATCTGCCTAGCTCTAGGGATGAACAGTCTAGCCTCAGCCTCGGTGCTGGTTAATGGGCAACCCTCTGGTCAATTTAATCTCAAAAAAGGTATAAGGCAAGGCTGCCCCCTTGCTCCCTACTTGTTTCTCATCATGGCAAACCTCTTAACAAGAATGGTCCACCTCAAAGTGTCAGAGGGGAACTTAGAAGGTTTAACCTTCCCAGGAGATGTGAATAAGCTGACAATCATGCAGTATGCTGACGACACTTTTATGTTTCTCAGATATGATGACAATAGCTTTCTCTCTTTCCGAGAGATCTTGTTGTCCTTTGAGGTTATTTCCGGTATTGGTCTCAATGCCAACAAATGCTCTGTTCTATGGCCTACAGATTGCGACATTGATCCCCGAGCTAGGAGTTTGGGTTTCCCAGTAGTCACTGCCAGGGAACCTGGGGATACCACTTAGTGTATAAGGGATACGCCATGTGCGAGGAAGGGGTCATAAAAAACCCCTTCGTATACGCCCTTTTTAAGGTCTAAAAAACCCCTTTCCGTATGAAATACATCACTAGAGATTGGATTTTTTAAGGTCTAAAGAACCCCTTCCCGTACGTATTCGTACGCTTTAGGTTAAAAAAAACCCCTTATCGTCCACTCACATGGTATATACGGCCTACACTATGTGAATCCCCCGGGCCAGGGAATCAGTTAAACTTCTTGGACTTCCCTTGGTGTTGGCAGATAGCCTTAAAGGAATCTGGGCCCCTATACTTGATAAACTAAGAAAAAAGGTTGGTCTTTGGTCTACAAAGTCCCTTTCTACAGCCGGACGAGTGACAGTTGCCAATGCTGTTCTTGCCGCCTCTCATATTTACTACTCATCAGTCTTGGTTGCCCAGAAAGGGGTATATAACCAGGTACAAGTCATTATACGAAAATTTATCTGGGGGGGAATGGCGAAGGTGGCCTGGGGTGAACTCCCGGGGGGTGCAGCTAATGTAAGGTCTATATGGCATGTGCGTGCACAGGGTTAAAGAAAAAGGCCCTTATACGGTTAAAAATCCACAAAAAAACCCCCTTATACGGAATTTTTTAGAAACTCTAGATATACCCCCTACCATATACGTACGCTGAGTTCTATAAATTCCTTCAAACCCCCTACCATATTTGTACAATGAATTTTCTAAATTCAACCAAACCCCTTACCATATTTTTATAATCAGTTTCATAAATTTAGACAGACCTCATCTATAAGCCGCTACAGCCCGTCCACAAGTGCCCTCAATCGGGCCTCAATCAAATTGTGTAGGGGTTGTGTATATAGTTGACTACTTGATTGAATGGGTTGAGTATTAAGTAGATTTAAGGTTTAACTCGGGCTTAACTTGGGGACGAAGGACAATCATAACCCTCGAGGTGAAACATATCACGTGAACCATTGGCTTATCACGTGAACCATTCGCTTCTTCTAAGGGTTGCACTTGGAACGTTTTTTCAAGATAGAATTTTCACATTTTAATATCAATGGTTTAATTGAACTATTAGTTTGAAGGTCAGAATTCTTGGTCCATTGGGGGAGCAATCTTGAGAGTGCTTAGCATAGTATGATTTTACAAGTATTCAGCTTTGTTAGATACTAGCTATAAAAAATAAACACTTGAACTACCACTTGAACTAGTTATAAAAAACAAGGCCACTAACTTATATTGAGACCACTAACTTATTGGATATAACTTATGTTCAAACGTTTATCTTTATATTGAGACCCTAACTTATCCATATTAACTTAATATCTATCACTAACTTATTGGATTTCTACGAATACTTTCATAAGTTATTGGATAACTTTATTGGATTATATATAAGTTTATATTGGATAATAACTTATGTTCAAACTAACTTTATGTCCAATATTGAGACCCTAACTTATCTTTAATTTATGTTCAATGTTTAACTTATTGGACATACCTTATTGGATATAACTTATGTTCAAACGTTTATCTTTATATTGAGACCTCTTTGTGAACAGTGTTTTTTGCTGCTTAACCATTAACTGCTCAACAATCTTTTTGAGAGTTGCCCTATCAAATTGTTGGCCAAGTACCTGCAGGCTGTGCAATAGTGTCCACGTCCTAAGGAATGATAAAGTACTTAAATCATCATGGTTTCAATTATACCTGCTGTCATTTGTCACATGCATTAACTGCTTAACCATTAACTTCTCAACCATTAACTGCTTAACCATTAACTTAACCATTTGTCACTGCATTAACTGCTTAACCATTAACTTACAGCCATTAACTGCTTAACCATTAACTTCTCAACAATCTTTTTGAGAGTTGCCCTATCAAATTGTTGGCCAAGTACCTGCAGGCTGTGCAATAGTGTCCACGTCCTAAGAAATGAGAAAGTACTTAAATCATCATGGTTTCAATTATACCTGCTGTCATTTGTCACATGCAGACACTAATACCTGCTGAACTTTGTCACATGCCAGCTACAGAACTTATACAATTTGCAAACAAACATACAAGTATTTTCTGCTGTAATTTGTCACATGTAGACACTATAATACCTGCTGAACTTTGTCACATGCCCAGCTACAGAACTTATATAATTTGCAAACAAACATACAAGTATTTTCTCTTTGTAATTTGTCACATGCGAGATATTTGTAATACCTGCTGAACTTTGTCACATGCCCAGCAGCAGAAGTTATACAATTTGGAAACAAACATGCAAGTATTTTCTTACAAACTGGAGCCGCATGCAGCCATGCTAGGCAAGCTAAAAATCAGCATAACTGTGAAGCTTAGAACCCGCAACTTGAGGAGCAACAACCTGCAAAATGACCAGCAAATGAAACGCAAATAAAATTTGATATCATTATAGTAGAAGAATATATCATTGCGAAAACAAACTACCTTTCTTGGTCTTAATTTGTATCATGCTGGACGCTTCCCTTTGGCCTCTGCAAAATGTTCAAACAGTTAGCTTCTTCACCATAAGCAAGTTGTGGCAAAGATATTACTTACGAGAATTCACAAAGTCATCAAACTTTGTCTTGTCACTTTTAGACAATGCATATTTGTTATTAGAAGAACTGAAATTTAAATTGGCAAGGGAAATCACACTTTCTAACTCTATGATTTGGTTCTCCAGCAAGTCATATGTGTACCATTGACGGGAATCTCCAGCCACCTGATCACAAACTTTATACCAAGCCATGTTCACCTCGACAAGATAAGACGGCCTATTCGCCAAGTCAACAGGCTCACGTGTCTCTTTCCATGACCTACTAATTTTCTTCCTCATGCTAAGCACCCGGACAATATACCAAGCAGACTTCAAGGTCTTCTGGTTTTTCTTCTCAAGCCTTGCACTTCTTCTATTTCTCTCTTGTCCTACTTCAATTTCAAAGTAGACAGCTGCATCACTGCCTATACCTAAGCTCGTTCGTGCATCAATCTCAACAGACCCTTCACTTTTCAAAAACCTAGATTTAACCTTGGTCAATCTGTCCTTTGACAGCCATGGATTGCCATTGAGTTGACTTACTAATGTGCTCTTGCAAATAGCATTCCCATCCATCATCACATGATGTTGCACCTTATGCTTTAATCCTTCTGCAGAGTCTACCATCTCGTCAAATACATGTCTCAATTGGGATTGATCAGCTGCAACCTCGTCATCCTCGATGCTTGAGGCAGGTGGCAGCTCAAACTCATCACACTCGTCGATGGTTGGACTTGCATCGGCCACTTCATGTGCAACCTGGAAGAATTTCTCTTGCAGCCAAGGTTCTTCCCACCATTCAGCACCCGCCTTTGGCTCCATTCCACAATCCTTGCAAAGAGATTGTGCATTTCTAAATCCTACCTTTAGGGTGAAAGCATGCTACGGTGTACCACTTTTGGAACCCTCAAAAGTACCTTCACTGGGTACTTTTAAAACTGCTACTTTCTGTTTTTTCTTCCCATTAAAATCAATCCAAAACTTTTGAGTTGAAGGTCAATAACATGTCAATCTATAGTATTAGAGGATACCAATACTATTAGAGACTAAAATTAATGAACCAACTCTTAAACTTATTGTTTATGAGGCATTTATGGAAGTTCCCAGTACCCAGTGCTGGGTACTTTTTTGGGTAGTTTCGCACTCCCTAAAAAGAACTTTAGATGGTACACCCTAGCATGCTTTCACCCTTTAGCAATCCTATGATGAGTTCATCTGTAGCCACACCCCTATAATCTGCCAGATCAGCTTCTTCAATAGGAACACGACCAGCAAACAAACTTTCTAACTTAGCCCAGATATTTTCCATCTTTGCGTGTGCTTTGGGAAAAAGCAAATCAGCTTGTGCTTGATATTCAGCTACTCTGTTCAATGCCCCTGCACTATGGAGAAGGTCTGCTCCGTCATAACTACGCTCGTTCCCAACCATACCTCCTACTTTAGAAAAGAAATTTTCACAACAATCACGCCTGCTAAGTCAAGAGGAACCGCTAGTTTGGGAAAAGAATCTCTAAAATACTTTACCAACAACACCACGAAATGGCATGATATCTCCACATCTAAAAAAGTTTGTTGGCTGACGAAATTCTCCTTCACAGAATAAACAGGGTGGTTAACCAACCACAATCTCCACAATCTGGTTTTTAAAAGAAAGAACACATTATAAATGACTTCTAAAAAGAGCACGCTTAACAACTAGAAACTTACCTAAAGAAGAAGGCAAACGTCATTTGCGGCTTCCACTCTCGGCCGCCAGATCCTTGTGTGGGGATAAGAAAATATCTATGTATAACGCAACTACCCCGAGATAAATTTCTGTTCCAAGGTTATTTTCTCTTTTCTTCTTTTCTCTCTTCTCTCAAAAATCGGAGACATTTTCAACACTACTTACTTGCAAGTCGCTTGTGCAGCCCCCCAATTTTGACGATCCACCCGCTTCATATCACCGAGCTCTAATCCGTGTTCCTTCCCAAATGTCTCAAAAACCACCCAAATATCGTTAAAGGTGACCAACCATTTTCCCAAGTAAAGTCGCCTTGAAGCATTATCTAGGGCGTTAACTAATTTCTTACCATTATGTATGTAATCTTGATCATGCAAACCGATAATACTTCCGTCACTTCTACGTTTCCCCTTTAAAACCCAACCTGCCCATGGAATATGAAATGAGGAATCGGGACTACAATAATCTTCAATCATGCATTTTCGTCTCCTACCATCACCATCACTAGCATGGCCAATTAAAGGGCCAAGAACTCCCTCGACATGTTTCTGCCATAAAAGTTGTATACGCTGCCATTGGTCTGCAACAGCACTTGCATCGAACTTGTTGCAAGTTAGTTGAATTGCCAGCACAAGTCGAGGTAGCTTAGGATGTAGAGGGTTCACTATTATCACACGAGCATAATGTGCAATTGCACATTCATCATAGGCTCTACTTATATTTGAGAAGCCTTCAACGCCTTCTCCAACCTCTACCACAAAAATTCATCACAAGAATGGTCCCTGCTTTCAGCCCACGTAAACCATTCAATACATCATCATCCGAGCATTCCACCTAACTGATCTCTTAACAACGGTTTCATCTTCAAAGACCAAGCATGGTACCTTGCACGGTGGACAAAAACCTAGATATTCCATCTTTTTTTATATGTTTTGGCCAAGATCTCAAAAATTCTCTTCAGCGTATCCCAACCCCATATTGATGTTGGGTTCTACATCTCCGCTTTGTGGTGGTGGAAATATGGGGTCCCCAAAAATTAGTCTTTGAGGAAGTCATGCATTCTAGCACCACCCCATATCTTCACAATTTCAAATATTTGTTTGGTGGTCTCATGATATCTCTTTCGCACACCAGGCTTGTTCAAATTGGAAGCTAAATCTACCAAAAAATTCCAAAGCCCTGCCTTTCCTTCGAACTTCCCATTCTTGTAAGCTTCTTCGATGTCCCTGCAGAATTTTGAGATGTCCTTCCTCTTCATAGATTCGATCACGGCTCCACGTAAAGTCCTTGCCTTGATCGAAAGAGCAAGACATCTCCTGCTAAGAAAAAAACATTCCTTCTTCAAGCTACGAAATGCTGCTGCCATAGTTTGAGCTTGATGAAGGAGCTCACCTGCCGTTAAATAGCCAAGTCTGATACACGACTTGGTGGACCTATGGCCTCTCCCTACAATCTTTTGTTTCTGCCTGAACACCCTCATCCTAAAGTCCCTTTCTTTTGGAATGGAGGCACAAGGCTTGCATTGGTAACTTTCATGGGCAGATGAGAAACGAAGACAACCGTCATGCCAAAATGTTCCGAGAATTGGGCCTTCTTGGCCTGGAATGCTAATCCTGACATGTGGCTCACTATACCAATTCCCTCCACGCTTAATATCACCCAAAAAAGGCTTTATATCTATGGTTCGACTACCTTGCCAGAACCCCCAACATAAATTTAAATATCCTGGATTTACAATCTTATAAATTAGCGGGATTGGACCACTATTCCTATTTCTTACAATCTTAACGACTTACTTCCCATTGCAGCACTTGATCCTTCTCCACTTGACCCTGCTCCGCTTGTGCCATCGCTGCTACTTGACACTATTGACCAACAAAATAAGTTAAACATTGAACATAAATAAAGCAGTGCCTAAGCTGAAAAACCTTACCTCGTGGCATGAAAGTGAACAACGATTTCTGATTTGCCTCTAGAGTGGAGAACTTAGATGGGCGACCAAGTTTTTTTCTATTGTCTTCATATTTCTTAACATGAGCTTGGGATGTAATATGTTCTCTCACTGATACTATGATATCACCTGTAAAAAGACACAAATATCCACAAATATCAACAAATATCAACGAACCAAGGCACTTGCTGTTCTGGCAACTGTCTGAAGCTTCGGAGAAAATGATCCAATAAAATTACTAACATGCACACTGTAAGTGAAGTTGCATGCACGAAGTGTCTTGTCATTCTTTACAATGTAAGTCAATAAAGCATTCCTGTCAAATGCACCCAACTACGTTTCAACTGGAAAGCTATGCATCAGACCTGCATGACTAGCAGACCTGCATGACTAGATGCAAAAAGAAGATCCACATTTACCATATATGTTCACAAAGTGCAGCCCCAACATTCAGCTACTCTGATTCAAAACCACAGCTTAGCACTTGAGTATGTATTTCTTCACCAAATCAGGTATGTATGCAAGCAAAGAGCCATCCGGGGAAAAGGCTGGAGAATAGGGAGCAACCTTCTTTTATGGGTCTGTTAGTTCCTAAAACTGATGTTCTTTTATGGCTAATTTCTGCATTCTTATACAGCGTGATGACACAAAGAGTTGTTCTTATAGATACCAGGCATAATTTAGTTAGGATTTTATGTGAGCCCTTTGCCGGATCTTCATGGAAACTGCCTAAAGATTTTCCATATGTTTCTTTGCACCACAAAACCTGCCAGCCAGTGAACCTGATTTCTTCAGCCTCCTCAAGATGTACTTTCCTACCATTTATGACATCAAATATCTCAAATATCTCATGATGTTATGCCTGTTGATTGCCGCAAGTTTGCTCTTTGCATTATCTAGACGTCGTCTTTGAGCTGCTACTTCTCCAGGTTTTGCAAGCTTTGATTGCATCATACTGACCTCTCTAGAGCCATCACTGAAAGTTGCAATCGAGTGTATTAATCATCATGGCTGCAATGAAATGAGGAAACGCAAATATATTATGAATATCAGTTCTATACCTTGCATATGTTTCTGTCGTGCTCTTTGAAGAATTCGTTATCACAACATCAATGCCAGTTTCAGTCCGAGGTTTCTTGGCAAGTGGCTGAGCA
The DNA here is from genome assembly GCA_021234155.1 of Isoetes taiwanensis. Taxonomy (NCBI): domain Eukaryota; kingdom Viridiplantae; phylum Streptophyta; class Lycopodiopsida; order Isoetales; family Isoetaceae; genus Isoetes; species Isoetes taiwanensis. The sequence continues at coordinate 19,390,985 of JAJEKV010000023.1, read as the reverse complement.
CATTCATCCAAAGTTTCTTTGGGGATATCACCAGGGTAGCCCTTAAGCCCAAATTTTCATAGGTGTAATTTAGAATGTGAGGCGAATCTTAGCTTTTTTCAATTAGTTATGTTGGCGATTTTGTTTCGGGTTTCAATTTGAGTTGTAGCAACCTTGGCAAATCTTTCATCCATCAAGCGATGGAATATATACTTTTTTCTCAAGTAAAATTTGGGTCTACAATATATATTTGTTATGTCCGTATACAGTTGTAAGTGTAATGCTCACATAATGAATATATATGTTACCAAACATTGGCATATGTGTCTTCACAAGAGAAAGGCCAAGTTGATTAGTGTCAACAATAAAAATGACAATTCAAAAAACTCACCAAAAATAGAATTCGTATTAATTTTACATGATTTTAGGGGGTTAAGAGGCAATTTTAGAATAATTACCAAGAATAAAATTCACATGGGGGCGAATCCAAGAATCCATCATTTAGTGACATAGGCTAACTTATGAGTAGAGGGAGAAAATTTTGTAGACAAGGTGGCGATATTTTATTGGCACCACTCCTAATTGATCCTACTCAACAATAGTGAAGAAAAATGCAAATGTCCAAAAAAATAGCCTTTTGGCGATATTTCGAGCTTAAGGGCTACCCTGGATATCACATTCATTGGCATTGACTGCTTCACATACGGGTTCACATACAGCTTGCCCCAATACCTGGTTATTTAGAAATGCAACTTCAACTGTATTTTCACGACAAAAATGCCTCTCTTCCTGCCTTCGTGAAATGGGAATGCGTCGTAAACCCAAGAAACAAAAGTTTTTGCCCTTCAAGGCATCTAACTCATCTACTTCTATCTCTCTTCGAACAACACTGTAACTACAGTTTGGTGGGCAATGCACATACCCGATCTCAGTCTTCTCTAGAAAAATGAACACTGGCCTTACTGTATCTTCTTGTGCCATGCCAAATGCCGACCAAATGAGATTTACTTAGAGAACTACTGGAAGAAGAGAATACTGACCATATACTGCAACTGAATACCCGAACTGAAATGCCAAATGCCGACCAAATGAGATTTACTTAAAGAACTACTGGAATAAGAGAATACTGACCGGAATACTGCAACTGAATACCCGAACTGAAGAAGAATACTGCAACTGAGACCCGAACTGAAGAAGTGAATACTGCAACTCCCTGCAACTGAGACCCGAACTGAGACTGGAAGAGCCCGTGGAAGAGACGACTAATGCCACATGCCGGAAAGCTCCCAAAGAGCTTTCGAATGCCAGAAGCGCAGTGGTACTGCAGACCGCCCGATCGGGAGCCCTCGAAGATTACTCAAACAAAAAAAAAAAAACAATACCCCTAACGTATACGAAAAAATTGGGGGTAGACTATTGCATCCTACCCCCTAACGTAGGTACACACGTATACGTACGGAAATACCACCAAATAAACCCCCTTCCGTACACGCACGTATTTCATACGGTCCCATTGTGTGCACCCTCCGGGGGTGAACTCTGTCGTGACAAAAAAGATGGTGGCCTGGGCTGTAAAGATCCCTTCTTACAAGCTCAGGCTCTGGCAGCCAAATTTGTTTGGCGTGCTCTACAAGGTGAGTCATCCCCTGCTTTGAGATTTGTCTCTTATTGGTTGAAGCAAGGTAAGCTCCTTGGTAAGCCATCTCTCCCCAGAGATGAGCTGGGTGCTCTGTTCTACAACTTCAAGGTGGCCCCTGGAACATCTCCTGTTATGCGGAAAATTCTTCATGCTTGGTCACAGGTGATGCATCTCTTCTCTCCTATGGATCCCCCTAAGGATGCTGGGGGATTTAGTTTATTCTGGAACACCGGGATCTGGGAGAGGGACGGGCTTCCCTTGGCCCTCTCACACCCTCGTATCTTTGTCAAGTGGAAGGGATGTGGAATAACTCGATTGCAACACCTCTGGCTTAATGGCAGATGGGTTAACTGGACTGCATTCAAAAGGGCAATCGCGAACCCAGGGGAAGGAGACCGTAAAATACTAAAGGAAATCTTAAGGAATGCCACCAATCTGACAGGTATCATGGGGTCACAGGAGAATTGGCTATATGAGGGGCAAAATCAGTATAGTGTGAAGATGATATATAGAGATCTGTGCCAGGAGACCCCCTTGATAGTTGAGATAAGGCTTGGGGTTAGTATGGCAGCTACTAAAACCTTACTGTCAAACTCCTGGAAGTCTATCTGCTCTAGGAAGATTCAGTTTTTCAGATGGTTAGCTCTTCAGGGGGGATTAAGTACTAAGGAAAGGCTATTTAACAAAGGTATTACGGGTGATGACAGCTGTCCATTGGGCTGTCAGGTTACTGAATCCATCGCACACCTCTTCTTCTGCCCCCGGATTGCCGAATTTTGGCAATGGGTCTGTCCTATTATTGGTATCTTGTTAAGCCAACTGGTCTGGCCAGATCTGCTCCTCACCACGGATCACAGCTGCATTGATGCCTCTCTGGTGAATCTGGCACTTTAGGTTATCTGGAAGCATCGTTGTGATGTGGCTTTAGGTGGTCAGGGGATCTCCATGGAGAAACCAAAAAAAAATTTTCAATATGGAGGTGGCTCTAATGGCTCTGTCTCATCATAAGAAGAAAGGCTCGAGATACAACAAAGGACTGGATAAAGTAGGGACCTTGGTAGGGTTCTATTCATACTTCAGGTGCCATTGGGTTGATAACGAGTAAGTAAGAACTATTGGTAATGAAGTGGATCCTGTACCGGTATGGAGCTGGCTCTCTCTATAGTACCCACTCTTAGGTGAAGAAAGTGGATTCTCATTATAGTACCCTTTAAGTGGGGAAGACGAGCAGATGCCCTCTGTAGTGCTTGTACTAGGACTTCCACATCGTCTGCATCTCCCTTGTAGGGGAGCTCTATTGTACATACTTTCTTAATTTTAATATACGCATATATCTTACCCCAAAAAAAAAAAAAGATATTGACCTCTTTGGAAATAATGTATTTGAATGTATAACATCTATGAAGATAACTTTTGAGTTTGATGGGCAACGAGACTATTACTAAATTTACCAAAGTGCCCTTTGTCAGGAGGGCATTTTGGTAATTAAGCCAAGAAATAAGGGCACTGACTCATGTGCTTATGTGTAGAAGGATGAAATGTTCCATGGCTTGTTGATTTGCTATCAAAAACTAGGAGCAAGTTGAAAAACCATAGTTCCCAAGATCTCTTTCAAGAGTCTAGAAGCCAAGGTGTAAATTTTTGGTTCCATGAGAATGGCTCATCTTAGACCTCATCTTAAAGCCACGTTAGTGTCGTAGAATACGGGAACATCTCATAACTAAAACAAAAGGTGGTCTTAGGACTTCTGCATTTAAGAAACGAAATAATAATGTGTTGTTCCGATCCTTCTGTTGGGATGTGTCTATATGAGAGCAGGTAGCATAGATTTGCTTCTTATAGTGGAGGTTGGTATCATGGAAAGGGTGCCTTGGGGTCGTAGTGAGGACAAAGGCAAACACTTTGCCAGCTCCTTATATTGCCTTCTCTTAGCTCCACAGCCTCTTCCACTGTCAAATGTGTAGCAATTGCAGATCCCACAATCTATGTGGTTTTTACATGGCGTTGGCTTTGGGATAAGTTACTCCATCCTAAAGTTTTGTACTTTGGTGACAAGTTTTACATAGGTGTTTGTGTGTGAATGCATTTTATCTCTGTAGTATCTCCTCTAACAAACCATTAAAATATAATGCAACCCATCAAAAATACATAATTGTTCTAATTATAAAACCAGACAGTTGACAAATGAACTAAGAAACAAAATTATGCAAACCATAATCATTACAAGCTAGCAGAAGCATGCCATACACAGGAGCTGCCAAGTGCAAACATACAAATCATCAATGTACAAGAAGACCTCTGAGCCTAAGGTAGAAGCATGATGTAGAAGCATTGAGCATTGATTCCAAATGACTTCATTGAGCATTGAGCATTGATCATTGATCATTGATCATTTTGCCCATTTATGCAAAGGCCGCACCTTCAATGACTTTGCACAACAATTTGCCTAAAGTCTCCTTTTGACTTGGTAGTTCCAACTGAATTATAACTCATTTCCTCGCCTTGCCGTCTTGCGTAGGCGCCCAGCCTCAGCGCCAGCCCATTAGGGCTAGCATCAAACCTGCAACAGCCTAGCATAGATCACGTTGCAGCTGATTTCTGCCTCATGGAGGTTTCTCACATCAAGCCTTGGGGGAATCTTGCACAAAGTGGAAGTTGGGTCTTCATTTTTGTCTGAAGTTTAATTTGATGATGCCAGGTGGCAATCTTTCCAATCCAGAGTGGAAGTTGGGCTTCATGAATCCGTAGAAAACAATGTTTACAGGTTTTATAAGGCAAAACAACTTACACCTAAAATCATTCACTGTTATATAGTTTACACCTAAAATCATTCATTGTTATATTCAACCTATATATTTCTTTCATAGAGAATCACACAACAATTTTAACATAACACCTCAACTATGGATTTCAACACTGAAACTTCTGATATTAAAAGATAACATTGTAGAATCAAGAACAACAGTGTAGAATCAAGTTTTACAAGTATTCAATCAAGAACTTCCATATAGTATTTTCAGATTTACAAAACTGTGGGATGCCCTATAAAGACCATATCTCTGTGCAGAAGGAGGAACGGGAGGCCACGTAGCAGGGCCGTTCCCTGGCGCCATGGTCGAGCTCCAAGAATGTCGTAGCCTCCCTCTCAAAATAGCCAATCCAACTTTGTTCAAGAAAAGGATAAAAATTAGACGACCCAACTTCCATTTTGTTGGGGAATGTCGTCCCGGGGGATGCACTTAGTAATAAAAAGGTATGGATATCTGCGTTCGAAGGGTGCCCAAAAACATCCCTAGTATACTAATCTTTGGAAGCTAATTTAATCCCTACAAGAAATTTATCACGGCGGCCAAGGCTGCCGCAAACATTTCTCCTTCCTGACTTCCCTATGCTTAAAAAAACCAGTCGGTAGAGAGGAATATATGCAGTAAAGCTTTTGCAAGTTAATTCATCATTTTTATATGTGTCTCAAGGGGTTTCTTGTTGTTGGTTTAAAAAAGTTGGTTATACTTTTTAGAAATGAAGGTGTTAATATGTGATAACATGTTTTAAAAAATGACGGTGTCAACATCTGAGATAGTAAATCAATGCCTGGGTTAGTTAGATATCAATTAGTTATTTTGAGCAGAGATTAAAGTGCTACACTCTAGGTCTTGCACCTTGATAGCTTTTAAATGTTGCATGCCAAAAATCTTAAAAGGAGGCGATCGGTTAATAGGAACAATTATTCAAAAGGTTTGATTGATTAGCACCAAAACGTTCAAGAAATAGCTAATATTTTTCTAATCTGACATATTTGTAATGCTCTTAGAGAGCATATCGCCTTCTCGTGAAGCATACCATCAAAACAGGGCATCCAGACTGTCACCCTTTGTTACCTTTCTCCATTTCTTTATTTATTTGTCTGTATTCCGCCATGTTTGTTTGTATTCTGTATGCTATGTATTCGTATGTAATAAACAATTGCCATATTTTTAAGTTGGATGACTTGTTGGAGCATATATTAGCATAAACAAGCATATAAATTTATTGTAGTGTTGAGTAACAAAACTGGGACTAAATCTTATATAATAATACAAGAAATTTATCGCGGCGGCCAAGGCCGCCGCGAACATTTCTCTTGGTCAACTGGATGCAAAAGACACCCTATGTAAAAGATACTTGATAAAATGTCAAAATGTCATGGATGATGTCTGATATCGAAGGAAAATAGTGATTGAAATTACCTTATGTCCTCAAAATTGTGTGCAAAAGATGTCTTCAATATGCATGGTTATCTAAATTCATTAATTAGCATGGTGTTGTATCCCTACATCCTCTATTTTGTTCATCTGTATGTCTCCAAAAGAAGAGGGTGCACATGCCGCCGCGAACTCTAGTTCCAACTCTATGAGTTGGACTTATAGTATGTTCCAGACCTTGTTTAGTAAATTTATAACAGTTCAAATTTCAATAGGCATCCTTGAATTGATTGAACATATAGGATTTGAAACCATATTGTTACTTCAAGTTTCTATGCCGGGAAGGTAGATGTGTACTATTGCACACTACTGGTTTGGATTGGTAGTTTTCTATTTGATGTGGATGGACCTCTAGATTGCATATATTTTACCATTTTATTTTTTTTTTGGCGTCCAGATGGATACTTCCTATTATTCATGACCCAAAGCCGTGGGAAGTGTCACAATGGTCCTGGTTTGTTTATATTTGTTAAGTCAGGAAACATTTTGCTCTTAGCTTTATACTTGAGTTGAGAATATCAATGCTTTTCAACCTCTCTTAGCGCCTGACAGATAGTTCAATGGTGGGCACTCAAGAACCTTATAGCCTAATTGCTTTTGTGCAGTTCTTCATATCTCTGCTTCATGATCGGGCTTTCAAGTGTAATCATAATGAATTAGTAAATACCTAACCTCCTCAGCAGTAATGCGAATAGGCAATCTCTGTTTTACCCATCGACCCTTTTTTTCCGCTGTGGTAAGAGTTTGCTCCATAATCAAAGAGCTTAGGTTTTCCTCATTGAACACCTCTAGTATTGCATCAATGAGTATACGCACTGCTTCCCAATCATCGTGACTGTACTAAGACATGGAAACCATATTTAGGAAAATTAAAGGTCTAAGTGATTCAATAGACGCTAATGAATATAATTTTACCTCGTTCTCAAGATCTCCTTATACACCTCACGTGCTTTCTGAAACTCCTGTAAATGCATAAGCAATTTCCCCTGCCCACATAGCATGCATTATGTTAAACTTCTGTTGGCTTACCACCAAAATGGACCAACCCAAGAGCAACAAGTTACTTTAAGTAATTGACTATGTATGCGGCTTTAAGGTCAATGGTAAAAGACCATGCTTTAGAATTCATATCTTCTTGTTAAGCATACTTTTTGTCCATGAAATATGGTAATTCCTAATGCATGTACTTATCACTTGTCATTCTCTGGCCAGACTACTTGGCAACCACACAAGAGTATAGACTCCTGTGACGAGAGCCGTAATTAAGACAGCTATACATGTTTTGGAAACCTGTGGAACTAATACAAAAAGAGAGTAAAACTATTGTTTGCAATTTTGTAGTTAAGCTGCAAGCTGTCCCATACACTCTCGTTCATATATCCATTTTGAACCAAGGGCGGCCTAACATGGGTCGATCCATCGTGTTCGTTTTCGGCAGAAACAATCCGACCTTCTAGATGCTGGAAGCTTCTGGATGCTGGAATTTCCTATGCCGGAATTTCCTGGCAAAATCAGAGCATGTTCCCCAGATCCGGCCCCATATTTCTTGATGGAGCTAAGAAGCTATGGGGATTGCTTGCATCTGCAACACATCTAGCAAGCTTCTGTCGATTAACAGAACTCTTGCTATTTGTAAGTTATGACGCAGCTCCAGGTTAAAGCTAAGAACAGCAGAAATAGTTGCAGCCTGGCCATATTGTATGCATGCGTTGGGGAAAATCTCCTAGGCCTAATGTTCTTCTAAACAGTCCGATATCTTTTGTTCCTTTACCCGGAAATGTGCATCTTCCTTACAGAAAAATTCAGTTAAAGCTTCCTGAACATTCATGAGAAACCCTTTTGAATATAATACTCTGCACTAAAAGAAACCAATCACCAAGCATAACTTACCAGAAGAGGGCTCACAAAAACCGCAAAGAAGCATATAATATAAATGAAAACTTCATCTGCAACCCGTGGAAAGATTTATGGGGTCGGATGACTACAGTAGATATTGCCTATCATCATCTTGCCTCCGCATGGGAAGATATCGCCCATATCCCTCCGCATGGGATTTGATGTCGCTTCCGAAATCCGGCGATGGCGGTGCAATCTATCTAGCTCCGGACCGTCTATTCTAATCGGGCAGAATGGCGAGAACAGGGTGGGCTTGGGCTTGCTTGCAGAGCAAGAAAACGTCACATCATTCAGTCACTTTGTTTAAATTTTTTAGCTATATTTTTGAAGTACACGTGGTGCTCTCAGGTTTTTTCTTGGAGACGGAAATATTTCATCAAAGAACAAATAAATCTGCCTTATATATGTTTAGATAATGTTATAGTGTAAGTGTTGGAGCCCTAGATCCAACGGCTAAAATCTAGAGCCCTAAATCTAACGGCCACAATTTTGCATCTCCTCTCGGTATGGCTTCAACGCGGCTAACAATATTGCATCTCAACTTCAGCTCTCGGTGATGGTTATGGAGTAGATAACGCCCTGGGCCGAGGGTGTTACTGAAAAAAAAATTTGAGGGCCATCAAAATGGCGAGGGTGTGCGCGTAGCGCACGCCCGAGCCATTTTGATGGCCCGAAAATTTTTTTTGAAGTAACACCCGAGGGCCAGGGCGTTATCGCCCTTAACACACTGCCCCGAGAGTTTTGGGCCATCCGATCATTATCAAAATTGATCTGGATCCGTCCATTTCATAACATCCTAGGGTGTTATGGAGTAGCAGTGTGTTATAGCTCCAGTAACACACTGATCAAGATTGATCTGAACCGTTGGATCACTATAAACTTGAGGGGCAGTGTGTTAAGGCGGGCTAGGCGGCTATGACTATGGCATGCCATGTTGTAGGACGGTAAAAGCTTCAGAACAGCAGAGGCGAAAATCACAGCTATACCAAGGTCTCCGATCAGAGGATTGCTTACAGAAGTTAAACCCCTGCACAGCTTTGGGAGAAGCCTTAGAGCTATACAAGGTTTCGAGGTTAATGTGGTGATCGCTGTGATGCTTTTCTTCCTTCGTTAACCTTCAAACAAAGTCTAGGTTCTTCTTTGGAGGTACATAGAAGTTAGGCATAGCTACAATTGCCACCGGAATTGTCAAAGCAGAGGAGGCTTTGTAGCAACTTGGAAGAAGCTTCATTACAAGCAAAGGTTACAAAAAAGTGCTACTATGACATTGAAATTGGGGGGAAGCCTGCAGGAAGGATTGTTATCGGATTATATGGCGTTGATGTTCCTAAAACAGTAGAAAATTTTCGTGCCCTTTGTACAGGTATGTCAGGCTATATTTTCAGTCCTAATAGAAGGTATATGGAGAGTTGATCTTCTGTACTTCTAGACAGTGCATGCATCTATCATTAGTGAAGGCTGTATTTGCATGACCATCACACTCTTTAGGCTTATATCAAGGGGCAGAGTTCTGCAGGAGAAACAGAGATCGGCATAACTCTGACTCCAACATGGGCTATTGCTATTGTCTGTGCAGTCTTTGTTGCAATTTCATTGACCATGGAGCGGAGTATTCACTGGTTAGGAAATGTGAGCAATCTCTATTGTCTGTGCAATCTTTGTTGCAATCTCATTGACCATGGAGCGGAGTATTCACTGGTTAGGAAATGTGAGCAATCTCAACCTCTTTTACATTGTTGTTTGAAACTTTTCTGGGTCTATGCAATAGGAGGTTAGTTAGATTGTTCTTGCATTGAACCATTTCGGACCCCAGGTAACCCCTCTTAACAAACAGTTGTACCGCAGCTAATCTACCTGCCTCTGCTTCATTGACAACCCGAATCAAGGGTTTGTGGAACAGTTGATCTCATTGAAGTAGGATGTAATATCTGGAACTAGATCTTCCGCAGATCTCGAATGTAAAAATCAGAAGTCTATATCGTAAGGAAACCTATCTTCATTTACCTTATCACTCTCGCCGTTGTTGCTTCAACCTCCCGAATCCTCATATTATCTAAGCTTTTATGCTCCTCTACATCCGTGCCTTAAATGAGTTCATTGATTACGTCCCTATGGGATGATCCTTCAAATGCTAGAAACAGTTTCTTAATATAAATCAAATGTTTTTCATGTAGTTGTAGGATTGTTAATATATATGGTAATTATACTTCTTTAGCAAAGGGTTCATTTGCTAAACAAAGGGTTCATTTCCTAGCTATTCTTTCTCAACCCTTTTCACTGTTTGCAGTGGTTCATCAGAACAAAGAGAAAGCCTTTGTATGCAGCGTTGCAGAAAATCAAAGAAGGTAAAAAATGATATGACGTAAACAATGCACCTCTTCCTTCCTCAGTATATGTGTAAATGCTGGGTTTAGCTTTGTTAAAGTGTTCACTGAAAAGACAAATTGAACAACCTTGGGTATGCACACAAGGACAAGTTAGCTTTGCAGCAGAATGTTTCAAAAGCATGCACCAAGATGGCTTAATGCCAAATATGCAATAATTTAGCAGACCATTAGATGAAAGATTAAGATAGTTTAGCGGTTGATGCATCAACCAGAAGTTGGGCTTTGCCATTTCAAAGGTAAGCATTTCATATGTTTGTAGTTTGATCTGCTCTAGATTATACTGGGAGGTGCTGGGTCTTATTGGGTACGTCCTACCGTGTGCATTCTCGATTCAAATGGAGAGCTACACAATATGATTGCTAAAATCGTTATGTTTGTTTTGTTTATTTCACACCTGCTAGAGATAGAAATGAATTGCCTGCCTAATGCTCCACGAAATAGTAGGCTTTGCAAAACTATGTAGAACTTATGACATTTCCTTACACAAATCCAATACATTTTTGAGCACGACCAATGAATTATGGATTATTGGAACAAAACAAACCATATTGTTATGGGCACTTTGCTACATAGAAGCAAACTCTAAAGTCTTGGATGGAATAATGGCACAACATACCTAACACCAACACAAAGGAAAACAGGGAGGATTTGCAATAGCTGGAGCAACACCTCAATATCATTACTACCTTAGCATTTATAGGTTTTTAACAACACCTCAATATCATTACTGCCTTAGCATTTATAGGTTTTCAACATATGCCCAGCAACACTGGGCACCGTTACTAGTAACTTATAACGAGATGCATTTCGAAATCCCTCTTATTCTTATTCTTATTCTTATTCTTAATCTTATTCTATTATAGCATAGAAGAGTTTGTAATCAGCTGATCATTAGGGGCATATGTCACCAAGAATTTGAAAGGCAGGGCAATGCTTTAGTGCAAATACATGCAACAACACACTTGGATTTTGTCTAAACCACAAAACGATGGGCCATGCTCTCCGTCTGCAATTAGTTATAGAAAGCCCAATTGTTAGTTGCCACTAGTTGCACAATGATTCCAGCTGGAAGTCCATGGCAAGTACACAAAAATTGTGGTGCACATCAGGAGACTGTAACCCCACCTTGCAAACTGGAGGGAGAGAGGCGAGAGGGAAAATAGAGCGCATCCCAGGAAAAAGAATAACTAGTTGCTAATATTTGCCCTCCACAACCCAGTCGTGATTGCTTGATGATGTCCAGATGTAAGCTGATGTAAATGTACAAATAAAGATTTCTTCTACACTGAATATGTACTGCTATGGCCCGTTCGACTGCGTGTGTGAACTCCTCATGTCCAACTTCAAGCTTGTGTGCCCTGCCTGCTAGCAGTGCTGCTTCATTTACTAGATTTGCCATATCCGCCCTAAATTAAGAAGTTCACTGTATGAAAATTCACAGATAAATGGCAGATTGAACTCTATCCTGACTGAGTAATATGACTATGGGAGAATATTTACCCAGTAAAGCCTGAGGTTGCTGCAGCAACCAGTTTCAAATCTACATTGCTTGCAAGAGGCAGTCATTTTTTCACTTCCAAGATTTCTTCCCTTCCCTGCCTGTCAGAAGGTTCAATCTGAAGAGAAAAGCGGATTATGGCTTGGTCTAAAAACGTGGCTTCTCTGGTATACTCAGATGTTTTCCTAATGCAAGCCCAACAAAATGTATCCAAAGCCGAGAGACCACCTTACCATGACAATCCTATCAAAATGATCAGGACGTCTTAATGGAGGATCTAATACATCTGCACGATTGGTGGCTGCAAGCACTATAACAGCTGAATTGCTTTCAAAACCATCCATTTCCTAATATTTTTAGAAAAGCCGAAACAATTATACTTGCAGCAACAGCTGTACCAACAAATGAATCTATCTCCTATTTGCAAAAGTTCAGGGACTAGTGGCATACCGTGAGCAGTTGAGCGTCTGAGCCGGTTTTTCCTCAAGGCATTAGGTGTCAAGGCAAATTCTGTAACAAGAACTCAGTTTTCTATTTCTCGGACTCCGGTCTGCAAAACCTACTTAAACAAAACAGATTTAAGTGCTAAGTCTGCTCTTAAGCAGTATGTGTGAAATGGGAGTCACAGCGGGCATGACAAAGAAGTAAAAGCTGAGATATTAGATATTGCCAGCCAAGAACAATACAGAGTTGTTAATTCAGGAGCAATTCAGGGTGTCATAGGAGCAGAACAATGTCGCTCTCAAGCATATTCTTCTGTATTTCGCAGGTTCGCTCTGTTACTTGAAGTTTTGCCCCATTGAACTGCTTCTAAGATACCACGTAGGAAGGATGTTTTCAAACTCTATAGAATAGATTTAGACAAACGCAAAGGCAAAGATTGCAAAAAAAACGGATTGTATTAAACTGTGGTTGAGATGATCAAGTAGTTTTGGGCCAGAGCATGGCAGAAAATAAGAATCCAGTTCAAAGATCTAAGGCTTGGAAAAAATGCAGAACCATATCAAGCATTAAAAGCACAATTGCCCCAATCTGTGCAAAATCTATTGCAAATTTGAGACATCTATTGCCCCAATCTCTGCAAAATACCACTTCAACCCAGTTCCAGCTACCCCTTTTCGCAAATCTTTATGCATCTTCCGTGGGCAGATTTTTACAGAAAAAGATATATTCCAAGCAAAACCTCCAGGGTTTAATATGGGTGCTTACCTTGCTCATGACTAGGAATAGGTTCTGTACGTACGAAATCTAAATTCCTGACGTATAAAGTTAAAAAGTACGTATTTTCTTTTTGAAAAAAACGTATTTTACATATTTTTTAGTCGCCGGCCCGAATAATGAAAGTATCCCATGAAGTTTATGTATGCAATAGATCTAATTAAGTTTTGGCTAAAGATAGGCTTGCATTGCAGACTAACTCTTGTTCAATCAAGACTCTAGGAACAAGGCAATAGTTGAAATTGGTGAAAATTGGTGCCGGCCACTGAGTAATCTATTTAAAATAAATAGGCATTACTCAAGTCCAAGCATGGGTTGAATGCAAGCATGGGCTCACTAAAAGATGTTTTTTACAAAAGACATCTTGGTATGCCGACTCTATTGAAAAACTTTCATAATTTGTTTTGATCCTAACTACAAGATTTTAAGGTTATCTGCATCAGAAAAGTTTTGACAGAGTACCAGATTCCATTCAAATACTCAAACTGAAATTGACACCAGATCAGACGACAGAAACAACATTCAATGTCATTTTCTGTAAGAGAGTAGACTGACCAACTTCTCACTAGTGACAAATGCTTTGGCTCTTAATTTCATAAACAGATACAACTGTGACATGTTACTCTGAAAACAAAAACCTTGGTAATAACCCAAATTGACGCTTGCATTTGATTTGTTATAATCCAATGGAAAATAATACAGAGGAGCTCTAGATTGAACAGACAGAGATCAAAAGTCAGAGCACCTGCCTCCCTTCTCCCAGTCACCATAACGGGTAGGTTCAGGGCCTGGGGGGCCTCCGATTTCTTTAGGCATACCATTTCGGTTGCCAGTTCCATCACTGGCTGCTATCTTCAGTCTGGGCTGGTTGTGGAGCAGGATTTGGCTGTCGGGTCTCTCCTTTTCCTTGCGTGCATGCCCATCGTAGAAGCAAGGGCCGCCTTCGAACTGCACCACCGGATTTGGTGATCATCGCCATAGCTAGGGCTTGGCCGCTTAGCCTGCTCTTTATATCTGTCCGATAGAAAAATAATTTCCGGAAATAAAACTAGCAAAAAAGCACGCCAGAGGCCATAGAAGATAAAGGCGCAGGAAAATTAGGGCAAGATAATTGGATACCAAAAGATAATTGAATACCAAAAGATAATTGAATTGTCTTTTACGTTTGAATACCATTTGAAAGCCTAACCCTGCGTTCAATGTACCAGTATTTCCTAGTTTTGGAAGGACAGGATATGAGGTTGTTGTAGCCATCTTTGGTTGTGTTGTGAAGGTTTGCACTGGTATAATGCAGTCTACAATTATCCAAGTAGACTATCCTATGCAAAGAGCAGCATTACAAATGGAGCTGATCAGGTAAGAGTTACCCACTGCAAATTCAATTGCTTCCCTGCTTGCAGCAACATGTATTCCAACTCTAGGGCATGCATTTAGGACTTCTTGCTATTCTTACTACACATGTGTTAGGCATGTATACATGTCTGCATCTCGTTTTTGGATCAAGAGAAGACCAATGTTGTTAAATACTTTGCATACCATACGGGTAGCATACGTTTTTTAAGTTTTTTTTAAGTTTTTTATTTTTGGTTTTTAAAATCTTAGAATACGTTAACTTAATAATATAACAACTAACATAAAGGTTTAGCTTATTATCATACTAGAGGTAGATAGAAGAGAAATGAATATAGGTAAAAAAGAATTATTTGAAGCAGCTATACCTTTGGAACGGTTTTGGTTCACTTCCTGCTTCTATTTATCACTTATGGCAGTCAGATCTTCAGAAGCAATATAGAAAAAAATGAATCGAAATAAAATTAGTTGTAAAAGAAGAAGAATGGAAAAGTTACCTTGGTCGACTGGTTTTGGATTGGCGCAAGAACTGTTTCCTGGTTCGCATGGTGCAGTAAAAACCTTTCTTTCATTGAGCAAAAAACCAAAACCCTAGTTCTACATGCATTTCGCATGTTTCTACATGCATGCGGCCGCTCATAGTTCCAAAATCTTGTTTGCTAGACTAGAAAATCTAAATGAAAGTCATTCGAGGCATTAGTAATGGTTTTTTTTTTTTTACATTTTTTGATAACCCCCGATGGTTGCAAACGTTTAGAAAACGTAGGGGTTTTTTAAGAAGTACTCTATGGTTAAAAACGAGGTTTTTTAACAACACTGGAGAAGACACAGATCAGTAATATTGTCATATTATTTTACATTACCTGCTGCAGGTGACAATGTTTTGTTCTTCAAGGAGTGTGCCTCTCTAAGCTGAATAGAATCTTGTATACAATCATTTATCCGAGATAAAACTATGCTGAAGAAATTACAAAGTCAAAGAAGTACAGGCACTTTCAAAGGTAAATTGGAAGTCTCCAACTATTGCTGCATACCTACATACAAAGTGACAAATCCATTGACTTGGCAAGACTAAAACATGTTAGCAAAATGCGATATATAAAGAGAAATGCTTATGCATTTATACCAATGAAGTTACTTACACGAGCATTAGATCCTCACATTTGCAGTAGGACCCAGTAAAAGCATAGTAGAACAGAATACCAAATGGGGGGAATATATGGAAGAGTGCAAAAGGGCAGCCGGAGCTATAGTTGGGAACCCAATTCAAACTGAGTTTTCTCCATCAGCCGTACTTGTGAGTGAATTGCGAAGGTGAATTCCAAAGAAATTACAAAGGTGCTGTAATTAGAAATTAGGTCCTAAAGATGTACTATGCTTATGATACAACAAACATGCATCGGCTTCATCCTTAAGAAATACTCTTGATAAAAGATGGAGAAAATAAGCACCATTCATGCTAAATTGATGAAAGGATGGAATCAAAATGTCCAATATCAAATGCGTGTGTTCTTGCATCAAAGCCCAGGCTAAGCAAAATGGAGGAAGACTAATGCAATTTATACATGGTTAAGATTCATTTTAAACTGCCCTTGTTGGATATTTGTTTCAGAAGGCAAGTGAAAGCTAATGAGGTCGATGCATTCCAAAATTAGAAATCTGAACAGGTATCTCAATGATTGACTGAGAAAAAAGAGCTCTATTAACAAGGATAGGATCGAGGAAGTCACCTGCAGAGCAAGCTATCAACGTCCAAAATATAGAGTCCAAGAAAGCGAGGATGGAAAATGCAGAAAACCATCAGAATATGACCGATGGGGCTATCTTTTTGGACCTCAACAAATTTGATCTTTGATACCAAGAAAAAGGAAGGGCCAGAGGTAACAAGAAACGATAACGAAGAGCATGCCAAGGAGGGATATGGCTACAAAAATTATAGAGTCTGAGACAGCAGATGAGGAGAAGGCATGATTGCCCTCACGACACCCTTGGCTATCTCGCATCCAATGGTTTCAATAAATGCCACATCAAAATTGGTTGAGCTGGAGATGCTACGTGGATAGCCTAACTTTGGCAAGGTCAAATTGGTTAGGTAATTAGGCTTAATAGCAGTAGGCTGCACATGTGAAAAAAAAAATAGACAATAGCTCTCATGTTTGTTGTGAAATCGACAACAAATCGAGCTAACATTCAAGATAAGGAGTGTAACTATTTTATATGGTTTATATGTAATTTGATATATTTTATATGAAACTATGGTTTACGTATGAAAGAGTTTGCATCCTGCGGTTAAAAAGCATTTTAACCCTTTTCTTGTAGAATAGTTTAGCAATACATTTTGCATTTAAAAAGCATTCTAACCCTTTTCTTATATAATAGTTTAGCAATACGACATTGAAGGTGATAAATTTGTATACATTATGCTATGAACTTGACTTTGCCCTTGTTCCACTGGGATAGAACATAAAATGCATCTAGCAATTAGCAAAGAGTTGAAGACAACATTATTAGACTGTATTGTGGCAGCTTGGTCAAAATTAGTTCACATGGTCAGCTTGACAAATCTTGAACACCTTGATGTCTTTTAAATCCTCAAAAGAAAGATCCATTTAAAATTCATTTCCTCCAGAATAAATGATCAATCTGCTACTTAGTCTGCAAGCTTTCAAACCCAAACCCCTGGATACCAAATTGTCTGGTAGGTTCACTGCTTTTCTGCATTTTGTGAAAACAGGAATCAAATGCTGGATAAGGAGGCTTTTCTGATATAATGAATGTGAAGTCTGTGACAGACTGCAAGGTAGAATGGTTTTATAGGATTAAAAGCATGCATTGGCTACAGAGGGCAAGAAGTATTTTAAAGACACACAATAAAGTTAGAATGGTAAATCTATAGAGTGATTCAAGGAATGCAACAAGAAGCCAAATGAGACATCCTTTATTCCAGCATCCTAGATCTTGATCTTGTTCCTTTTTCTTTTGCTTACATTTTAGAATAATGTATTTTTGTCTATGATGGATTAAAGTTTAGAACGTCCTTGACCTCAGTAATTCTATGATTGAGTACTAAATGCAACTTGTATGTTAGAGCCCACTTGGACCTTCTTGATTGGCTAGGCTAGAATGTCTTGGTGATTCCTGAAGCCAACATGCAATATATACAAATCTAAAATACTGTGCAACTATTGCCCGAATGCACCACTTCAATTAGAGCTGCAAATTCTAAAGCTATCTAGTGCCAGCAAAACCAATAAAAATGTATGCTCAAGTGTTTTGAATTGGAAAGTGCATTCCTCAAGCACTTATATGAAAACAACAAGTCTGTAGACGCTTACAAACCCATCTATACGAACCATTTTTTAATAATAACCCATTGGGCGGAAGACACGGGCAGAAGGCACGCAGCAACCTTAAGAAGATGGTGGAGGAATATAACTGTCATAATAACCTACATCCTGAAATTTCTCTAGTCTTAACAGATGAACTATGTATTTACAACAAGCAATGAAACATATTATCATTACAGTCTCATTCTGAAATGATCCAAAAGGCAGCAAACTCAACACTGGGCATTGAAAATTTTGATGGACTCCCAAGCAAGACACTTAATTTTAAGAAGGAAATGAAATCCCATGTATCTAGTATAGAAGTTATCTACTGTAATAAGAAACCAGATGAAAGAGAAACACTGCACTACAACGTCAGTGAAAGACTTGCATGCTAACCTCTGCTACAAGCTTCAACCACTCTTATAAGGTCCACGTGAACCAATAAAAGTAAACTCTTGCACTAGAAGCTCCAGCTTGGATGCCATGAGTGAAGATAAAACTCCTATATGACTTATGAGAGGTTCTTTGCTTCCCAAGAAGGTTCAAAGTATTCCATATCCATGTCAACAATGTCGCCACCACAGTCCGTCAATGTTGACTCTACTTCTGCTGGATCATCATCACGATCTTTCTAAATTGAACCTAGTTTTCTCTGCATCTCTCTGTCAGTTACTTGAAAATCACTGACAATTTTATCACCAGAAATGTCACCCATTGTATTATTCTCAACATTCATGAAATCTATTTTTAAGACTTCTCCATGCACATCTTCCACATTGTCGATGCCATTTACAGACTCAGCAACATTCAAGCATGAATATTCGACACTAAGCAAGCCTTTGCATAATATATCATTATTTGAAACTTCACTCTCAATGGCAGAGAAGCCTGAATTTGCCAATGAGTCTTCCAGTTCCAGTTCATCTGAACAGCTTTCAACACATGGTAATGGCTTCATCTTTTGCTTTGCTTTGCAGGCCTTTGAAGAGTTGCAGACTTGTAAAGTATCCATCTGGTGAAATATTGATACATAATCCTGTTCCATCATGGCTGTGTCTTCTATATATGATACATGTTGCATTATACATTCATTGGCATTATCATCTCCATAAATGACTGCAGAAACGAATTATTCAGAAACAACATAAGTAGAAACATGATATAACCAGACACATTCTGCCTAATATTCAAAATTTGAGGACAAAACATTAAAAGCGAACCTCTAGTAAATATATAATCATTTTATTGGCTTGAGCTGCAATGTGATCATTTTGTTGGCCTTTGATTTAGAGTGATTACAGCAATATGAAAGGCAATGAATAGATCGCTGTTAGTTAACCTGCAAGAACTATAAGATATAGCATGTCATGTAGTGAGCTCAAAATAATCAGGAAACAACGTAAAGGCAGACAGATCTCATAGCAGACACGGCTTATATGCATCGAATTAGAAAGAAATGCACCTTCTTGCCTGTTACGGCGATATCGACAGGCATAAACAGCTCCATTGCCATATAGGGAAAGAAGTTTTGAAGCAGAAAAGCTCCTAGTTAGCATCTAGAATCCTAGATGCTATAGCATCTAAGACGATATCGAAGGATAGGAGAAGCTCCATTGCCGCGTTCACAAAAATAGAGGGAAAATGTTGAACAAAATGAGGATTTTGAGGATGGAAACAGGAGCTCCATCGCTGCCATCACCGCGTGCAAAAGAACAGAAGAAAAATATTGAAAAAGAGGATTTCGAAAAAAAAAAAACAAGCAGTTATGACCTTTTCTATCTAGCAAGCGATGCAAGCAAGTAAATAAATGGTAGTAGAAGCTTGCTGGGAGGCAGGCACGCATGCTTTCCGACGTCTTTTAGCATCTCCGTGATAATTTTTGGCTCTTTCCTAGGGGAGGGTGGCCGTCCACGGCGGCAGACCCCACGGGCAGATGTGGCAAGCCCACGCGCAGACGTGGCAAGCCCACACAAGGGTTTTCGTAGTTTCTGGTGAAGGCTCGATGGAGGAGAAGCGCAGCTCCACGGCGGTCCACCGAGGGCTTTGCCATAATCATCGAAGGCTTTGTTTTCAGAGGTAAACAAAGTTTGCATTTTTAGAAGTTATTTTTGATTCAAACATGGTAACAGGAGTAGATAGATCCACCTTCATTCTCTCAGTCTTGAGGCCATGTCTGGATTTTTTATCATAAGCTTGGATTTCTATAGGGACAAACCAAATGTAGACAAGTGCTCATTGCAGAGCATTGATCTAATATGCAGATCAAATTGTCTGAACAAACTGTACACACAGAGTTAGAATATCAGGTGAAGCTTAGTTCTAGTCCTGAAATCTCCTATATATAATAAGGTCTAGGGAATAAGGCCTGTTTATGATGTGAGACAACACCTCTATAAGGGATGCTTTTGTGAGCTGGGAGCTGTCTGTGATGTCCATCCAGTACCCACCAGTTACTTAACAAGTTCAACAACTATTTAAATGCAGACAAACTTCAGTTTCTACTGCATCATCCATCATAGTTATGTTTTCACCGTTACTTAAGAAGCCTATGGTCTACTACAATCAATCTATCTATCTATCTATCTATCTATCTATCTATCTATCTATCTATCTATCTATCTATCTATCTATCTATCTATCTATCTATCTATCTATCTATGGCCTATGGCCTATGGCCTATGGTTGTTACTATCTATCTATCTATCTATATTCTCTTGTAGCCAGGGTCTGTCCAAAGACGTGAATACAAACTTTATTCCGTTTACATAAGTAGCGCCAAAACCTTGATGGTAAGGAAGCAGTTAGCACTCAGATAAGGTAAGGGCCAGATTTTGTTAAGCAGGATTCCAGGTGGATTACAACATCAAACAGTGCTAATGTTGGTAAGATGATAATCAAGTATTGTTTGCCTTACATGGTTTATCTGCCATAGCTAGCCTCACTCAGCTGGTTATCCTCCTCCTTAAGTTCTGGTTGAGGCAGGCTTTGCTGTTTATATGCCTGCAATTATGACCATTGGATTTCAAGTATTTGAAACAAATTGATTGAGCTGCTTAATTACGAGGTAATCAGGTACAGATACTTCTAAATACAGATACTTCTAAATGTGCCTGATTATCACGTAATTATGCAAGGAATCTTGATAATCAGGCTGGAACTTGCTCAGATGGTTGATTATGAGACTGGACTGGATGTTCTTTTATTTAGGTGCCATCCTCCATGTCATGCAGGGAAAATTGACTGCCATAAGTTTCAATTAAGATGTTGCATAGAGGAAGTGTCCTATTCCACGGCATTAGTTTGAAGGAAGTGTGCACAGATGATGAATTGTTTCATTCAGATGGGTCCAGTGCAGGCCAGCAGAAATAGAAATGTTACATTAATTTCTTGATTTTGATTAAGAAAATTTCTTTGATTAAGAAATTAATTTTAGTGCATTTAGTTTTAGTTTTGATTTCTTAATTAATTTTGTTTTGTTACATTAATTTCTTTTATAAGTTATAGGTTACGTAAATGTATTTGTATGCTTGGACTGTGTGCTATCCAAGTAATGTATCTGAGGTGTGTTTGCGGGGTTATGACACCATTTCTTCTTGTGGAAGCAGCACCGTAATTGCTCTTCAACCCAATCAATGGAATATGTACTATATTTGACATTTTTTAGACTTTTCTAATGCTGTTTAACAATTGGAACATTTCTGCTACAACCAGATTGTTTTTGCTCTGGTTGAGATGTAAAACAGTGGAACTTTGTGGATTTGCTTTAATACAAGAATGCTTAACAATTTTTGATCATGATTGCTGTTAAAAAAAAGCTGGTTCTCTTCAATTTTGTCATTGTAGCCTTCAATGGGCTGCCTAGTATCCTAGATTTGTTTGAGTCAAATGCTCTTCTCTCCTTTTTACTCTTTGTGATTTCTTTCAAGCTTTTTAGAGGCATTTGCTCTGCAGAGAGCATGGAACTGGTATTGGGGATGGTGCGAATGAATTGAATACCTGCTGCTGGCTGCCACTGCAAGGATGTGGCATATTTCTTTCTTTGTAAAATGGCCTTGCCATCTACAAGTGAAATTTTGATCTGATGCTGAAATGTAATGTTTCTCAAGGGCTCAATAGCACAGTGACCCACTTGATCTCTCCGAAAAATCCATTCTTTGAAATCATAAGTTTCTTCCAATAACTCGATGTCTGGACGAGGATTGTAGGAATCTTGGATAACCTCAATCATTGCTTTGGTAGGTCGAGAGCTTTTTTTCGAGCAAGACGTTTAGAGAACCTCATCAACATCCGATCAATTTGATCGTGTGTATGACCAATAAGCAGAAACCAATCTTCACCTTCTTGAAGATTTGTTTCTCTACTAGCATAGCACAAAGAAGCAAACACCGCCCGATTCTTATTTTCCCTTGTCGTGTTGTCTAGTCAAGATATAGAACCGGGTGGTATATGTTCTAGATTGGAAAGAAGCTTATTCAATATTGCGATAGTGAGATTTGGATCAAAGATGAATGTTTGGATAATTCAAAAATGCCTTGCAAGATAGTTTTCCATTAAATACCATAGCACCAACAACATGCGGATGTATGAAATCTTCTTCAAGAAGATCCTTAGGCACATTGACAAAATGTGGTAGGGTGGTCTTCTTCTGGTCCATTCCATCAATAACAACCGATATGTAGTTGAGTGGTTGTTCCAAAGGTGCTTTCTTCCTATGTTTTGTCAATTTTCTCCTTTCCAAAGATTGTTGTTCTCTCTGTGCTTGTTCGGTTTCTCTTTTAATGCATCTGAAATGAAAATATGTTTAGGAAAGAACCTACTTTTAAGTAGAACTAGGCAAGAACACGCCGTGGAAGCTTACTTTTAGTGTGAAGTGTCCTTGCATTTTGTCTCTGAGCTTTTAATTCAGAGCATGTAGCACAAACAGACATCCTATGCTTTCTAGGAATGGACACGCCGAGAAAACTCTTTTTCCGAGCACGATAAAGTAAGAGTAGCGCACATGGCGTTCTTCAGCCTCAACACACATGTCCTTATAATTATCGTAGACTTCACGTTTTGTGAAGTTGTCACTCAAGTGGTACATAGGGCTGTTGGGGAGTTTCTCTCCTTAAAGAAACCTTCCATCCAAGAAACACATTGAAGGGCATGAACTCTGGATATACCTCCTGAGTGGCAGTAGTCATGAATGCCTGGATTCTTGTCAAGCCTTTTCTTCAGGCGGTCAAGTCGTCTGCTGCCTAAGGCATGTATCAATTTAAAGGTCGTCGATAGATAGGCGGTGGGCCACCAGTTTGTGTAAGTAAACTTCTCACCATAATCTGGCCTAATATTGAAGGCTATTGGTCTAGCAGAGTCATTGAACTGTAACTATCACGAATCAACCTCAATTCCTTTAGTCCAATCTTAAGCAAACAACGTTGAGAACAACAGTGCTTTGTATGTGTTGCCCTCAAGTGAGCCTCGTCCATGAGTTTCTTTCTTCTTTGGGTTGTACATGCTTTCTTGTGTAAGTTTCGCTTAAGATTCTTACTTGCAGGAGCTTTGAATTCGAACATAGAGTCTTGTGGCTTTGGTAGGTCCTCGTCTGAGAGATCAACATGAGGTGTTTCTTCGTCTGAGAGATCAACATGAGGTGTACTAGTAGATGCTGAGAGGTTTGGTGTGGGCAAGTCCTGGGGGGAGGTGCTTTCCCTCTCTCTGGGAAAAAGTAATCGAGGTTGGTGACGTAATTGACCAGCTCCTGAAGTGTCGTAGAACACAGGAGTTGCGTGGCGCTGACTGCTCCCACTTGTTGTAGTACCA
Organism: Isoetes taiwanensis; assembly: GCA_021234155.1. Classification (NCBI taxonomy): domain Eukaryota; kingdom Viridiplantae; phylum Streptophyta; class Lycopodiopsida; order Isoetales; family Isoetaceae; genus Isoetes; species Isoetes taiwanensis. The sequence goes on along the minus strand of JAJEKV010000023.1, from coordinate 19,367,646 downwards.
ATTAGCGAATTGGATGGAGTTGGCGTGATTTGCCTCCGGGGAGGCAGCCTACGGTGGACTATGGGAGACGTACTAAAATGAACTGGAGGAGGTAGTCTGAGCTCTGAAGCCTGTGGTGGAGTAAAACGCATTGGTGGGGGCAAACGACGTTCAGGAGCTGGGTGTGGTGGAGTAAATTGAACTGGTGGTGGAAGCCGAGGTGGTCGTGCTGGAGTAAACTCAACAGAGCTGGGGGTTTGAATATCGGAGGTAGAATATTCGTGGCTACTTCCTGGTGTCTGTTGAGGAGGTGTGAAAGTCATTGCAGGAGGAAGCCTGCGAACAGGAGTTGGAGGCTCTGCAGTTCTTTTCTCTCGAGCCATACTCAGAAAGTTAGCGTCACACTGTATAAATTTATACGACAGAAGAACAGACGGTATAAATTTATACAGAGATGGTATAAATTTATACAGGGAAGGGAAACTTAAGGCGGCAGACTGTATAAATTTATACAGAGATGGTATAAATTTATACAGAGGAGGGCAACATAGAACAGAAACGGTATAAATTTATACGAAAACTCACAGACACATGTATTGGAAATTTTATGGAGAAACGCTATACGAAACGGCACTTAGCAGAGGTACTTAAGCCCGGCCCCGGCCACCCTATTTTCTATATACGCAAAATCGAGTCGAAAGGCGCCATGATGCGGCTTATATACCCCCCTTTATTTGCTCTCCGGAACGTGTATAAGCGAGTCCATACTGTCATGGCCACGTAAGTCTTTAATCCGTACTGTTCTAGTTTATCTTTTCTTTTAATCTGTTGAGACTAAGCGACCACGGTATAAATTTATACCGATATGGCTGTGGAACGGTATAAATTTATACGCCCCGAGCACGAGCGGTATAAATTTTCCAGAACACATTCGGTATAAATTTATACCGCAAGTGTTCTGAAGCGGTATAAACCGTTCCAGAACACATTCGGTATAAATTTATACCGCAAGTGTTCTGAAGCGGTATAAATTTATACCGCTTTGTGTCTGGGCGTATAAATTTATACCGCTCCGTAACACTTATGTATAAATTTATACCGAATGGGTTCTGAATGGTATAAATTTATACCGCTTCGTGCTCGCGCGATAAATTTATACCGACGATCTGAACGGTATAAATTTATACTGCTCGTGCTCGAGGCGTATAAATTTATACCGTTCCACAGCCATTTCGGAATATTGGTGTCGAGTGCTTAAAGAATGGTCCTGAACCTTAATATTTTAGTAATATTGTTGTGTTTTTAAGCTTAAATGACACAAATAAAGTGTTAATTTAGTGTGGATTTTATGTCCTTTCAGCCTCTGTTTTTACTGTTTTTGTGTTTCAAAAAGTGGAGAAAGGTTCTGTTTCTTATGTAAAAATTGGTTTTTTTACGCTTTTTCCAGCCCCAGGATCAAGTTTACACAGAGAGGCCAACCATCAAAGGCTGCACCACTAGAGCCACAGACTTATGAACTGAAAGACCAGACGTAGTACGTCCACAGGGGCGCAAGAGAGAGCAAACCCAATGAGGTGTACCTTTACTTGTGTAATCTGTCAGGGAAGGGCAAGTACAAGTCTGATGATTATTACCCTGCTGGCGAAGTTATAAACCTTGTTGCTACAGAGAAGGATGATGAACTTTTAATGAAGTGCATGCACGAATAAATTCCATGTACAATAAATTCTGAACACGAATAAATTCTACTATTCAGACTTAGTCTACTATGTTCTGAATAGTAGAATGCTTAGAATAAGCATGTGCAAACCCAAAGACGTGTATGACTACATGTCGGAAAATTACAAAAACGGCTATGTAAGTTATTCTTAGTGGCTTTACGTATAAAATTATACCGTCATCCTCCTAACTTAACCCTGCATTACAGGATATAGTGGACATTTTGATGTCAGTAGTGCTTTGTGAACAAAAGGTGATGGTCAAAGGTCTATGGTACCCCATTCCTAACGAAGAGGAAGAGAAGGACGAGGAAATAGAAGAAGAAGAGGAAGAGGAGGAACCAGTGGTAACAAAGGGAAGGAGCAAGAGAGCTGCACTGGTAACAGATACAGAGCCTCCAACCAAAAAAAGGTCAAGAACCACAAAGACCTTGACTATAGAGGAGTGAGCAGAAGCTCTTCAGAAGGCTCCTGGAACAGATATTGCTGTGAAGCCCCCAGATAAGTCAAGTGCTATTCTAAAACGGGTTAATGACATTAAACTGCTCAAGCAAACTATTTCTTTGTCGATGAGCACTATTAAGAGGCCACCTAAAAATGAAGATGGGGTCAGAGTGCTTCAGGTCCGGAAGCTGTACGCGGCACATGTGGCTATACTGAAGCAAAGAATGAGAAGGAATCCTCATGCCCATGTGTCGCCACTAGTTGTAATGGTTGACAGGAGTCAGTGCAACCAATTAAAAGATTATAAGAAGGCTGACTTCGAAGATTACACCTACTATGTTCTTGGAGGCACACATAGTTACAAGGCAAGGAAAGAACTAGCAAAGGAAGAAAGCCGTAACGAAGTGTGGAAGAGCGTGGAAGCGCATATATACGTGGGTGTAACAGATGAAGAAGCAAAAGTAATTGCCATGAGTCATAATCTCGACAATGACTTCAGATTAAAAATGAGTTTAATAGACAAGATCCGTTTCATGCACCGTGAGTACGTGGAGTTCAAACAAATGCATGGAGAGGACTTTAAAAAGCAAAAGAACAAGCTCCAAGAGCTTCGAGAAGCCTGTGTGACAGAGTGCTGCCTCAGTTATGATTCTGATAAGAAGCCCATTATGGCTGTGAAACAATACGATAACTACTTTCAGCTCGCTTTCAGAGATGTTCAAGTAAGTAAATGCTTTCATTCTGTCTTTTGTAGTATGTTTAGCGTGGTTACAAGTGCCTTGGCACGGTATAAATTTATACTGTGCCCGGGCACGGTATAAATTTATACCGTGCCCAGGTCACGGTATAAATTTATACCGTGCCCACGGTATAAATTTATACCGTGACTAGTCACCGTGCGCATTTAGACAGTACACTGTGCAACAAATTCTCTTACTCCATTCAACACTAAACTACTTGCATTTGTCCATTTACAGGTGTGGGATCTTCAAGAGAGAATTTTTTGTATGTTCGAAGATGGTGAGCTTAAAGAACAAGCTAGCTTCGCAGGAAAGAAACCAAAAAAAGGTGGTGAATCAAAACAAAAAAATATGAGCATTGTACCCTGGACGCAGTTACAGGGTCTAAAAAGCAAAGAAATTTTTGTTCGCCTCTTGGAAAAAGTCGTGGCCAAGGAATTCACATTAGACGAGATGGCCAAGGAAGCTAAGACGTAAGCCTCATTTGCTATGCCGTGTTTTTTTCTACCTTTTTTGGTCTTACAACATGTTTCCCTTTGCAGTCAGAAAGACATTGTCACCTGCCAGGCCGAGTTAATGAAGCAGCTAAACCTAGAGGACTGGGAGGAGTGCAAGCTTTTATACCCAAGTTGTACCACAGATAGTATCATCAGAGAGCACGTTGTTAACTTCAGTGGCTGGGTAAGTTTTGCCGAAAATATGTTCTGTGTTTGTGCCTTTGTCTCACAGTATTCTTACAGAACAAGAAGAAGGGGCTACCCGCTGGATTTTTAAACCTGGTTCGTAGGGCCAAGGAGGAGAGGCAGAGACTTAAGGCAATTGAACAGGGGAAAGAGGTCGCCACTAGCAGTTTTGACACTACTTATGAGAGATTTACAACGTTTGGTCAGGAGGATTGTTCTGGGTGATTGCACGAGGCTGGGGACACTTTTAGACAAGCAAAATTTTACATTATGCATTGCAGATATTCCTTATGGCTTCAAAATTAAGGATAGCGCTTTTGACGAGGAGGCTTTCACGCACGTGCAAGTCCGTTCTTTTTTGGATGGCCTGAAGGAAGTCACCATATCTGCTAACTGGAGGGTCATCATTTTCCATTCCGACCTACAGACGATGTCCGTGCTTAAACCTATGGGAGCGGTCTGTAACGCCGGCTTCGAAAACTGCGTTTGGTAAGCTTTACATTCTACGCCTTTCTTTTTAGTAACTCCACGGTATAAATTTATACCACAACTGCCTTAAGGTTTAATTTAAATGGCAAGGCAATGTTTGTATAAATTTATACGGCTTGCCGCCATGGTATAAATTTATACAGCAAGGCAACCCTGGTATAAATTTATACCGCCACACTACTGGGCTAACTTATTTTCCTTGTTTTCTTTCTACTAATATTTAATTGCTGTATTGTTTGGCAGGCTTAAAACAAACGTCAAGGGTCATGGTGGTGGTCCGCGCTTAGTGAGTTGTTTCGAGCATTTTCATATAGGTTTTTACAGCGCGGACACCAAAAAAAACCATGGTTCATTTCAATACGCAGAATGAGAAGACTCCTCCCTGCAATGCTTTTAAGTTCCCGGCTGTTCTGCAGAAATTAAGAGACCCACAAATGACAAAGGCTACCGGTGTCCCATTATCGAAGCCACAACGCTTATTAATAATTTGATACGATGGTTTTCTCCCCTCGAGACCGGATCTTAGATGCATTTTCCGTTCGGGCACCACGCTAGCCATGCCCCTTAAGCCCATAAGCGGTATGTGTCATCTCTGTCGACATAGACCCGGATAAAGTAAGTTTCATCGGGACCGGATAAGCTCTTGTGAATCCTTTCCCCGATGAAAACGCGAGGAACCGGGAGCAAAGAACGGTACAGCCGATGTTAAAGGCACTTATACGTAAATACTGACCTCGGATGAGGAGGGTGGAGTTTGTCGACTTGGAGCCCAATGGTGCCTCGAAGCAGAAACCGCCTGTGCCGGTAGGATTGGAATCAGAAGGAGGCGTCTCTGGAGTTGTAAGCTCGCAAGAGCCAGATCCTAAGGGGTACGAGAGTCCTGTGGACTGGGAAGAGCCACCTCCCCCACCTCTCGTATAAATTTATACAGACAGAGTTCTTAACTACTTCCATTGTAAACTATGTGCTAAGTATTATTATAATATATTTTGATGAAGATTTTTAAACTGAAAGCTTTGTCTCTTCAACAATGCTTAATTAGAACAACTCTTTCTTGCTCCATAATTTCACACTCTTTGTCTTTCCAATGTTTGATTTTCTTAGTACTTATATTAAGCTTGCAAAAAGACAAACTATATTTCCTTCTGTTTTCAACAATAAATAATGTCTCTCTCCTCAAAACAAGCATTTTTTTTTTTTGCCCTCTTTTAAAAATGAAAAGGCTTCAAAAATGTTGCTTTTTTGGGGGTATTCCTAATGCTAATTGCTCAACAATCTATTTTGCTCCCTATTTTGTGTGTTTTTTTCAAGTTTTCAATTTTTATAAAGGAATCTTTCAAGCGCACTTCTTAAATAAGTGTGTTTCATTTTAAACCTTGTTAAAGGTGGTCTTAGGACTTCTGCATTTAACAAACGAAATAATAATGTGTTGTTCCTACTCTTTTGTTGGGATGTGTCTATATGAGAGAAGGTGGCATAGATTTGCTTCTTATAGTGGAGGTTGGTATCATGGAAAGGGTGCCTTGGGGTCGTAGCGAGGACAAAAGCAAACACTTTGCCAGCTCCTTATATTGCCTCCTCTAGGCTCCACAACCTCTTCCACTGTCAAATGTGTAGCAATTGCAGATCCCACAATCTATGTGGTTTTCTACATGGTGTTGGCTTTGGGATAAGTTACTCCATCCTAAAGTTTTGTACTTGTAGTATCTCCTCTTTGCCTTTTAGATGTTGAGACGCTTGAGCATTACCTCTTTGCTTGTCCAAGATTCAACCGGCATAGTCCGACTGCAAGTTTTTTTTTTTGTTTTTTTTTTCACACAATACACTATATAGGTAATGTATACTCTTAGCATCCTACTCAGATACATAGCCTCAATTAGGCAGAAGGCATTTATCTCGAATTGGGTTGGCTTCTATATCAATCTGGGAGTGTCGTAGGCTCTAAATTTTCCATGGCATTTACCCATCTATCTACCTGTGGTGGTATTGTTGTAGTCCAGGCTAAGATATTGATGGCTTATAAGTCTTCCAACCCTTAGTCAAGAATTGAGGGACCATACTTGATTCAATGTATCATTAGTCTCCTATATTGGAGTAAATACATCATGCTTGAGGTTCCGGCTTCATGAGCATTTTCTTGGTGAGTTATGAACATTTTGTGATTTCTACTTTTGATTAATAGAATTTCTTTCTGTCCTTCAAAAAGAAATAGAAAGGGGCCTGCCGAGGGGAAGGGGGGAAGGGAAAGGATAAATTATTGCAACAAAAGTCTACCATTAGCTTGAGAAGTGATAAGGTTCGGAAATGGTTTTCTCAAAGAAATGGCTAGAATTAAAAAGGCCTTTTTTTTCTACGTGGACCTTGGTTTGCAAGATCTGTTTTTGGAATTGTCATGCAGTATGCTTGTTTTGTCGGGCAGTTGGGCATGCGCATTTGATGACATGCGTATACAACATGTTTTTTGGCATATGGCATCCTTTTTTGTGGTGGAACATTTGGGAATCTGACAACTAGGCATTTTGAAAGAACATATCTCAGAATCTGCCATATCTCATCATCTGTCTGTGGTTGGGAGAGATGGTGGGGAATCTTCAGTAAGCTCGAATTTTGGCTTTCAATTTTCCAGCTATAAATTTTTACTTTCTATTTTGTTGTTTGTAAAATAACGGAAATAAAGTGTTTATGATATTGAAATTCCATTCTGTTGAACTATGATTTACATGTTATTATCCAATGTAATGTCTATATATTATTGATTTTTTTTATTTCAGCAAAAACCGCTGGAAAACGCCAATCTCCCATAAGCAACAATAAAACACTATAAATCATAAAAAACACTATAGATTATCTTAATATATAAGGCAGTTACATTTTCTGTTTGATTGTAATATTTTTTCCCCAAGAATAATTATGGTGGCGACACGTGTATGACTTCTTAAGGTGGCGACACGTGGATGAGACCAATTAAAAAGGAGACTCTGCGACAAAAATTCTCGCCGAGGCTTCTCCAGTTTGCTCTGCCCCATTCCGGCGAGCCTCTGCTCTTGCATATCGCCGCCATAACCCAGGTAACAAAAATTTATGGGTTCTTATGCTGCGTCTCTCTGGCCATGGCGTGGTTCTGGACACTCTCTTAAGTTTGTCCGGGGGAAAAAAATATGGAAGAGGACACGTTGAAATAGGATGAAGTTCAGGTCCGTCGCTGGGGAGCCTGGCAGGTTGCTATAGAGCAACAAAATCGGAAAATCCGTCTACTTCAGTCTGGCATTAGCTAAAGATTTAGAGTTTCTTTTTGCAAGAGTATTCTGATGCATTTTGTCTGCCCTAAAAACAGAGCATAATTATAACATGTTCCCTTTGCCTCCCCAATCTGAGGTATGTTTCCACAAAAACTCGTTGTCTGCTATTATGTATCAATCCTCTGTTTTGTTCTTACATGTTTATTTATGATGGATTGATGCAGTTGGAGCTTTTGCTCAATAGAAGATGGTTCGATGAGGCCAAAGCAGAGAAGAGAGGGGCAGGACATGGCGTCCGTGCCGGCGTCTTCCTTCTTCATTTTGAAAGAAAAAATCGCTGGATTTGAGCGCTTAACAGTGGGAGAAGAGGGCGGTGCAAATTTTTGCATGCTGCATGAATTATACAATTGAGTTCAGGTTGAAGGCTGCGATTTTCTTAGCAGCTAAGATTCACTCATCGAGGTTCTAAAGACCTATCGATCCTTTCATTCTTCTTTGTATAGAAAAATTGCCCAGTGCCATGCAGGACGTAAGAAGGTCGCTGGTGGGTTTGATTTATATGGTGGTATACCGTTTGTCTAATGACAATAGAAGAATGGATTCTCCACAGAACTGGCCCAAATATGAATCTGCCCCTAGCAAGAAGACATATAATGCACATGCCCTTCAAGTTCTGAAAGGACTCAGAAGAAACGTTGGTTGCAGAAACCAGGCTGAGGTTTGGCAAGTCTGATTTCCCTGAAACCAGGGAATATATTGAATGCTATACCTGGCCAACATAAGTTGTTCTGGGAACTAGGAAGTCAGAGATGGCTGAGGTCGGCATAAGGCATGGATATAAGGCATGGATATACAAGATTCTTTTGACAGGAATTTAAGGTAGACTGCAATTTGACTCATTTATACAAGTTGCTATATTTTCATTATATCTTTGCTTTGTACAGAAGTGGAGATTAAGCTACGTTGGCAAGGTAGAACCATATCACAACGCGAGCTTATTGATGCATTTGTAGGGCGGTTAAAACAAATGCATGAGGAGTATGATGAAGAGGTGACATTGAAAGACGAAGCAGTTATTGCATTTGTGAAGAATGAATCGCAGCCATTCATCAGGCTGCCATTATAGATTAGAATGTTAAGCAGATTAGGGTTACGTTTGGCCAACCGTCATGTCTTTTAGAAGAAGAGTCGTGCATCTGATACATATATCATTGTATTCGTTTTTGTTCATTAATAGAAGTGCTGCCATCCTTATATGAAAACGTCTGTATGCTTGTTTATTTTCAGCATTTGGAAACAATATCCAGAAGGAGCTTGGAGTCAAAAGAGCAGGTGTGCCCGCGTTAACATAGCAGGTGTGCCCGCGTTGACATATATAAATGGGATCTATAACCTGTGTAGTTAACTTGATTCCTAGTTGGCCATGCTGGTAGAAAATGTCAGCCTGGTCTGTTAGAGCAGTTATCATAAAGAATTGAAGTAATTTGAATTGATTGTAATTATATGATGTAAACTATGAACTGTCATTTGCATGAATAAATGGATGCCATATTTGTTGGAGCTACTTGGTGTTGCATGCAATTCAGGCAAAAGAATACAGCTAGCAGCGTTTTGAAATGTGTGTACAATGAGTTTTTATGGCATTAACGCTTGTGAAGGTTGTTATACAATACAACCTATCTGTAGGTAGAAATCTCTGATACAATTGATAATGCAAAGAATACGATTCCGACCAGCAGATGGTCATATTTGCAGGCAAACAGTTGAAGATGGTTGTACCCTTCATATAGTGTTGGCAGTCATATGCCTGAGCAGAGAGGCATGCAAGAGGATGGTTGTTTATGCAGCTATTTCTGAGATGTCAGCGAGAAAAGATTGTTTACCAAGTTGAAGCTGAAGGATCCTATGAGAACCGAGGTAGAATCCAATGCTGGAAGAGAACTTTGGTGGATTGAGATGCTGGATGACTTATTTCTCATTGATATGCTTGTTTTGTTATCTCGTGCTGGTGAAATCAGCCTTGAGTTGTAATTTATGCCATGGATAGTCCATTTGCTTTACTTTTTGCTAAAGCTCTATTTTTTTCGTTATGTCCATATGCTTTAAAAGGACCTTTTGTTAATAATTGGTGTTACAGACCACTGAACATGGATAGTCCATTTGCTTTCTTCCTAATCATTTTGGGCAAATTGGTCTTGCAATTGTCTGATGTATTTCTCCAATTTCGCAGTTCATAAATATTTGTAGACCAAAATGATATCATGCATAAGCCGTTTGAAGGTGCAGTTTCAAGTGAATCTTGTTGGAAAATAAGGGGCCCTGCAATTGCTCTTGCATTCCTAGAGGTTTGTTTGTTTACTAAGCGTTTTAAAATGCAATTTTAATATTAAGCTTATGTGTAACATGTTTTCACATCTTTGGAATATGATTTAAAGGTGTTTTTATTTTTATTTTGCAATACTCATTGGAAGGTAAAAGAGGTTGAGAACACAAGGATTTGAAGAAACAATGAACGCTTCAGACAGATCAGTGATTCGGTAGGAAGGAAATCCAAGGATTAAAAATAGAAGAGCATAATAATAAGCCTTTTCAAACCAGAGATGACAGAGCTCAAAAAATTTGATTCATGAATAGAAATTTGGATCACCCCTGAACCCCTATGCAATGCCATCCATACTGGGCAACTAATTCATCTTAGGAGGAACTTTTACTAGTGGCCAGTGGCCAATGTAAGAAAATAAGTTGGAGCCTAAGATCTCGTAATTCTAAGCATCTGGGATGGCTATAGGCACAAACCAGGGCCTCTATTTCATACTTTCCTTTGGCTGCATTGCGAGGGTAACTTATCAGAGCAACAATTCGAGCAATTCGAAAGGAGGATTTAAAGACGCAAGCAGCCCTTCATTATTCTAAGGCTTGGGCAAGCTCCTGTTAAAATGGATATTGTCTCATGTTTTCTTTACGAATGACAGACAACAAATCCATACAGCAAAATTAGCCATTTGGGGCAACGATATTGGATCTCGGCTATTTGGTGCTCATGATGGTGGCAATGTAATGGGGTGTTCACATTACTCTACCCAAGCCTTGCTGTGCAGAATTTTTATTATTATTATTATTATTATTATTATTATTATTATTATTATTATTATTATTTTATTTTTTTGCTTTTACAAATGGCTATTACACCATCTATTAATAACTTAGACCTTTAAGATCTTTAAACGACTATATAAGTCTTTTCGGCTATTTAAAGTGTATTGTACTATAGCAAAGATTATCGTTCTCATCATTAACTTTTTGTTTCAGCAGAGGTCAAATTTGATCTACCACGTTTGAAACATTTCCAATACATTGTGCAGAGCAAAAAATAGTATTGGGCAATATTGCATGATGGACCATCTCCATGATGCATATCATAAATTTGTTCTTACCATATGGAAAGCTATTGGGTTAATGGGTTCATGTTTATTCATATGCATTTTGAATAACCATTTTGCATAGATATATTGGCAACTTAAGAGGTTAGAATTCTCCATGCTCAAACACAGTTCAATTTTTGTATGTTCGAAACTTAGATTCTTTTGATTTAATACAAAACATTTTTCATAACGAGTCGTTATGGTCAATATTCTTCTATCGTGCGGGCACTGAACACAAGGCAACAAAGTGCAGGTTCAAATTATGCATGTTCTAGCATGTATAGACGAGTTGGGGGAGAGAAACGTTCGCGGCGGCCTTGGCCGCCGCGATAAGTTTCTTGTAGTGTTTAATTTGTTGCGTGATCTTCAAATGGCTTGCTATTCCCCTCTTACGGGGTAAATCAATGGACAAACTATTAAATATCCAATAATGCAACCTACACATGTGTTCTAATTGCAAGACCTAATGGCTTAGGTCAGCTATTGACAAATGACCTAATGAAACAAGATATGCTAGAACAAACCATTAAAATATAATGCAACCCATCAAAAATACACAATTGTTCTAATTATAAAACCAGACAGTTGACAAATGAACTAAGAAACAAAATTATGCAAACCATAATCATTAGAAGCTAGCAGAAGCATGCCATACACAGGAGCTGCCAAGTGCAAACATACAAATCATCATGTACAAGAAGACCTCTGAGCCTAAGGTAGAAGCATGATGCAGAAGCATTGAGCATTGATTCCAAATGACTTCATTGAGCATTGAGTATTGATCAATTTGCCCATTTATGCAAAGATCGCACCTTCAATGACTTTGCACAACAATTTGCCTAAAGTCTCCTTTTGACTTGGTAGCTCCAACTGAATTATAACTCCTTTCCTCGCCTTGCCGTCTTGCCTAGGTGCCCAGCCTCAGCGCCAGCCCATTAGGGCTAGCATCAAACCGGCAGAAGCCTAGCATAGATCACGTTGCAGCTAATTTCTGCCTCATGGAGGTTTCTCGCATCAAGCCAGGCGGATTTCTTCTAGGGGGAATCTTGCACAAAATGGAAGTGGGTCTTTGTTTTTGTCTGAAGTTTAATTTGATGATGCCATGTGGCAATCTTTCCAATCCAGATTGGGCTTCATGAATCCGTAGAAAACAATGTTTACAGGTTTTCCAAGGCAAAACAATTTACACCTAAAATCATTCACTGTTATATAGTTTACCCCTAAAATCATTCATTGTTATATTCAACCTATTCACAGAGAATCACACAACAATTTTAACATAACACCTCAACTATAGATTTCAACACTGAAACTTCTGATATTAAAAGAAAACATTGTAGAATCAAGAACAACAGTGTAGAATCAAGTTTTACAAGTATTCAATCAAGAACTTCCATATAGTATTTTTCAGATTTACAAAACTGTGGAACGCCCTACAAAGACCATATCTCTGTGCAGAAGGAGGAACGGGAGGCCATGTAGCGGGGCGCTCCCCGGCCATGGTCAAGCTCCAAGAACGCCGTGGCCTCCCTCTCAAAATAGCCAACCCAACTTTGTTCAAGAAAAGGATAAAATTAGACGACCCAACTTCCATTTTGTTGGGGAATGTCGCCCCGGGATGCACTTAGTAATAAAAGGGTATGGACATCTCAAGGTTCAAGGGTGCCCAAAACATCCCTAGTATACTAATCTTTGGAAGCTAATTTAACCCCTATAGTAAATATTTTGCCCCGGATAATGGCTTAAAAAACCCCGAATGGTAAGTACTAAGTATACAAATACGAAATGGTAAAAAAAACCCTCTTTATTGCATGCACATGTCCCGTACTGCAAAGAATATTGAATCCCCCGAGAATGCCATAAGGTCCCTGTTCCAGTTTGGAAGAGACCCCTCTCCCGGGCTAACGCCCGGGGGGGCGGAGACCGAAAGGGGATCCCCTATGGCATTCCCCAAGACAAGATCATTTTTTATCCAACATCAACTTTGCCCAACGTCAAGGCAAATTTTGGCCCCACCTCAATTTCGTTTGTCATCAGACAGGAATCGGATTGGCAAGCATTAGATTGCTTGACTATTTTGGCATGCCAAGCAGCAACCAGTGCGCCCTCTGCTCCACTTTCCTAGGACCCAGCAACCGGCCCAGGTTCCAGCCCAAGCCTTCTTCAATAGTCCAGGACCAGAAAATGCCGACTTGTTTAGGCTCAGGTTTTCAATCAGATAGTGGTTTGTTGGGACCTCTTGCTTTGGCCATCCCTGATTTTTGCTTCAAGGTCAAAATCAGCTTAGAGACCAATCTGTGCAACATCGGATTCTTGACCTCCCTTTGCACTAGATTGCACAAGGCCAATTTGCGCTCAATATTAGACCCAAGAAGAGGGAAAATAGATTGGTGAGCACCGGGTTGGTAAGTGGCGGATTCATCGGTATAGTCTCACATCATGACTAGACGGGCTCGATCCAAGTATTCTAATGCCATTTCCGGAGACCTTCTGAACCAATTCAGCGAGCTTCGGAATCAAATGATCCCCAAGATCTATTCATCGGAGCTTCGGAATCAAATGATCCCCAAGATCTATTCATCGGAGCACGATATCCTATCACCTACCCTGGAACAGGCGATGCTTGGCCCTACTGTCATATTAGAAGGCAAGCAATTTCTTCAAATACTGATTATGCTTTCTTCCAAGGTCCTTGCCATTTGTCCTACAGAGCAACCACCCTCCACCAGACCGCAATGCGCAGATGCCATTACACAGACTGACCTAGAGCCAGACAGGAGCACAGATGTCATGACTCAGACAGGCCCAGCCTCATGCATGGGCACGATAAGTTAGAGATAATGTTCGCCCCCAGGCCCTTTCAAAAATACACAATTGTTCTAATTATAAAACCAGACAGTTGACAAATGAACTAAGAAACAAAATTATGCAAACCATAATCATTAGAAGCTAGCAGAAGCATGCCATACACAGGAGCTGCCAAGTGCAAACATACAAATCATCATGTACAAGAAGACCTCTGAGCCTAAGGTAGAAGCATGATGCAGAAGCATTGAGCATTGATTCCAAATGACTTCATTGAGCATTGAGTATTGATCAATTTGCCCATTTATGCAAAGATCGCACCTTCAATGACTTTGCACAACAATTTGCCTAAAGTCTCCTTTTGACTTGGTAGCTCCAACTGAATTATAACTCCTTTCCTCGCCTTGCCGTCTTGCCTAGGTGCCCAGCCTCAGCGCCAGCCCATTAGGGCTAGCATCAAACCGCGTAGCTTCCTAGCATAGATCACGCTGCGGCCTAATTTACGCCTCATGGAGGTTTCTCGCAAGATCAAGCCAGGCGGATTTCTTCTAGGGGGGAATCTTGCACAAAATGGAAGTGGGTCTTTGTTTTTGTCTGAAGTTTAATTTGATGATGCCATGTGGCAATCTTTCCAATCCAGATTGGGCTTCATGAATCCGTAGAAAACAATGTTTACAGGTTTTCCAAGGCAAAACAATTTACACCTAAAATCATTCACTGTTATATAGTTTACCCCTAAAATCATTCATTGTTATATTCAACCTATTCACAGAGAATCACACAACAATTTTAACATAACACCTCAACTATAGATTTCAACACTGAAACTTCTGATATTAAAAGAAAACATTGTAGAATCAAGAACAACAGTGTAGAATCAAGTTTTACAAGTATTCAATCAAGAACTTCCATATAGTATTTTTCAGATTTACAAAACTGTGGAACGCCCTACAAAGACCATATCTCTGTGCAGAAGGAGGAACGGGAGGCCATGTAGCAGGGCCGCTCCCTGGCGCCATGGTCAAGCTCCAAGAACGTCGTGGCCTCCCTCTCAAAATAGCCAACCCAACTTTGTTCAAGAAAAGGATAAAAATTAGACGACCCAACTTCCATTTTGTTGGGGAATGTCGTCCCCGGGGATGCACTTAGTAATAAAAGGGTATGGACATCTGCGTTCGAAGGGTGCCCAAAAACATCCCTAGTATACTAATCTTTGGAAGCTAATTTAACCCCTATAGTAAATATTTTGCCCCAGATAATGGCGAAAAAAACCCCGAATGGTAAGTACTAAGTATACAAATACGAAATGGTAAAAAAAACCCTCTTTATTGCATGCACATGTCCCGTACTGCAAAGAATATTGAATCCCCCGAGAATGCCATAAGGTCCCTGTTCCAGTTTGGAAGAGACCCCTCTCCCGGGCTAACGCCCGGGGAGAGGGGCGAAACCTAAAGGGGATCCCCTATGGCATTCCCCAAGACAAGATCATTTTTTATCCAACATCAACTTTGCCCAACGTCAAGGCAAATTTTGGCCCCACCTCAATTTCGTTTGTCATCAGACAGGAATCGGATTGGCAAGCATTAGATTGCTTGACTATTTTGGCATGCCAAGCAGCAACCAGTGCGCCCTCTGCTCCACTTTCCTAGGACCCAGCAACCGCCCAGGTTCCAGCCCAAGCCTTCTTCAATAGTCCAGGACCAGAAAATGCCGACTTGTTTAGGCTCAGGTTTTCAATCAGATAGTGGTTTGTTGGGACCTCTTGCTTTGGCCATCCCTGATTTTTGCTTCAAGGTCAAAATCAGCTTAGAGACCAATCTGTGCAACATCGGATTCTTGACCTCCCTTTGCACTAGATTGCACAAGGCCAATTTATACCAATATTAGACCCAAGAAGAGGGAAAATAGATTGGTGAGCACCGGGTTGGTAAGTGGCGGATTCATCTAGATAGTCTCACATCATGACTAGACGGGCTCGATCCAAGTATTCTAATGCCATTTCCGGAGACCTTCTGAACCAATTCAGCGAGCTTCGGAATCAAATGATCCCCAAGATCTATTCATCGGAGCTTCGGAATCAAATGATCCCCAAGATCTATTCATCGGAGCACGATATCCTATCACCTACCCTGGAACAGGCGATGCTTGGCCCTACTGTCATATTAGAAGGCAAGCAATTTCTTCAAATACTGATTATGCTTTCTTCCAAGGTCCTTGCCATTTGTCCTACAGAGCAACCACCCTCCACCAGACCGCAATGCGCAGATGCCATTACACAGACTGACCTAGAGCCAGACAGGAGCACAGATGTCATGACTCAGACAGGCCCAGCCTCATGCATGGGCACGATAAGTTAGAGATAATGTTCGCCCCGCACAGGTTCCTTACGCGAGTAAGGACTGGCGAGTCCAGCGGCGAGCCCGTCCGCACCCCCGTAAGGGCCTCATGGGGCAACATTTTCTAACGTAAAGTTAAGGGGGGGAGGATATTTCCTACCACGTGGCGCCGTTGTAGCCACACAATTCTGATCAATCCGTTGTCAGCCAGCACCGGAGGAGAGGAAGCCAGCATCGGAGGAGAGGAAGCGAGCTGCAGCACATTATATGTTTTAAGATTGCTTGTAATATGGCGAAATATCCTCCCCCCTAACTTTACTGACTGATGTACAGATGCCACCAGGCTTCGATACGGATTCTTATAGCCACGCGAAGCAAGTTACATGAGTCAGAATAGGACAAAGGCCTGAATTTGTATATAGTAGGGATATCTGAAGCAGGCTCTTGCTTAGATGCTGAACAAGCTGTACAATCATTTGCAACCAATGTCCCGGAACCCTTGGTTGAGATATCATAGTGCCGCCAACATCTATGTTTGTTTGTTGTTTCTTTGCTATTTTGTTCTTCTTTTCTATATTGAGGTTCGCCCCCTAGTTCTCTGTTTTGGACTTCAGCCCCGTCCCATGGCCCATCGGGTTCCGTGGACATAAAAAATCCTTATCTTTATCTTTTTCCATTTCCAAAAGTGGAGCACTTCTCAAAAAGTAACACCATCCGTTTTCGCATCAATTTAAGATAAGACTATCTTAAACCTTAACTTTCCAATACAAATTGTTAATTTTCCATAACAAAAATTATAAAAACGTTTTAGCCAAGATTTTGCTATCAACAAAAAGTTAAATTTTCTATGGGCTACAGCAAGACTATGAAGATCTAATGGCTTTAAAACAGTCACCCAAAACTCTGCCAAGCTTATACACTAGTTTCAGAACAAATTTGTGTTACCCTCCACTTTCAGGGAGATAACCACAAAAACATAACATAGAAAGGGTTCCTGAACAGCATTACAATATTGAAGTTGTGGTAGTATCTTCAGAATAAAACATATATTTGGTGCAAAATGCAGAAAAGAGCCCCTCTTCAAAATATTCTCGATTCATTGGCAATACTGATAGAAATTTGACTTATGCTTTATATCCACTGTATGGCGTGATACCCCTCCATCATCGGACCATTGTCAATGAATTTATTTCAGTAAGGTGCATTGTCAACTTTCATCCTTCTTGGTAGCTAATGTTGCTGCAGAAGCAGCTGAAATAGCTGCAGCTGCAGTGGTAACTTTCGCAGTGCCCTTAATAGCCACACATATCTTACCAACAACAGCCAATACAGTTGCTCCTACTGCACGCGCAACAAGAATAGGGTCCGTTTTAGCCATAACTTGTCCTGAAAAAACAAATCCCAATGTACCAACATAAATTAAAAAAATCTTAAACTTCACACCAAAGTAAATGCATTGCAACAAAATAGAGTCTGTTTTAGCCATAACTTGTCCTGGAAAAAAAAAAATCCCAATGTACTAACATAATTAAAAAAAAAATCTGTACAATCCTCCATAAACGTTTCACAGATTGAAGTAGATGCATTGCACATCAATTCATCATCGGGATCACGTACACATCATCAGCATGTTAAAACAAGGAAATGTCGTAGCAATGCTTATCATTGTTCAAGAAGAGTCCACGCATACCATAGTGGACTGGAACATTATATCAACATGTAACGATGCAAAAAATACATCAACACAATGATTTAACAATTCTGAGATTTTTCAAGATTCAATATAAACACACTGATCGACTCATCTTAATTGTAAGCATCAATATCAAAAAAAAAAAAACGTTGCAAAACCATCTCATACTGGGAAGCACAGGATGGAAGATTATGATAATCAAGAGTTGCAACAGGCTTTCAGGATGATTTAGCAAACTGCTCC
Source organism: Isoetes taiwanensis (assembly GCA_021234155.1). Lineage (NCBI taxonomy): Eukaryota > Viridiplantae > Streptophyta > Lycopodiopsida > Isoetales > Isoetaceae > Isoetes > Isoetes taiwanensis. Next base: position 19,349,855 of record JAJEKV010000023.1, on the reverse strand, counting down.
TGAGGCAAAGTGCATCAAGCCCTTTCGACAGGAAAATTGCAGGAAAGCAAGACTTTGTTTGTGCCCCAGCTTAGCTTTTTATAAACTAAAATTATGTTAGTCGCATTTACAAAATCTTCGCTATTCTAGGAAACAACAAGAAAAGGCAAGTGTAAAAACGACCTGAGAAATGCCTACAAGAAAAAAGCCGAGGGTTGCTGCCGCCTCTCCGAAAGCACGGCTGCTGCCCTAAGGGTGCATCCCCATTATTAGGCTCTTTTTCCATGGCACACATAGTCTTAAATTTAGCTGATTATTATTGGGCCACATAAGCAAATGTGACACCTTAGTTTTTTAACGGCAACTTTTGAGACATGTCTTAAATGGATGTCGTACAACTTTAATGTATTATTTTCTTCGGGGGGAAAATCCCCTGCCACAAAATAAGAGAACGAATCCTAACCAATCAGAGGTCAAGTTCGCCGCAATTCAAGGCTGTCGTAAAATAGAGGAAAAATAGAAGCATTCCAATAGAAAAATCATCAGACTACTGGCAAGTCGAAAGGTTTTTGAAGCAGCTTCAGATTTCTTCAGTAAATTCGGATTTCAGCAGATTCGGGTTCCCCATCAGAGGACTCGAATTCAGCAGCTTCGAATTTCTTCAGTAGATTTGGATTCGATTTTTGAAGCAGTCTGTGGTTCGGTACGATTTTTTGAAGCAGCCTGTTTTTCAGATTCAATTGCTATTTCTGTGGTGACTGTATGATCTTATTCCCTCAGTGTTTTTGTGTTTTTTAGTGCATGTCATTTTGCAAAGACTGTGCCACAGTTGTATCAAACAGGTTGATTTACAGGCTTAGATTCTTGCTCTGGGCTTTAAAGCCCTGTTTCGATGAACATTGAAACCTCGATTCTTGCTCTGGGATTGCCACAGCTGCATCAAACAGGTCGAATTGCACCAAACTGGACGGTTTACAGGCTTCGTTTCTTGCTCCTGTTTTTGTGATCATTGAAGCTTCTATTTTTGATAGATCGCTGCAGCAGGTCTTTGCTTCTGGTAGATTGCTCTTATGTGTTTATGTTTGCTTGTTGGAACACGTTGTAAAGGCTTAACAAACATACAGATCAAAAGATGTTGTTGGCCTGATTAGTGTTACCAAACCCTATAATTTAGTTGCCAGTTTTAGCAATGCTCTGAATAGAGGACAGGTGCGATGCCATATCGGTGGCCACATTGCCTCTTCCATGGAGTTAGGAACTCCTTTCCTTTTGTTTACATCGTAGCTCATTTGGATATTCATTCGATCAATGCTGTTTGTTTTCATGGTATCAGAGCGGGCACGACCCAGGACCCGACGTTGCTGAGAACAGAACAAGCTAAGCTTCAATCATGAGGATCGAATCGTTGAACCACAATAATGCATATTATTGGTTCATCAAGGTGCAAACCAAGCTTTGTGAGAAGGGATTATGGGGCATAGTCTCAGGAGATGAGCCCATGCCAACGCTGCATGCAAAAGGCACAAACGTAGCTCCAACCACGGTACAAGTCGTGAAAGGGCAAAGTACACTTGAAGATTCTGCAAGAGTGGAAGGAGATAGACAATCCCTAAACAAATGGTTACAGAAGGATTGGGCAGCTAAGAGTAGGATCTTGAAATATCTTGACGACACCCTTATGCCGGTGATTGCGGTAAGTCGCTACTGACAAAAAGAAGCATGGGAGCAACTCAAGAAATCCTACGAAGAAGCCATTTCTCAATCCAAGCCAACCTTTTTAAACCTCAGTTTTTACAACCAAGCTTAAAAGACCGTGATTCCATGGAGGAGTACATGGGAATCATAAGGCAAGCTGCCAAGCAATTGCAGGGCATGAAGAAAGGTCTAGATGAAGATCTGGTGGTTGGAGCCTTGATGCTTGGACTGCCATCAAGCTACAATAATGTGAAGAACATCATTGTATCTGGCAGAGAAAGTGGAACTGAATGGGCCGCCAACAACCTGGCTGGAAGAAAGGAATCGAGAGAGGCACCAAGAAAGCTGGAGCTAAAGAGAATCAAGTTTTTTGTGAGTAATCAAGAGGAATCTCGTAAGTGCTTTAATTGCAATAAGATTGGACACATAGGAAAAAATTGTCCGTGAGTCCTAATGAAGAAAAAAGGAAGCAAAAGTCCAAGGGGAAAGAGAAAATTAAAGACACAAAGAAGAGCTCTATCAAAAGAAAGAGGGATGACTCGAAGGCACATAAAGCAAGCAAAAGCAGCTCATCCCTCGACGAAGAAACGCATCGGGCGAAAACGTGGATCTGATGATGATTCCGGTTGTATCTGCCGGCAGGGCTTTCTTTGCATCAGCAGAACATACTCAAAGGAGAGGTATGGTCATGCATGTTCTGTCATGCCTGTTTAAATTCATACAAATGATTATGCAATGTTTTACATGGAAACTAAAAGATGCCACGGCCTCATGTCTCATAGCTTCTGACATAATCAAAGGGGTATGGTACCTAGACTCAAAAAGCCGCTGATCATATGACGAGGCAAAAGGAAATGTTCATGGATTATCGCCTAAATGATACAGGCAGAAAAGTAAGCATTGGCAGGGGTAAGCTTAACATTGCAGGCATTGGAAATATTGATCTAAAACTGCCACAAGGCATGTTGAAATTGAAAAATGTGCTACATGTCCCAGACCTTGAGGCAAATTTGCTTTCCATATCCAAGATGGATGATGCAGATTTTAAGGTTAATTTTGGAGGGGGGAGGTGCATAGTGAAGGACAAAAACAAAGAAATTCTCGCCAAAGGGGAACGAGCTGGCAACATTTACCAACTCAGTTGGTCACCTCATCCAAGCCAAGCCCTCACTGCCATTGAATTGCAGAAAGCCAAGACATGGCATGAAAGGATGGGACACGTAAACTACCCGCTCCTTAAAGAAATGCATTTGCATAAACTTGTCAAAGGCTTGCCCAAGGTATCCAAACCCCATGCCATCTGTGAGGGATGTGTGTTGGGCAAGCTTAAAAGAAAAGCATACAGGAAGGAAAAGGCCAAAAGAGCATCAAAACAGCTAGAATTGCTCCATCTAGATCTGTGGGGACCAGCCAGCGTCATCTCTCTTGGGGGATCGAAATACTTCATGCTGATAATTGACGATTACAGCAGAAAGAATTGGACTTTCTTCCTCAAGCATAAATCTGAGGCCTTTGACACATTTACAAAGTGGAGAGCAGAAATGGAAAATCAAATGGAGCAAGTAGTAAAAACAATAAGAACTGATCAAGGCAGGGAGTTTCTCAACACTAGATTCAACAATTTCTTCCAAGATGCAGGCATTCACCATCAAAGGTCAGTTGCATATGAGCACCAACAAAACGGCGTCGTGGAATGCAAGAATAGAACATTGCTTGAATGTGCCAGGGCGATGATCCACGGTAGAAACATTGATCCCATTTTTTGGGCAGAAGTTGTTCATACAGCATGCTATATCCTGAACAGGGTACCAACCAAGGCAAACCCCGGAGCTGTCCCTGAAGAATTATGGTCAAGACACAAACCTGATGTCCAAGACCTAAAGATCTTCGGTTGTAAAGCATATGCACACCTCAGCAAACAAGAGAGACCTCGAGGAAAATTGTCCTCACGAGCTGTTGAATGCATGTTTGTTGGATATGCTGAGCATGAGAAGGGCTACAGGCTTTACGTACCTCTCACAAAGAAAGTCATTGTTAGAAGAAGTGTTGAGTTCGATGAATGCACATTCATGCTCAAGAAGGGGGGCAAAAACACTAACCTAGAGTGGTATGAAGCAGATGCAGACACCCCAAGTCCTCCACATCTTATCATGAATGAAACAACTAGTAATGCAGAAGAGGTACACAATGCTGACGTAGATGAAGACCCATTGCTGTCAGAACCAGAGGAGACAGACCTTGACGAGGATGAGGCCCTTTCAGCAGTACCTCTAAGGAGATCCAGCAGGCCCCGAAAAGTTACTAACAGGATGCAAGCATATCTTGAATCCAAATCTGGTAAGACTGCCTCTTATATTGCATTCCATAGCAATGTCACAGTAGATGAGCCCCTCCATTTCCAGGCAGCCATTGATAGCATACACCACAAAGAATGGCATCAAGCCATGCAAGATGAATATCAATCCCTGATAGACAATGATACATGGACATTGTGCCTTCTTCCCCCCAATAGAAAAGCTGTACAATGCAAGTGGGTGTATAAGGTGAAATATGATGAGCAAGGGAACATTGACAGATTTAAGGCACGCCTTGTAGCTAAAGGTTACTCTCAGTACCTGGCATAGACTTCCATGAGACGTTTGCACCAGTGGCATGGCTCACTTCAGTAAGACTTGTCATTGCCTTGGCAGTTGCTCATGGGCTGCAGCAGATGGATGTCAAAACGGCATTCCTTAATGGGATGTTGAATGAAGAAGTTTATATGAAGCAGGCACCTGGCTTCATCAAAAAGGGAAGAACAGATGGTATATAAGCTCCAGAAGGCCATCTATGGGCTTCGACAATCCTCTCGACAATGGTATCATACCATCCATCAGTTCTTCACCCATATGGGCTTCACTCGATGCCAATCAGATTGGAATATTTACTACAAATTCCAAGGATCACAAATGATCATCATCGTGCTCTATGTTGATGATATATTGGCCAGCAATTGCAAGTCCCGAATGCAGAATGCTAAAAAGGCTTTGAATAATAGGTTTCATATGACAGACTTGGGACCTCTAAATACTTCCTTGGCATACAGGTTTGCAGAGATAAAGCTAGTGGCAGCATCACTCTCCATCAAACCAAGGCCATTCAAGCACTGTTGACCAGATGCAGCATGGAAGAATGTAAGCATGTGCCTACCCCAGCCACTACCCAATATGCAAATTCACTTAAAGGTGTTCATACAGAATTACAAGAAATTGGGTACAGGAGTATAGTTGGCTCATTAATGCACTATATGGTCTCCCAAGCTGTCATATGACAACTATACTTAAGTTGGCTCATTAAGTAGTTGTTGTTCCATTGAGGGGGAGCAGTTCAGACATGGTTTTGCAGCATGATCACTTTGGTCACAGGTTACAGTCACCTTTTACAGTTGAACATCTCTACAAAGCTTAGGTGTAATTTTGCTATGTTTGATTTGAGGGGGAGTGTTGGAACACGTTGTAAAGGCTTAACAAACATACATATCAAAAGATGTTGTTGGCCTGATTAGTTACCAAACCCTATAATTTAGTTGCCAGTTTTAGCAATGCTCTGAATAGAGGAAAGTTATAAACCAAATCATGTTGATGCAAAATATATGTAGTTCGAGAAATCACGTGTAAGAGTCTTGTGCATAATAGTAGAGTGTCGATTGTCGTCGCATATCATAAGGGGCTTCATTTATACGCAGTCTAATAAATGAGAGCTAATCAATTTCGTATGGTTTGGTAATATCTTTATATCAATGGAAGGAGTGGGATGGTTTATGGAACCACAAATAGTCTGCATGGAGCCCCATGAAACCATGTGTTTCTTCGTTCGGGGCAGAGCAGTTCGATGAAAGAGATGCATCAGAATATAAAAAGAAGACCTCTTTCTTCAACTGGTGGTACCTGGGGGTTTATGCAGGTCTTATATGCTTCGTAACTCTGTTATTCTATGTGCAGGATAACGTTGGCTGGTCATGGGGATTTGGTATACCTGCAGGAATCATGGTGTTTGCATTGGCCATATTTCTCTTTGGCACCCCTTCTTATAGATTCAAGTATCCAACCTGGGAGCCCCTTACTAAAATAGCCCGTAATCACCGCCGGCCAGAGAAAACATAACATGAAGATTCCCCGATGATCCCACCATGCTCTACCATCCGGATGGAGTACAACACACACGCCAAATGTTGTAAGGATTTGAACAATTATGACCGCTTTGGTCCATATACCCAAGACAATGAAGTCACCACATGTTGGAAAACCTTACGGTATTTGGACAAGGCTGCCATCCGCTTGCAAGAAGAAAAGGAGGATCACAGTGGGATCCTTGAGTCTATGCACCGCCAAAGGTTGAAAATACCAAAATGTGTATCGAAATGATCCGGATTTGGCTTTCTTATCTTCCTTATTATATTGTGACAAATAAGCAGATCAATACCCTTTTGTAAGATGTCTTTTGTTATGAATAAAAGCTTAAAACAACACAGCTTTCAAATACCTGCAGCATCTGTGCAAGTGTTTACTAGTCTAACAGTAGTGATTTTTCTTCCAATTTATGACCGAAGTTTAGTGCCTTTGTTGAGGAGGGCATCTAAGAATCCTAGAAGAATAACCCTACTACAATGGATAGGAATTGGCATGCTAATCAACATGTCATCCATGCTATGTGCTGCAACAGTAGAAGACATTTACAGTAACAGGGCAGGTAGAATTTTTGTATGACTAAGCGCCAGATACGACAAGAAGTTTTGGAGCTGCATTCTACTTGGCAAGCATTGGGGTGGGAAATTTCTTGACTAGTGTTTTGATCAGCATAGTGAATGGGATCTCGGGACGGCATGGGAAAAGAAGATGGATTGAGAACAACATAAATCAAGGCAGGTTGGACCTGTTTTACTGGCTACTGGGTGGATTGATAGGGTTGAATGTGATATGGTATATTTCAGCAAGCAGGTGCTACATGTATAAGAATATAGCTCGAGAAAAACGGGAGCAACTTGTTATCTAGGCCCATGTGGCCACTAGAGGACTTCGGTCCCTCCCTTTGTTGCACTCATTTGTTCTACCAAGTTGTGATATAGACCACCTCTCATCCTTTCTGCACGATAATATTCGTGTTCCTAACTACTACTAGAGTCTCAAATGGAACAGTTTAGTACTTTTACATTTTGACATATTATTGTATGGTGGACAAAAAACTCCTCAAGTGCTTACTAGTGGAGATTCCATTTCAAAAAATCGTTGGGTTAAAATGAAATGTCTCAACTGCTATCTATTGGGAATTCCACTCTTTGCTTGCAGCTTGCGCCACCGTACTCTTTGAAAATGCATGCCTTGCTTGTAGCTTGCATAAAGAATAACTTCACAACTTTTAGCGCGGCAAGGTGAAAACAAACAATGATTCTTTGCCTTAGTAGTGGTGAACATATGCCATCGGTACATGTCTCTCTCTTTTACTTTTCATCTTTACCTATAGCATTTTATGCCATGTGCCATTACTACATGTTTGTCTGTCTGAACAAATCTATCAAGTAGATCCCCTTTTCTTTTTAGGGCTTTTTAAGATAATGAGACCCTATGAAGTAAAGCTACCTTTTTAGGACCTCATGAGCTCTTTTCCAAAGATAAAGCAAATAACGTGGCTCGATCACCAGATTAAATTGGCATTCCATCTTTTACCATGACGCATAAAGTACTGACAGCTGCTTAAATGTGTGCCAATATTTGCTACTGTTCTTATTCTTAGCTTAAACGTTTTGGAATGTCCAATCTTTTCCTCGCCATATCTCATTTTAAAAAGTTTGGCATTCTCTAGTCTCATTATGTACATGGTTCTTGAAATAAACAAGATTGTTTGGAAGTATAATGTGTTTTAACAAGTGTTTCCTTATCCGCGGACGTTAAAAATTTCTTCTTCTTCTTCTTCTTATGCAGGTTGCACCGATTTCTCAGGGGCTCCCTTCCTTGACTTAATTCCCAAAAAGCCCTTCGTATTTTTAAAATTCCCAAAATGCCCTTAAATTTTAAATATTTTTCCAAATAGCCCCGTATATTTTATAGTTCTGAAATTCGTGTGTTCTTTATTTCACGGGTTGCTAAACTCTTTAGCTGCATTTTGGAAGATAAAGGTAGTTCATTGGCTACAGAGGATTTCGTTTCTAAATGTTCGGGGTTATGGTTTTGAATTGATTGTCAAAATATGACTTTGAACTATGATTTAAGCCACTTCACCCTCCGGCCATGGAGGGCAACCCTCCGTGCGCAGCACCTTGTTTTTTTAGCACGCCAGCCCAACCAAGCCTACAGCATTTCTTGCAATTCTAACTTATTCATGTAGCACCTCCACCTCACCAAAATCTGAGGTGGCATGTCCTGCACCTTTAGATCCTCTCTTTTACAAATCCTTGGCCAAGGAATGTAGAAAATTGGCTAAAAATGGCATGGAGATGGAGAAGGTTGCGGAATAACTTCCTCTTTGCATCGAGCCTCTGTTTTTTATTTTTCATAATTTTGTCCACTCTGAAATAAGCTAAGGAGATTCAATCCGTTCTGGTGTAAGCCATGCCAGTGGAAGGCAGCGGGATCTTTGTATGCTGAAGATATTGGCCACTCCGTGACATGCCGTGAAGGCAAAGAAAATTTCCACGCCATGGGGCCATGGATATCAGAAGTTGTATTGATGCGATGAAGCCACCGTGATCCAGGCCATGTTTTAGAGAAGACGTCGTGAACCAATATTCTTGGCATATTCCTCTTTGCCCACATGGTATAAAGCATCATTGTGAAGATCGACTATTCCATTGGGTTTCTGTGACATTTGGCAACATTTAGGTGGAAAGATGTATGCATTGTAACGACCCGAAGATGATGATGGTACCTCCTATAAATTTGGTGCGGATCCGCAGGATCTTACTCAAGTCTCACTTTCATAGCCCCTAAAAACTTTCAATACATGTACAAAATTAACACCATTAAGTATATTGCCTCAAACCTTATAGTATTTTACAAACCTCAATATACAGTATATAAAAACTTGTACAGTCATACCCCACAAACGAGGATTGCTATGTACGGTCCAGATCAAGGTTTAAAGGGCAAATATGCCCATCCGACAGCTCTCGATGCCCGGAGTAAACCCCCGTGTGAATATGCACCCAAACCAAAGGGGGTTTCAGGGGGATTTTAATTTAAATGTGTTAGATGCAATGGTTTGTGTTAATTAATGTTAATAATAGTGATGTGCTAGTTGTTATATTAAAAAAAAAATTTGGGTCCTTCGGCCCTGATAAAGGCCTTCGGGCACTAAGGATGGCATATATGCATGTAGACTTAATTACTAAGAAGCTTGGTAATATCATATCATAATAATAATATGACAAAACAAATCATATAACAATTGGTTATGTAAAGGCTGAAGGCCTCCTTGAATCGAACTTGGGTTACTCCAAGGCCCATTAAAGAAATATGCATGCCTACAGCATGTAGCCTCGAACCGGGATTACTCTAAAGGGCCATTAAAGAAATATGCATGCCTATGGTGCATGTTGCCTCTAGCGTGCCTATAATAATATTATCCAACAATACACAAACATGTAATGATAGATATATATAAATGAGTTTTTTTGTCACATTATCTTATCTGTGAACAATAAATAGCCTGCATGTTTAAACGTTACGAACCAGAAGGACTACTCAGAAGGACGTAGTCGTACAAGACCAATGGAGCACACATCAAAGCTCAAATAGTAATGGCAATGACGAAAACCAAGCCAACTGAAGTTGCTCAAACTCCTTGTAAGAAACTCACCATACAAATGCTCTTATGAGGGAAACCAAACTTGAGCTGCAAAGCTTGTAGCTGAGTTATCATGGGTCTTGAAGGTGTGAATTCATAACAGTCAGAAAGGATGCATCGAGTTCATGGGTCTTCAAGGAAGGCTAATGACAAAGCTTTGAATTTGAAAAGCTATAAGCTCCAAATTGAAATCACTCTCTCCAGATTTTTTCATGAAAGCAACTGTTATTGAAACAGACTCGAAGCTCAACTTTTACAAACAGTCAGTTGAGAAACAAGTTTTTAAAAACTTTTGGAAGCAGTCGGCTAACTGCTCTGGTCGGGTTGCACTGCGACGGTACTCCCCATTCCCTCCATCTTGAACCCATTTGAACCCATTCCCTGTTCATAACAACAACAAAAAAAACTCAGAATAATACCTTCAATCTTCTGGAAAATCCAATCCTCTTTGCTGCAAAAATTCGAGCACAGCCAAGCAAGAATCGTCCTTTCAAGTTCTAGTGCAAGTTTTAAAAGTCATATAAGTAGAATTTTTGTTGGTTAAACTGCCATCTAAATGTTTGGGCCGTTGATCGCTTACTGTGTTTCAAAATGGAAAACTAGATGAACAATATGGCTGCTTCTAATTTGCATTCTTTCGCCCTTCTTACAGAGATAATCTACTTAAAATGGCTAGTACACAAACAAGGCAAAACACATTACCAAAAAGGAGGCCCAGACTATTAAAACGAACTGCCATAAGCTGGCTGGAACAAACACTGTAAAAAATATCAACTTATCTGGCCTCACAACTTCCAATTCGATTTCTCTAAATATCTGTCTTCGTCCTTATGAACATAACCTGCAAACATGGATTTGATAAAAATAATTTCTAACCTGATGTGTGTTGTCCATGGGATTAGCATCTCGGCATGGCATCGCATCAAATATCAGCTGTGTACATCAAATATCAGCTGTGTGCCTGCCAAAACGAACTGCCATAGGCTGGCTGGAACAAACACTGTAAAAAATATGAACTTATCTGGCCTCACAACTTCCAATTCGATTTCTCTAAATAACTGTCATCGTCCCTATGAACATAACCTGCAAACATGGATTTGATAAAAATAATTTCTAACCTGATGTGTGTTGTCCATGGGATTAACATCTCGGCATGGCATCGCATCAAATATCAGCTGTGTACATCAGGGTTTTGACAATTGGCATAGGCTGTGAATACACATTCTTTACACCGCATTTTACCGAACACCCAACTAACAGCATCCAAAGCTCTACACTGCCATAGGCATTTCTATAAAAGATTCTCACAGAGCCCGGTCTCTTCATCTTCTTGTTTTTTGGTGAGGAGGGGCTCCCGACAGCAGCAATACCGGAGTTGGGCATGACGACCCTTTCTGGAACCAGAACAAATACCCATAAAAAATCACCGTTGCTCTGTTCTCTTGAAACATCTGACTAAACCCTATTTCTTTTCTTCCAAGAACCCTAAAGTAAAGGGTCTCGATACTTGCATGTGTTTTCCGGAATTTGTGGAGGAATAAATTGTAAAACCATAGATAATATGCCATTGAAATATGCGTGCACTCTAGATATACTGATTAGTATGCCTCGTGCAATACGCCCATGAAATCATATAAAAACCATGCCAAAAAGCGTATAAAATCACAAAAAAAACCCCCTGTTATTATGCTATATATTTGAGCTTGGTAGAAGAAAAACAAAATGGTCAGTTTGCTATTGACCTAATTTTTTCAGAAAAATATGCTGCTTCTAATAGTGCAGCTGAAAATTGTAGCCTAGGATTTTTCTTTAAGCATTTTTTAGTCTGGAATGCATAGCCGATGTCACCATGCTTGCTTTTTTGCTTCAACGAGGGTTATATGCTTCAGGAATTTCATCTAGCACTAGCACATGCCATTGCACGTAGCTGCATATGTTTGAGATTTCTTTATGAATTTATAAATTCTATTGGACACCAAATCTGGGCTTTGCTTAGCTATTGGTATATCTACATCATGCAATTTTTATCTCCTCCAAGTATAGTCAGTTTTGGTCCTATTCTACTATTAATCTTACTTATTAGAGAATACTTATTAGAGACAAAATGCAAAGGCAAATCCTTAGCCTCTACATCGACTACCCAAAAGAAATTGTTGCTGCTGCTTATCAAATCTTTACTTGATGTTCTCTTTATCTAACTGGATTAGCCTTTTGACAACTGCATTATAACTTACCATAGCCAAGGGATCTGTAAGTATTATTGCCAAAATATTCAAAGTTTTTCGATGCCTAAGATTTCTTGAGCATGTGTGATCAATTATTTGAATAGAATAAAGTTTATTCTTTAAGATCTTCATGCTTAGATAATTGCTACTTCTTAATGGAAGGGAAAGTACCTTTATTCTCCAAGTGGGAAAACCTACCTGGAGGATCATTCTCGTTCAAGTGAAGGACGCCTACTTGAAAATCAAAATGGAAATTTTCTTGTCCAAGCTCAATAGTTGCCTTGAAGGATCGAAAAAAAAAACATTCGTAGGAGAATAAGGGTTTCCGAGATGGGAAGAACTAACACACTTTTCAAAAGTGGATTAAAGTTCAACTTTGAAAAGGAAGGTTCAATGGTTTTTATCCAGGTTAGTGGCAATCGAGGACGATCGATCGTGAAAAGAGAAGGACTGTTATGGTACAAGCACGGGGGAGTGGTTCACGATGAAGGTGCTATTTGGTTAATGGCAAAGCTATGTAGCAATATTATTTCCTATATTGCTAATAAGAAAAGGACATGAAATAATAATTGTTGTAAAGGGGTCAATTGTTAATACACCTATTGTTATATTTCATGGGGTCGTAATTAGAAAGAGGGAGATATTTAGGTAATATTAAAGGTGGCTTCGAAATAAGGAAGGGGTCGAGATTGTTTGTAGCACCTTTGTAAAAGGGCATTATATCAAATAGAAGGGGCACTTCTAAATTTAAGGGATGCCATTTTACATCAATTTTAAATGTTAACAACTAATATAAATAGGATGCTACATCAATTATGAGGAAGGCGAAAGATATAAGAAAAACCAACCACCTGTTTAGAGGTGGACGACATCGGAATATTGAAGAGGTTCCAATGTGATGTAGCCAGTAAATCAGTAGTGAAGCAGGCATACTTTATTTTGAACCAATCCAATCTGGAATGGGGAATCAGACAACGAATTATAAACCTCGACTCCTATCCAGGAAGAAGAGACAGATTTTCTTTTCCAGAAGTAATCCAGAGACTATTTGAAAAGAGACTTAGAGTCTATTTAAAGAAGATTGAATCCTGAATGCCATTCTATTATCATTCCACAAAGCCAGAGATCACTCTTTTTGACAAAGCCAGTGTAATTATCCCTTGATCGACGACTGCATTGTAGCAGTGATGATCAATTGTCGGTAACCAATTTCTAGCTTTGTCAGTATAGCCGTTCGAAGGCAGATTCAGTTGGATGGTTAAATACTGTAGGATAGCAAGTTATGCGGCTAATGATGCAATTTGATCTACGTTCTATTGTTTTCCTGTGTGATCAATGATTTTATATTGTTTCAAGAATTAAAATTCATTTCCATAAATTGTATCATATACATTGGTCATGATCATCTTCTTGAATAATTTGTTACCTTTTCTCCTAAGCTAACAAAACATTCTTTCAAGTTTGGTCCATATTTATTTAGTATCAGAAATTAACGTAAACATCATCAGGATCACACATTTGTACTGGCAAATGTGATTTTGCCCCTTTCAAGCCATCTATAGGTTGGCACCATGTGTCCTTTAATAATGCTTTGATAATAATGTGGTTATGGAAAGTTTAGAGCATGCTATGCAGTGAGATGTGAGTACCTTGGTGGGACTGTGGCATGTGATGCATATCACGTACAGATTTGCGAGCTGATGGCTTAGGAGTTTCATCTTGTATAGAAAGAGCACTTGATGATGCAGGAGTATCTACAGAAGAAGTAAGCTTGATAGCTAAGTTTTATGATTGACGAACTTTGTTATCATTGTTATACTCTGGTTTCTGTTTAATAGTAGTTCGTGTCATGATGCAGGTTAATTATGTATATGTAAATGCCCATGCTACTTCAATTCAAGTTGGTGACTTGGCAGAGATAAATGCAGTATCAAAAGTATTTAAGGATACTAGTGCATTGCCACAAGTGTTCACACAGGTTGAGCCTGCTGGAAGAAGTATACAATTTCAAAGAAACAACTTTAGCTCTAATAATGCACACACAGGAGACGAGCAGGTCCCAAAATTTGAGCCCCTGGCAGAGGACATCTTGCAGTTGAACCCCGCAGAGGTAGCTTGGTCAAGGATTCAGACGACAACCATATTTCGCGCTATGGCAGGCAGTTGTTATTGCTGGGTAGTATCTTTGACCTGGTTATTTGTAATGGGTTGGCACAATGGCTATCTTCCAGTTGCTGCACTTGTAGATAGGAGAACCAAGGGGGCGGCTCCAGTGTGGTGGATTATCTACTGGTTGAGGAACAGGATCTGCACCTGCTTACCCATTTTTCCATTGGAACAGACACTCGGGACGAGGAAGCGGACTCGGACCACCAGCCCCTGTTCGTGCATCTCCATTGGCAAGCTCCCCGTGCATCTACTGCCTCAACACCCCAGGTGCCCCAGCTACGCCTGGACTACGACCGTGCAGGGACCTATGCCCAGCTGCTTGAGCATGACCTGGAAGGACTGCTGCAACTCCCCACACTTTTTCAATCTGCTCAGCTGAATCACCTGCTTCTGACCTGAGAGATGCTTTGGGAGAGGCCACTCACGGTGAACCTCGGGCGCTGCCACCTTCCCCCGCAACAGATGGTTCGATGATGAGTGTCGGGAGCTCAAACGCACACTCCGGCAAGTCACTGATCCCACCTCCCGCCCACAGGCTATCAGTCAATACCGCTCCTTCCTCAAGAACAAGAAAGCCAGATACCTCGCAGAGCATCAGCAACAGATTTTTGGTCTCCTGGATCGGCACCCCAAGACATTCTAGCGAAGGATCTTGAGCAAGACTGCACAGCCTACAGGAAACATCACCTCGGAGCAATGGGTACAGTACTTGCAACAGCTTTACGACCCGCTCGGGGCCGGACACCAGTCTCTCCACAGATAGGCATGGCTTTGGTCATCACAGAGGGGGATGTCATCATGGGCCTACAGCGTCTAGCTAATGGGAAGGCAGCAGATTTAGATGGCATGCAGGCGGAACTTCTGAAATGGGTTGGGCCTCCACTGGTGCCTGTTCTCACGGCATTATTCAATAAAGCATTGCAAGAAGGCTTCCCTCCGCAGTGGACCACTAGTAGAGTTGTGCCCATATACAAGGCAGGGGACCCTCAATGCCCGGCCAACTATCGTATTATTATGGTCAGCTCTCTCTTTGCAAAACTGTTGGCTGGCATCCTTGAGCAGTGGCTGACAATATGGGAAGAGGAGGCAGATGTGCGAGCTCTCATACAGGCAGGTTTTCGGCGTAGGCATTCCACCATTGATCATATCTTCACTCTGCGCACATTGATTGAGGATAGCAGGAATCACCGACAAAACCTGTACTGTTGTTTCGTGGATTTCGCAAAAGCTTTTGACGCAGTGCCTCGGGACAGGTTATGGGACAGACTGCAGCAGCTGGCGACCCCCATTGACTTGCAAAATGCAGTATATAGGCTATACGAGGCATGCTCAGGCCGTATCACATCGTCATGACAGCCGGTAATCAGTAGTATTGGAGTGCGTCAGGGTTGCCCCCTCTCCCCCACACTCTTTGGCCTATACATTGACCAACTGGAAGATTGGCTCTCTGAGCATGGAGGTGCGGGCGCCCATCTTGTGCATCACACGATCCGGCAACTCATATATGCTGATGATGTCAACCTCCTGGCCTATACTTCAGAGGACATGCGTCACATGGATGCTCTTGACACTTTTTGCCGATTCACTGGCATGCGAGTTAACTTGGCCAAAACTAGGGTGCTGCTAGTTTCATCATCCTGTCAGCCAAGGCTTCCCTCATTCACTTACCAGGGACAAGATGTAGAGGTGGCTCTGACCTACAAGTACTTGGGGATCGAGTTCTCTACTACCACCCATTGGGATGATGCCATCAGGTTGCGGTCACGGGGGGTTGGAAAGCACTATATCCCATGCAAAACAACAGCCACAAGGCAGAGTTATATGCCTGGGGCCATCAGTCACACTTGTTTCGGGCCTTGGTCGAGCCGGTCCTTTTGTATGGGGCAGAAGTGTGGGGTCCGGTGATATCCCTCAACATCTGGAATGACCTCGAGCAGCTGCAGAAAGCCTTCTTGGCACGAGCCCTTGGGGTAAAGTCCACGGTTCCATACCAGATCCCACTCCAAGAGACAGGTTTTCTACCCCTTCAACGGGCTGCATTGGAACGCTTCATTTACTTCCAGAAGGTGGTCGCTATGAGTGATACACGTTTGCCCAACCTTGCTTTGGCTATGGCGATGGGTCCCCAATGCCTGAAAGCCTGCTAGAAGGACAAGTAAGCTCAGTGGTTCTCATGCTGGGGTGTACAGGCAAACAGATGCGTACATGTAAGGACAAAGAAAGATCACAAAGCACTTAAGCTGTACCTAGATGCTACTTTCCTTCGCAAGCTCTGGGATGCAAACGCTCTGATGCACATTAAGTTGGCACACTATCAGCAGCAAGTCAATCCTAGGCTCACGAGAGGCCCACACCAGTACTTGTACACCCAGTTGCCTATGAAGAAGCGCAGACTTATAGCTTCCATTCGCACAGGTGCACATCGCCTCCGCATTGAGACAAGACGTTGGGCTCGGGAAGCACGAGAGCAAAGGCTTTGCCAGTGTTGCCACCAGGGCGTCATTGAGGATGAATGTCACGCCCTCCAGATCTGCCCAGCATTTGCCCACATCCGAGAGCGGTATGTTCGATTACTAGTGCCTGGCCAACCGTTGCATGAGTTATTGAATACGACGTCAGTGGGTTTGTTGGGGTCATACCTCCAGGAGGTTATGGATGCACGGACTCAGTTGTGTTCTCTGGGACGGTATTGAACTGTCCTATACAATTGTACAGCGTGCCATCATACTTATTACTGCTAAGGTTTTTCCCTCGAAAACCCTTCGGGGCGGGGGTGTTTTAATCTTATCAGTAATACGCTTGCTGCTCTCTTTTTGTTTGGGTCCCATAGGCCAATCGGTCTCCGTGGATGCTAAAAAATCTATTCTATTCTATTCTAAATTGCAACAACAAAGGCTCCACTCTTATTGTGAAAACATTCTGGCAAAATCCACAAAAGCAAATGATGTTCGCCATGTGGCCATATTCATTGGCATTGTTGCAGGAGCTATTGAGGACATTGAAGCTGCAACTGCAAACTTCAATGCAGCAAATCTAATAGGTGAAGGACATTAGGGAAAGGTACTTCAAAACAGAATCAAACTACATGTTCTTTTCTTGGCAATTTAGTTCTCATGTCGTTTGTATAGCAGATTTACAAGGGGAGACTAGACGATGGGACTGTAGTTGTGAGAAAGTGTTTGAAGATTGACCCAAAGCAGGACATGCGTGCTTTGGAATCTTCAATATGCAGCTCAGGTCCAAGTTCTCTAATTGATTCGTGATAAAATTCTTGCAGAGATGGCAACATGTAGGTTTCAAGATTCTTAGGTGGCACTAGTACTGTTATCTAAGCAATGCGATTATGCTGCAACTCTGGTTGTTCAAAACTTTTCTTCCTCTAAGGCCAGTGGAAAAAGATGTGCTACGAAGAAAATAGAAAAGCATCACGGCTGAAGGTATTAAAGCCAAGGAGGAAACAACAAAAGCAGCGTAGTGGCCCTAAAAATACCACGAAAATGTGCAAGCCTGAGGTTATCCAAGTTTCAAATGGCAACTGCATTGAGGGTTTTGGAGAAACTACCTTAGATAAGGTGATAACTATTGCTGAAGATAACGGAGCGGGCCTAGAAGAGACAAGCACGGAGGCTGCACAAATGCCAGGTGCCTGGCAACTACAAGGTACCAAGTCTGCAACCATGTTATTGCATATTTTAATGTCTTGTATATTTCAGTTTCATAGATTGCAGGGGTAATATGGCATATAAGGATGGCCTATTAGTCCATGTCCAGGATAGCGATGCTGCAGATGTCTTGACTGATTAGAGATGTCTTGCAAATGTAGCAATGCTGTAAATGTCTTGGCTAGGATACACATTACATTGATTGTGTAACGCAAATATAATTACATATATGTGCTTCTTGTGACAGCATAGCAACCATTGATAGGCATGCAAGAACATGGAAGAACTAGGTGAGAAACGATATTCTATTATATATTTTTACCTCCTTGCTACATGCAACCATTCCAATTTGATGGCAAATGCATGTCACCTTTTTAAGCTTATGCATTTGGAAATGCATGGTTGATTTCCATGCATGCTCAGAACATTTATATGTGGCAGAAGTGTTGCTTGAGATTTTTTCTATTCCTCTACGAAATGAAACATGGAAAACATTGCTTAGTGTTGTTAAGATTTATGGAGACACAACATCAGGTCCAAGCTGCTTCAAATGCCTAGTCCAATCTAACAATGAACATGCTGCTTCCTATGTACTGTCAAATATATATGGAAGTATTGCGGGATGAACAAATTAGAATATGAGCTTTTTTGGAATGTTTGAGTATTTGCTTTAATAAAGAAAGTCATATTGGTCTCTACAGCATGCCATTGGCACACTCCAACTGTAGAACAGACAGCATAAGGATCTGCCATCATCGGCTCGAAGATTGAAGCATTCAAATCTTTGTGCATCATGAGCATAGATATAATTTTACTATAGAAGGTCAAAAGGGAATCCTCTTTTGGCATGCTTATGCAAGTTGTCTTTGTGGTACTGTCTAAGGTGCATTCATTATTTATCCAGGTCGTTATCAGGTCAAATAACTGAGAGCCTTTCTAAAGTTTTACAGTGAACACACACTTGTCTTAGGTAAGCTATTCTTCTTTGGGATTACCTAAGTTTTGTTTTTCTTTCTGGTATGTGCTCAGTGAAAAAGAAAACATTCAGCTCAATATAGAAATCATGAGTGATGGTAGTTCACAAGCTCAAGGATAGTTTTTATAATTTCACTTGGATTGACAAGGATACAAGAATACAAGAAGTGGAATCAAATGCGTTTTTTTCTATTCATCAATAAAAAAATTATAATAAAATAAATGCAGACACTGGAATATGTAACCCTAGTAGACAAAATGATCCAACTGACCACAGCCACCTCCATTCTTACCAACAAGAAGCTCGAGATTATCACCTTACTTTGGAGGTGAAAATAGGATATTCCAAGGCCACCAGCTGCCTTAGATTTAATGCACTTTGCCCAAGTGACGTTGCCTAGAACTCCTTCCTCGTTTCCACCCCAAATAAAGTTCCTAACAATAGAATAATCTCCCCCATCTACACTGAGGGGTTAATAGAATAGAATAGAATAGACCATATAAACATGTGTACTAGTAAGAACACATTTAGCTATAGTGATTCTTTTGGGCATGGATAGTTTAGTTGTATTCCATTAAAACAAATGCTTCTGTAACCTTCTAATAATTTCATCCCAAGCATCTAAAGCAGAGTCATGAATCCCAACATGGGTCATGGTCTCACCATGGAGAAGCACCTTCATAGATAGTCCAAAATACAAGGAAGGACATGACTATCTAACATTCACAAAGCAATGGACTTTTGCTAGCCCTCAAGAACCCTTGATGCTAAGGAGATGTCTAACAATAGCTTGGCATTATTCCCAGCCTCAATAATTAAGGACGGAAAGGTCGTCAACATACTGATTACATATTTCTTGAGTAAACCATCAGTAGCAGGAGACAACAAGGCATTATAGTCACAAGGGAGAGCCTCCTCTCTGCTCCACCCTTCTATGCACACTCTTAGATGCATTCATGATATGAGGGATAGGTTGACTAGACTTATTACGAGCAGTTAACTTTTTGCCATCCCTCTTAGGCATTTTCATGATGCTCCTGAACACTTTCATGCTGCTCTTGCATCTCCTAGAGCTTTTGTATTTTGTCCCTTGCATCATCATCAAAAGAGGAATATGCACAATCTTATGTAAGATAGAGGCTTTAGCAGCAAACATTGATATAAAGTACCACTTTGTTCGAGACATTATAGGGGCAGGAACCTTGAAGCTAACTTACTGTCCTACAGATGAAATGGCAGCAGATGCTCTAACTAAAGCGTTGGGAGGCACGAAGTTTTAGAAGTTTTTGACCATGGCAGGTTTAAAGATAAACACTTAAGGAGGGACGCTAGAATTAAGTGTTTATTTTGTTGTTGTTCAATAATTAAAGTTGTTATTTCTGTATTGCTTAAGTTATGCAATTGATTATGGTTATGGAGAGCTCGACAAGGAAAAGATTATGGCATCATGAACTCCTGATATATGGGCTTGATTCAAGCATCTTATGTGTATTTAAAGGATTGAACATAATGAAGAGATTACCGAGTTCCAAATCATTGTTCTCTACACTGTTCATTGTCTGCATTATTTCTACTTGAAATATCTGTATTCAATTCATTTAGAGATCACTTTTTTACATCAACGGCTAAATGCTGAAGAAATGAGTGAGAAAAAATGATAAGAGTATCTCCTATAGTACTTGTGAAGTTGTGAATGAGGGTATTATGTGTTTATCTTTTAGTGTTGCATGGAAAAGGGGTTTTGGCCTATACTATGTATAAGGGAAAATACTCCACGAGGGTTTTTCAGCGAATAATCTACGAGGCAGCGCCGCCAGAAGGATGGCGCACGAGCGGCAGAGCTAGCATCCCGTTTGCCACTGCAGGCGGCGCTGTCGAGCAGATTATTCCTGGAAAACCTAAGTGGGGTGTTTTCCCATGCATAATGGATGGGAGGTTGAAATTTCCACTGGAATTTGCTCGGTGGTACCCTTTGCTATGAAACCGCTCTGCTCTGGCGCACCCAGAACTATGAGAAGATGTGCATGATAAAAAACAAAAGAAATAAATGGGTTGAAGCGGAAACCCTTGTTTTTAAATCCTTGCTTTGCAATTTATCTCGGCTATGGCAGAAACGAACAGAAAAGAACTGGAAAAACTCTGGCATGACGCTAAAGAAAATCTTAAAATACAAGCTTCCAAAAGCTAAGATCAGTAGAGGCGAACCGGTTTATGCTATGTGGCACCCGATTCATGCTCTGTTTCAGCAGATCCTATTGAACTACACGAAAATGAACATGATAAGAGTTGCATTAAAAAAAAAATCGTTTACACTACTTGTTACTTCATATTTTATGTGACAACTACATGAGTAACCTCATCTTCGTCCTCCACAAATTGAAACCTATTCTAGTGCTCAAGAGCTAATTAAACTTGAAGCATTAACTATTGTGAGAATCTCACATTTTAAAAAGTGATAAATGTTAGTTACTAGTTTTAACGTCATACCACATCGGCATCATCCTTTTAAGCTGCCCATATTTGTTGTTTGATGAGGGCCTAGTCCCCTGGTGTGGCTTGGTCTCAATGCCATTCTTGATTGTACCATCCTCTGGACCTTGATGATCTCTCTAGACGTAAAAATTCTATCCAAATCCATTTCCATCCATCCATCCATCTTAGGACATATGACCATTCATTCTCAAACACACATTACATAATTAGAAACTAAGAAGTAGGGCGCATATTCTAGGCACCCCCCCATGTAATGGCATAAGTGGAGGCTCAAATAAGTAAATCTGGCTACATAGTTTCGTTTTAAGTTTCCCCAACTGCGATACTTTCCAAATTTAATCTATTATTACAAAAGCAATTGTTGCTTTACAGTTGTGACAATAAACCCAGCAATGGTTTGTGTGACATTTCTATGGCAAGGGAACTTGTAAATAATGAACCTTTTATTTAGTAGACTTAACATAATATGAAATTCACATTTAATAAAATACTTATCGAGGTTAAATTAGACATTGTGTCATGTGTGCATTAAATGGTTGTAGCCCACTCCCTGTTCCACGTTTAAATACATAATGTTGTACAATTTTAAATACTTGCACTTTTGGATCAGTCAAACTTTGCAATGAAGCTCAAATTATGTGGGCTGCAAGTGCAAGTTTACGCAAACCACATCTGATGTTATTCATCTTATGTAGGTCCATACCAAAGAAGACTTGTATGCTTTCACCTTATGCTAAAGGCATCTTATTCCACAACTTTAGATGAAGCATTCCAGGGTTGTGTCTCCTAGAAGCTATATTGGCTATTGCATCTTCTAGATTTTATCCAAAAGAGTCATAAACACAAAATTACTGAAGACAAGTTTATTGTAACGTGTTGCACCTCCAAAGTACATTCTTCTTAGCTCTCATGCTTTACTTCTTCATGCGAGCACTTGAGGCTAAACTAAATGTTGTGTGATGCGTGCCTTTCATGTTGAAGTGTGAGCCCGTTATGACTCCAACTTTAATGTCCTAACCCCTTGAAAAACTTCTAGCATTAGGAAGTTCCCAACTCGCACAACTTCTTTTTTCATTTTCAGCCAAACCATGGCAATAGATAGCATATGCGATATCAAAACAGGGATTCCTTCTTCCGCTGTATTGTTGGAAACCATTTTATCAGGAAGGAGTGTACCACGAAGACTTGGAGGTGCTATTGAACCATGTCTGGCTTAACCTCCTCGATTGTGTTCCGTTCGCCTTTACAGCCTCATGTGAGTACGTTTCACTTTTGAATTGTGTATCTTTGTAAAGCAGAGAGCATAAACACGCTTTAAATGTTTATCTAAACTCCTGGAGAGTGCAAGGTTCTTAGGGGGCGGAGTTCTGCTCAGATGTTCAGCTTCTTCCAAAGTGCCACGCTACCTTCTCCTGAAAGGTCATTCTCCTGTTTTACCCAATTATAATGCCTCTTTGGCTTCATAATGCACTATGACGCACAGAGAGCAGATTGATTTTTATCTACACGCATGGGCATCTAGACCTGCTAACACTTATGAAAAGTAGTTATTATTAAAGAAATATTATTTCAGTTCTTATTTTTCATGGACATTAATGTCAATTTTATACTGGAAGAAGTTTTTCTTTACTTCCTCTAAGTTGGAACCCAGCAATAGGACATCAAATATCAGCCATACCAATAACGAGTAAGAGCACTATGTGAGAGAATACATTAAAATTGTGTAGAGATATCACAGGTAGTTATTTATCATTCTATTGCCAATGCTTTTAAAGAGTAGGTTACTCTGCAAGGGGGCATATATTCCTGTTCTCATAAATCTAAAGTGATACTAGAGTGCAATTGAGCGGGTGATGTTATGGGCCCTATATATGCATCCGCCATAACGTGATGCGCTTGGGCTTCAAAAGATGCAAATAGAAGGGAATTGGCATATTGAGGCAGCCTTTAATGGTGGCAGTTTACATCTTATTATTCATGTGGTCTCCTTATAGCCTTTATATCATCTTCTCACTTTCCATTGAGCATGAAGAGAGTATAAGCTAAGATCACGTCTTGTTAATTCAGTAGATTCTAGTCTTCTACTTTGAATTTACAATTGCTTGCATTCTTACAAAATGATATTTTGTTTTATGGGACCTGCTAACGTACTTATTAGTACTCAGTAGGTATAGAAGTATCAGAGTTCATGCCGAAGCAAGTTCCAATGCTGAAACATCTTTCAAAAGTACTGTTGAGCTTGATCGTCTTATTGACACTTTGAGAGATACGGACCAAGAAAATGTATGTGCCAGAAATACTGCTTAAGATTTTGTGTTATGGTGTGGCAATATAAGCCAGTACTAAGCAGTATTGTTATCTGTACTTTAGCTGACTAAGGTTATTGCCGAGAATGTTTTTTCATTTGATTCAAACTTTTGGCTTCGGCTTGCGGCTAGAAGTGAGCTCTGCAACTCAGAAGATGATAAGGTATTGATGGTAAATAGAGGATGTCAGGTGCATGTATCTCGAAAGATCTGATTCTTGAAATGCACAGATGGACTACGAAGAGCTTGCATCAGATATAATGACAACTGTAGAACAAATTGTTAAGAAAACTCAGGTAGTTGTTCATGGTAGATTTTTGCTTTTATAACATATTGGCTACTGATAAAAAAGCAGGCGTTTGATGACTTGTAATGGTCTTCCAGGAAAAAATAGAATCGGCAACAGATGTATTAAAATCAATTCTTCGTCCGTTGATTCTTTCAAATGAGGAAATTCAATGGCCACCTTCTGATCCACAAATGATTGTGGACATGAAACAGGTACCACAAATAATGTCTTCTTTATCATGTCTTCAAAACCAAGATAGTCATGAAAAGTTCAAGGAAGTGGAGAAATTTCCCTGTGGACAGATAAACTGGATAGATGGCAATGTACCTGCAGAATACCAGAAGTTCAGAAACAGATGGGAGGAGATATTCCAAATCATATTAAGTTTTGTAATATGTATTTAACAGTGGACCCCTTGCAGTCGGATAGAGTAGGTCTTTATATCCAGACATAAATTGTCCTCTACAAACTAAAATACCCATATAAACAGAATCAACGGCAGCCTTTGTGATGATACCTGCCATTCAAAAGAAAAGGGATCATATTCTTTCTCAACCATTCAGCCTAGGTATCTATTTGCTAGCAGGCATCTAATGTCACATCCAATTGAGAGTTTGGCATAGGCTTGAAGGCTATGGATAAATGAATTGCTAATGATGACACCATAGTAAGGACCATTGGTGTAAACTAATACATGTGGGACCTTTGTTCTTAATATTAGATAGTTGTCCAATTTATATCTGTATATATGCCTTGAGAATTTCCTAGGATGTTTCTGCATGCATTTGATTGCAAATCTCCTTCTCTGAGGCATATATTTCTAGAAAACATACAGTAGCCAAAGAACTTGAATGGGGGAAAGTATGGATGATATAACATAATTTCTAATAATTAATGATTTTGTAAGAGAAGACACCGTGTTTTATAAAAGTACTTCTTTAAAGTCTCGGAAACAAGGCTGTAAGACAAAATAAGTTTGAATTTGGAAGATACAAGTATGAAGCAGACGAACGTTTCCTGAAAGTATTGATTCCTTGTGTTCATTCCATGTATTCTCACTTTTGGTTGCAGGAATTGGAAAGGAGAGAAAGAGAAGGATATTTGGATGAGATATTCCTTTCTGAAGTATCTGCCCAGCTTCGTCAAGTATGTATGTCATACTGGCTCGGACCAACTTCTTTATCCTTAACACCAAGTTGCTTGCTCTTGGTTTCTTAATTCTTTTTGTTTTCAGGCTACTAAGGATGAAGATAAGCCAGGTCTTGTTGCTATTCTGCAAACGGTGCTCCAGTTTTATGCTGCTGGGATTCTCAGTAAACGCAGTTATGCCTCAAAGGGTACTTATAAGCATTCAAAAATCTGTTTTTTAAGCGCCTCTAACCTTGAACTGGATATCTTTTAGCCAACAATGCTGTTTCTTTGTGAAAAGATTGCATTGTTGGCCATGTATTCCTTTCTGTGAAGTACAATACAAGGATTCAAAGTTGCAAACTACTATTATTACACGAATTATCCGAGATGCAAATAAGTTAACACATGTATGTTGGCAGATGGAGTCATCAACAAGGCAGAAGAATTACTGGAAACAATTATATCTGGTACACTAACCATGTGATTCATCTCTCTGCTTACTATTTATCGTTGAACTTATTACACCTCTGAACAGCGGAAGAAACAAGTTGGGAGAGCTTATTGCGGACAAAACTGGACGTTGGAGGTGGACAAGTAACATCTGAAGACTTCTTAGTCGCTGTTTCAAAACGGACTGAGAGGACGCTGCTAAGAACGGTATTACAGTGCGGTTGAAAAGATCAAATTTCCTTTGTTTTTGTATCTAACATACACGTATCTTTGTTGAACAGGAAAGTGGTTCATACCAACAAAGAGTGATTGTTGAATATTTGAAAGAGATCCAGAACCGTGCTACTTCTCTGATCGAAGCCTTCAAATCTTCACCTCCCACGTAGTGAAATAATATCCATGTTTATAATTCACTTCACTCGTGTAGAAATGCATGGAATCAATGTGCTGATCAAATCCGCATTGTTCTGCCACGTGGCAACAATGACTAGTAACCCTATCAAACGAAGTAGCTAAACTTGCAACCATCCAACAACAAACCCTAAATTCTGGGAATAAAATATGTGTCAAACATCGTTATTGGTGTAGGCTGATAACTAGGCCAGTACTCTATCAGTACGATTCCACCCATGTAAGACCAATAAGGTGGTTATCACTTTTTGCCTCGGCCATAAGGTGATTATCAGTTTTTGCCTCAGCCATAACAAAAAATGCATGACCTCGTATTTGGCACATAGCGGGCCGAGGCCATATGTGCCAATATTTGGCTGAGGACGTACAATCGTATCGGCCTCAACCAGGCCGATAATCTTACCTTGTATATCTAATAATTGTGTAGTAGTTGGATAAAAGAGAAACTCTCGAGGAATCTGCTTTATATACCATAGTCCAGGAACACTTGTGATCTAAAAATTGGATGATCAAGATGGCTTGGCTGTAGAAGCAAGCAACTGTGCTGAATTGGTGAAGTTGTTCTTGAAG
The DNA here is from genome assembly GCA_021234155.1 of Isoetes taiwanensis. Classification (NCBI taxonomy): domain Eukaryota; kingdom Viridiplantae; phylum Streptophyta; class Lycopodiopsida; order Isoetales; family Isoetaceae; genus Isoetes; species Isoetes taiwanensis. Next base: position 19,323,681 of record JAJEKV010000023.1, on the reverse strand, counting down.
CCCTCCGCGTGGAGGTGTGCTAAATCGGTGAAGCTGTTGCGGCAGTTAGGCTTTTGCTAAAGGCGCTAAGTGGCTAGGCGGCTAAGCAGCAAGGAAATGGAAAACATCTCAATTAGTTTAAAGATCTTAACTTATACTTGATTGGGAACATTTTTAGCATCCAAATTACCAAAGTGTGATCCCTCGGCATGTGATAAGTGATAAGATATATAGATAAAACTTTGTAACGTCCACTGAGGCACAAGAAGATTATGGGACAATACAATGAGAAGGGCATTAAGCCCAAAACAAACAGGCAAGGAGCTCTTAGTTTGTGTACATGGTGACATACTTAGTTTGCGTACATGTTGACATACTCTAGAAAATATGTAGAAAAAAAAATTATTGCTAAGATGCATCTTCTCATACAATCAAAAGCTGACAACAAAATCAAAACTTTTGAGCTACAAGTAACATCTCCTTGATTGACTGATTTCCTTGATAGAAAAAAATTTCAATTATCGTCTTGGAATCAATGACACCAAATTACACTTTTTTGAATAGGAAATAGAGAAATATAGGACAAATACTACCATGTTCTAATGAAATCATGTTCTACATTTGGGCAAATCTTTAGGTGGCAGCAAAGTCTCATTAGCGTAACGCCTATTCTTCAAATAAATACAGTTGACACTAGATGGCTAATAAAATGACAAATGTAATATCCATGCCTTTAAAAAAGGCAATCAAAGTGTGACATGAGAAATCACAAACAAACGAATGTGCTGAAAATGAAACAAGATTGAACCTGGATTATCTGTCTTTTAATTAACGTATTGAAGTCCATCCACCTTTCGTTATTGCGACAGTATCCTGCTGTGGAGGATCTATGAGGTTAAAGTAGGGAGCATCTCGTGTCTCATTATAATTTCCTTTTCTCCAACCATAACAAAGTCAAATCCATGAAGATTGGCTTCAATATTAAAATTAGTTCCTTGGAGGGCAAGTTGGGTATTGAAGCACTGATATGGCCGGCTTTGGCCTTAGTATTAGTAACCTAGAAAGTGTGTCCTCCAGTATAGTCATATACGGTAGGGGGCTGATGAAAATAATCCGGCATGTGAACTCCACTAGTAGTAACTATCAAGGATAGAAACAAAGAAATGTGATATTATTAATAGAGCTAGCACTGCATAGTCCAATGCTAGAGATAGTGCAAGGTGCAGCATTAAGGATTACAACATAGAGCAAATTCATGTCAACTGATTGGGTAGGATTTGGTGTTAGGACTAAGGATGGACATTTGGGATTGGTAGTAAAATGCAAAGTCATTTTTGGCGGGAACATGATGGGAATAAGCCGGTATGGAGGAAGGAGGGGCTTCTTTGTAACGGAGCATGACTATTGCAAAAACATCATGGGGCCTCGTATAGGCGCGTTCAAAGGTATAAAATAGAATATATTTTTTAATGTCCACGAAGATGAAAAGGTTATGGGATCCATGGGCTAGTATAACCATTACTACTAGGATTAAAAAACCCATTCCTCGAAAGGTTTTCAAGAGAGAAACCTGGAGGAAGGACGGACTCCTTCGTAATGGAGCATGGCTGCAAAAACATCTGGGGCCCTCGTATAGGGGCGTCCAAATGGAGATATACAAAATAGATTAGAATAGAATTTTTAATGTCCATGAGTATCAAGAGGTCATGGGATCCATACAATGCACTAGTACCACCATTACCACTAAGATTAAAAAAAAACCCTACCTCGAAAAATCTTCAAGGGAAAAACCTTTAGTAATGAGATGATACTAGACAATCAGGAAAAAATAAGCAGACCAAGATGACTATTGAGGGCTCAATAATTGAAAACAATAATCTAGAATCTCAACTATATATAATGCCCAGTCATGCACAGATAGTTCCTTAAGAAGTTGTAGGAGCATAGAATGGAATGCTAAGGTCAAATAGTGATTTCTAACCATCTCAAAAGTAGGACATCTCTGAAAAGTATAGTTTTCATCTTCAATAACTTGTAACTAGCAACATCCACATAATCTCGCTTCTCGCGACAATTGTCGCCGCTCCCATCTACCTGTCTCAATTGTAGCTTGTGGGACCCTGTCCGAATTGATGCAGTAGCTACAACCTTTTTCATGGACAAGAAAGCAAGCGAATAAGCTTGTGGTCATCCAAAATGGGGTTTATATATGCATGATAATGACCAATTTTAAGTTGGGCAAGGCAATTGCATCCCATATCTTTTGAGCAAAATGGCCATCGAGATATTCTTCCAAAAGCTCGGGATCAGAACTAGCAAGCACCATGCAGTGCTCCGGTTGCACAGACTAGCGGGCAAACCATATATTACAATATTCTTTCCAATACCATTTCAAACGCAGAGGAGATTCAGCCATGGAAAGCGCGAGAAGAGCATACCTATCATCCACCACATGATGCACCATGCTAATATAGTGGAGATGGCGCTTCATGCCAAAATGTTGAAGAGGGCAAAAACCTATCTCTTGTAAAAAAGGTATAGGGCACAATAGCTTTGACTCCTAGGTTATTAAGTGAGAAAGCACTTTTGCACCCATTCCAAGCTCTCCCAAGCACTAGCACTAATGGCAGGCCCCCACACTTTAGAACCTTATAGTAAAACATGCTCTACCAAAGCCCAAAACAAGTGGGCTTTCTGTGATCAAGGATGTAGTAATGACCCACTTTTTCGTCTGCATTTAGCCAAAAAATCATATGTTTGGCAGTGATATTAGGAAGGTTGTGTTTATAACATGTTTTGTGTACGATGCATCCACCCCTACCACTGTTAGCTTCTGATATGCCACGATCATGAATAGGTTTGTCTCTAGTGCATTTTGTATCACTCTTAGCGAGTATATTTTGTCTCTCTTAGTGTTCACCACCGCCATCTCTTTAAAATAAGTCCGTTAGAGGTTAACTAGTATGTGAAATGCATGCACATCAACATCAACATTATTGGGTTGTTTCCACATTTGTAGGTCTGTAGGAGGTCAGATTTTAACCTAGAGGGGAACAATTTGTATAAAATTGTCTCAGCCGGCCTTTGATTAGTTATGCATTAGATAGATTTGTATCCATCCATGTCACACTCGCTTCCATTGGCCCATTCTATCATTGATAGTGCTAATATTTGTGTCTCTTTTCTTCTGGTCGTGTTTTTTCCAACTGTATGGTTTTGAAAATTGCCTATCTTTTTGAAGTTTGCCTTGAAGTTGCTCAGTGGCTCTCAACTTGCTGATTTGTTGTCTCCTATTTGCAAACTTTTACGCTAAGAGAGATCGCCCTGCAATGGTTCCTTCTTCCTTTGTGCCTTATGCTACTGTTACATCCTCTTCGCCTTAAATGTTCCGTCTGCTAATGTTCTCCTGCTAAAATGAGTTTGCTATGAATGCACGCATGCCATAGAAACAACTTGCAACATGAAAATGATAGCTGACTCCAATTTCCTCATTGAGTATGGCAAAAACTTTGATGGATGAATTGAGGGTTTCATCTGGCCATAATGGGCAAACAAAATTTGGAAATAATAGTTATGCAAGACACTCATATGTTATATGTATGTTGTATTTTTTTGGAGATAAGAAATTCATGGCCATGTACTCAATCTCCACCTCCAATTTCTTATGCTCTATAGGATCATAGGATATCTTAATAGCTGATTGGTTGTCAACTCTGAGCTCCATGCCAAGCCTTCATGTATTTGTAGCTCAATTAGCAATCTTTGTAACCATGTGGCTTCATTATATCCATGTGCAATAGAGTAAAACTCTGCCTCAGTGGTCGACTGAGCTATGCAAGACACTGTGCTGCTACTACTCATAAAAGATGTACTCAGAAATTGATCTTTTGTCCTCATTTCTTCCCCAATCTGCATCCGTGTACTCAATGACTTTGCTACTTCCACTTGCATCAAAAGGAATCCCAAGTCCTTTGGTCCCTAGAATATACCTCAGACATCTCTTTAAGAAGCAACAGTGACTATGTCTGGGATTGTTTGAAGATTGACTGAGTCTGGATAAGACAAGTGAAAAGCCTGGTCTCGTGGCTACTGCTGCAAAGTTAAGTGTCCCCAGAATGTTTCTATACTGCTCATGCATATATAAAAGATTTGCTGAACATGGCTCATCATCTGCACTCAACTTAACTCCAAACTCAAGTGGAGTATTCACATTATTGCAATTGGTCATTTCTAACATGTACAATAATTCTGTAAGGTGTCTTTCTTGACATATTGCCATTTTTCCTGTCATAAGTGATTTGAATACCTAGAAAATGATGGATTTCACCTAGATCTTTCATTCTAAATTGCTGATGGAGCTGAAGCTTCAAGGATTCTAGGCCATTTTGATAAGCTGCTGATATGATTAAATCATCCACATAGCATAACACAAATATGGGAGATGGCAGAAAATGATAGTAGACACTAGGATCATTTTCACTTGCAGAAAAACCAATGATGAGTAATACCTGATTTAACTTTGAATACCAGGTTCTGGACGCCTGTCTGAGGCCATATATGGTCGTGTGCAATCTGTAGGTCAAATTTTCCCCTTGCTCAAACCCTTCAAGTTGCTCCAGATATAACTCTTCTTCAAGTTCTCCATGCAAGAAGGCGTTTGTCACATCCATCTGGTGGATATAATAGTATTGTTGACAACCATATGCCAATATTGTTCTGACAGAGGTAAGCTTGACAATTGGGCAAAGGTTCGGTCATAGTCAATCCCATGCACTTGGAAAAAACCCTTTGCAACTAGCCTGGCCTTGAACGTGTCAATGTTCCCATCAGGACTATATCTTGAACTTGTCAATGTTCCCATCAGGACTATACTTGATCTTAAAAACCCATTTCGAACCACTGACTCTCTGGTTTACAGGTTTTTCTACCAAGGTCCATGTGCCAGCTTCTTGAATTGATTTGAGCTCAGTTTCCATGGCTGCAATCCACTGTGCCCTTTGCTTACTGTTTATGGCTTCTAGATATGTTTTTGGCTCCAAAGCATGATCAGAAATTGAAAAGACATAAGCAAGAACCTCTACAAGCTGCCTTTACTCCAGAGGTCGATGAAGCCATTGTGCTTGTAAGACCTTTGCCTACGTATTGTGGGCTAGCCTACGTATTGTCCGACCTGGAGACGATGAAACTCCAATGTGGTTGGGCTTTACAGAAGAAGATGCCATCCTGGACCAATTATGGTCACATTTATATATCATGGTGGATGTCTGTTGGTCATGACTATACAGGTTGCTTAACTAAACATTGGCGACCCAATCCATCAGGTTATTTAATGCAAACCAAATTGCATGGTCAAACCAAATAATGCCAGTGCCACATTTTTCCTATTTTTTACTCATCAACTTGATATTCGTTTGACACTTACAGGTAAAATAAGGGCAATGTGTTCTCCAAATCCTTTTCAGATAATAGTCATTCCTTTCAATATTAGGATAACCATATGGCCTTTTTGTAAGACTTGAATTCCATTGCTCTTCGTACAAGGCATATCAAAAAATTCCATATCAAATGGAATGCCAATGTCAATCTTATTGAAATATTTCTCCATCTTACGTGCAGCCACATTTCTTGATGCAATTTCCTCCTTTGTGACTCCTGCTAGGGCACACCACGTTTCCAAATTTATTGGAGCAAGTGCCCCGAAGTTTTAAACTCCTCCATATAGCATGATCATAGACTGGACTGTAACACTCAACTGATTGCTCTGTTTTAACAGGGAAGCAGGAAGAGTTTGCTAGATTAAGATTAGGAACCTCTTCATAAACATTGTTGTCTGCAACAGTAACTTCATTGGGAGTCTCACCATATGTATTATCTTCATTAACTAATGGAGACTCAAGAAGATCATTTTCTGAAAATACACATTCACTTCTTTCCTGCTAGTTCTCACTTGTTACAGTATTAATATCTTCCTGGAGAGAATTGTCAATATCATTTGTATCTTCTAATGCATTTAGACATTCCATAAAAATCATAGCCCAGTTGTCTTCCAACACAGTTCTTTGAAAGAATATGGAATTAGCTTCATTGTACATAGAACTGATATATTCTTTGCATTTTGCAAAATCAAAATTAACCTTCTTTATTTTCTGGCACCTCCAGTTGTGAAGTTTTGAATTATGATGGGGAAGTTTTGCTTCGAGCAATGAGAAAAGGAAACCTTTATCAAATCCTTGGGACTCCTAGGGTGATTGAACATGCATATCATGCTGGAGAAGCATAAAATATTCAAACCCTATGGCATTAGGCTTGGACATATTGCATCATCTCGAATGTAGTATCTAATGAGGCAAGGACTTGTCACAATTGTTGGGTTCTGGTAAGCCATGCAACATCTGCCTGCAATGCAAGACCACAAGGGGTTTTCCTAAATCCACATCACATGCTGAAAGGAGACTTCCACTTTTACACACTGACCTATGTGGACCAATCACTCCAGCCACAACATATGGATCGAGGTATTTTCTTGTGTTTCTGAATGACTTTTCTCTGGAAGTATTTGTCCATTTGCTCAAATATAAAAGTGCTTTGAGTTTTTGTGCAACTTCAAACAATTGGTTGAAAAGAAAACATGAGATCAAGTTGTGACCTTGAGGTCTGACAATGGAGGAGAATTTTGCTCCAAGGTATTTGAAACATTTTTTGTGGAGAACGGCATAGAACATCAATTGTCTGCCCCATATACTAGTGAGCAAAATGGCAGAGCAGAGACAGCATACTTGATAAATCGAGCTCCACATGCCAAACTTGGCTTCAAAGTACCCGAGGAACTGTGGTCAGGTAATCTTCCTGTTTTGAAACATCTAAAAGTTCTTGGTTGCAAGGCCTTTGTGAAAATTAACACTTCTGTTCCCAAGATGAATAGTCATGAACTTGATCTCATAACCAGCATCAGTGAGTCTGCTAACAGGTGGCAGATTCTTTTGCAAACCAAAATGAATTTTGATAACTTTAGTCCCAACTGCTTCCCGAGTATAAAAATCTCCCATCTGAATCACTCTAGGACATGTCAACAACTGATAATTGGTGAAGATTTCTCTATTTGAAGTCATATGACTTGTGGCTCCCGAATCCATATACCATTTGGGATCATAGTTCCTTGCAATGACTTCAAAATCAACAAATAAAAATTCATCAGCCTCATTACCTTCAGGATCTTCATCCATGGCACACAATTGTGTTTCATCTTGAGGAGCATCATGACCTGCTTCTTCGGCTATGGCTGCATATTGTTTTGCAGGTACAGGAGCAGGTGCTCGAGAATCCCTTGCAAGGTGCCCAAGCTTCTAGCATCGGAAACGGTCAAAGCGAGGTTTTTTGTTAGTATTCTTGTCATTTCTCTTGCTCTTAGCTTCCCCAAACATCAGAGCATCAGTGACAAGATGTGCTTTATTCTGCTCCTGGCGAATTACTTCAGCTTTGTGCCGGTCCAGTGCCTTTTCAAAAGTATATTCAGACAATCTCCCTTCCATGTTAACAATTAGCCTTTCAAAAATTGAAGGCAGGCTGTTCAGCATCATGCTCACCTTCTTATCCTCTGTGATACCAATTCTGGTAGTCTGCAATTCGTCCAAAAGCTCCCTTATGGTGTATGCATGCTCATAAAAGTCGCCCCTTTTAGCCAAATGCAGACTATAGAGCTTCTTCCTTAGAGCAAGGTGATTTCCAGTCAAATCATATGCATAATGATCCATCAGAAATGGTCTGAACTGATGATGCTCCCCTTACCAATGTCGCAGGGGAATCATCTAAACTTGAGCAGATGATTAGACGGGCCTTTCGATCCTTCTCAGCGAATTCGGTGGCCGTTTCGCTCAACACAACTTCAATGGTTGCATCTCCTTCAGTTGCTTCATCTTCAGCCGCAGGAGATGCAACAAAGTTGACTTCGTTCCGACGCTCGCCTGGATTAACGACCCCCCATAGGCCCTTATCCTCCAGGATCATCTTGGTCCGCCATTTCCATAACATAAGATTTTTACTGAGAACCGAGGAATCATCTTCCACTCGAAGACATTGATAGCAGAGTTCTCCATTGTACAGATAGTTAATGCAGTTAAGGCACAAGAATATTTCAAGGACAAGATCAGTCAGAGAGTTAATACGAGCATACTATTTACAGTGTGGGCCCATAACATGTAAAAAAGTGATCTCTAAATGAATTGAATACAGATATTTCTAGTAGAAATAACGCAGACAATGAACGGGAACAATGCTTTGGAACTCGGTAATCTCCTCATTAGGTTCAATCCTTTAAATACATATAAGATGCTTGAATCAAGCCCAAATATCAGGAGTTCATGGTGCCACAATCTTCTCCTTGCCAAACTCTCCATAACCATAATCAATTGCATAACTTAAGCAATATAGAAATAGCAACTTTAACTATTGAACAACAACAAAATAAACGCTTAATTCTAATATCTGATTCTTTTAAGGGAAAAAACTACAAAATACCTTTATGTTTTGACGAATTTCACGACATACCCCTGAGTTTAAATAAATTATTGAGATGCCCTTAGTCAATGTATATCCCTCTGTACAACTTTAAGTTTCACCTAATGCCCTCTAGTTTTTCGTATTTCATGAAATACCCTTCTGTGACAGATATTCATGGTGCCTTTTTAGCATCAGGCACCTATTTCTATTCCCGCTACCTTAAAGGAAGGCAAGACACCAAATTAATTTTTGGTCCATTGATTTTCTCTCAGCCCATTGATTTCCTCTAGCGATTTGCAATGATCCTCTTGTCGAAAGCAATAATTCGATCCAATTTATAATAACAACTTATTATAGTCAAATAAAATCAAGAAAGAGGATTTGTAGGAGTTAAGAAGCAGTAGAGGATGCAAGCACAGAGATCATAGTTCTCTCACATGCATGGCCTAAAGGTATTTGGTGAATTTTGAAGCATTTAAAATTCAAAGGAAATCTCACGTTCTAGTTCTCAAGGGCATTTGGGAAATTCAAAGAAAACTTAAGGGCATCTAGGAAATTAATGTAAATCTTAAAGGCATTTGAATAATTAAAAATGATACACAATACTTTGTATTTTGACAAGGGCATCTGAGGAAATTATCAAAACTCGAGGATATGTGGTAAATTTGTCAAAATATAAGGGTATATTTTGTAGTTTTTCCCTTCTTTTAATGCATTGCATGAGCAGGCATCCTGCCTTTCGAAATTGCAGCTAGATTCTTGGGTAGTGAAGGCAGATTTGAAAAACTTGCACTGTCATTTTGATTTTTCATCCGTTATCTTAATTCCTCACTTGATTTCTTTAGTTCTGACAATATTTTCTTTGATTCTAGCATCCCTTTCCTTAATTCCCGCCCCTCTGCACCTGTTTGATTCCGAAAGTGGCTGCCATCTACCATGCGCCATCTCAAACCTTGAGATAGAAACACAGACCATTGCTCTACCTTGAAACTCTGGCAATGCCTCCTTGAGTATTGTTTCAACGGTGGGATGCACTGTGTAAATTTGACGGCTGTCACGCCTGTTTTTAGCTATTTGCCCGTCAAAATGGGTAGAAATTTTTTTTGCCCTGCAAATGAAGGGCACTAAATATGGGAAATGCCCGTCATAAGAAAGGAAAGAAAAAAATTTATATGGCATTTGAAGGGATGGGAATGTAAGTTTGCCTATCATTTTTTATGTATTGTATATCAGTATAATACTTTGTATAGTACGATTAGTATTTGTATTTGTATACATTTTCAAAAACTTAGAACCAAGTCAATGGTTCTATAACAACAAATAATTTATAATATCACACAAACCACGAAACCCACCAAACCAACCATTCAACAATTCAAGATTTTTGAATGTCATTCAAGAAATTCGGCCCAGGCATTGCGGGCAGGTAGCCTACTGAAAAAATTGGCGGGCTGTGGGGAAGAGGCACCGTCCTACTCACCGGAATGGGTGGAATCCAAAATGCTTGCCTTGCATTATGAATTCTTCTAAGACGGATTGCTGCAGCACCTTTGACAAAATCGTTGTTTCCTTGAAAAGAAAAGCATGATACAAGTATCAACAGAAAACCCAACAGGCCCAAACCATGTTCTTGCATCTGAATTATCTTTTCTGTTAGATAATGAATCCATTACCTATAGGAGCTCATCACACCGAGGCATTTTACTTCATTTGGAATCGGGAAGGCACGACTGAATCGTTAAGACAGGACTGAATTGTCTGATAATTTGCTGGTTGTTGCAAACAGAATGTGCAAATATAATGGTTTCTGCTGCAAACAGAATCTGTATTGAGAATTAGTAGAAGAAAGATGAGCTTAAAGAATGCCTAATCGTTTATAGAAGCCAGGGTCAGCAATTTCTTTCACAGTTTAACAGGTATAATTTCTTCTTCACAGTTCTGATTTCTTGCAGACTTCTTTCACAGTTATGATTTAACTCTTAAATTGCATGCATTCTCATTTTTTTTTCTGCAATTTGATGTCTCAGTCATTAGTAGACTATCTTTCTTTTCTTTCTGAGACGTGATCATGGAAGACACAAGGGAAGGTAAGCATATAATCCAGAGCATTTATTTTCTTGCATCTGAATTTTCTTTACTTCTGTTATTTTGATTCATAGGTTTATCCAGAAGGAAGAAGAGAAGAAAAACTGATCATTGTAGGTCTATGCTCTCTTTTTTTAAAATGTCTCAAACTTCAGTTGTTAGTTCAAGCTCTGAGACTAAGCAGCAGCAACAAGCAAGAGTTATTGAGGTCACAAATGAATCAGTGGTAGAAATTGCAGATGCCTCTACTAGTAATGGAGTGTTGCTGCTAGTTTTTCTTCCACTAACAAGAAAAGAAAATGGAGAAATGAATGGACGAAGATTCACAAGTGGGCTTTCAGAGTCAAAAGTGCTACAAATGAAGATCGTAATAAGTGTAGCTGGTGTATTGATGCCAAGAAAGATAACACATACACAAGGGAAGGATCTAGAGTGATGCAGTTGTCAGCATTAAATGATCATGCAAGATCGGAAGACCATAAATTTGCAGTTGCTAAGCATTTGCTTAAATTGAAAGGTGAAAAAGCAAAGGGCCCGATTGAGCATCAAATTGATGCAGCTCACCTTTCAGAAATGTCCAGAGTTATTGTGTGCATTCAAAATGTCCATTGGTTGGCACAATGTGCCATCCCATTACACAGGTTCCCTGATCTTTCTATTCATATGCGGTGCCTATGAACACCAGATATTCCTACCACTGATGAATATGCCGAACGAGAATTTCTATTGAGTATACGCAATCCAGTTTACTTGATGAGGTGAGCTCCTCCCCCTATATTTCTATTCTTGTTGATGAGTCTATTGATCGTACGCTTGAAAGACATCTCATTTTGTATATGCAATATTTGACCGAAAGTGGAAAGGGGGAACCCAAATGCACGTTTATAAGGCTTTTATCACTTGAAAATGGTAGTGCTGAAGCTGCTTACGATGCTGTACAAGTATTATTAATCTCTATGGATTTGAATGAAGATAAAATTGTTGCTATTGCCACTGATGGCGCATCTACTATGTTAGGCTGTCGCACAGGAATGGTAGCTAGATTTCAAGCAAGGAACGCTGAAATTAAAGGTGTTCATTGCATAGCCCATAGAGAGGCGCTTGCAGTAAAGGATGCATTGACATCGAAGCAAAATGCTTTTGTTTTTTATTTTATTGACAAGCTGGCTAATAAAGTTTACTCATGGTTGGAAAAGTCATCAAACCGACATGAAGAGTTCAATAATTTACTTGAATTGTATGATGAGCATCATTTGAATATGCTACAAATACATGGTGTGCGATGGTTGTCTAGAGGGCAAGTAATAAAGAGATTAGTTTGCCTAATGCCTGCTACTTTGAATCAATGGAAGATGAATGACAACAAACTTTATGAGAAGGCTACTATCTTTCAGGTACACTTTAATATCCATTTATTTGCTTCGTAATTTCTTTCTTTTCAAAACATATATAATCCTACATCAACGTTAGAAGAGGCGCACGTGTCTGTTTGGCTGACACTTTCTGATTGCGTTATCCAGTGGCGTTAGTGGATTAGAAAGCCGGACAAAAAAAGGTTTTCACTGCATCTGCCATCGCGACCTCCTTCCAGCTATGGCGTAGCATGGTTGCTGTAAAGTGATGGTCAGAGAATCCGATTTAGGTTGCCTGATCCGTTTTCTGTGTCTTGCCTAAGTTTTCTGGTTTGTGGATCATGGAATGTAGAAGACACGCCGCCTTCGGTCAAGCCAGCCTGGTGGATAATATAAGCCTTCAAGCTCATGGTACGATGCTGTTCTCAGGTATTAAGTGTGACAATTGTAAATACCTTGCACTTTTGGAAGCATGCATTATCACAGCATCAGGTCTTAGATGCGCATCAGGTCTTAGATATAGATATCCACGAACAAATGATTAAAATGATCTGGACTTGGACAATGTTATGGGAAATGCATTGGTTGACATGTATGCAAATAATGAAAGCTTGGAAGAGGCATGTAGTTTATTCAATGGCTTACCTTACAAGGATCTGATTTCATGGAATATGATCATTTCTGACTGTGTTCAACATGATGAAGGATTGTTTGCATTAAAAATTTTCGCTGAGATGCACTGTGCAGGAAAGATTCCTTAAATAGAGTCACTTTTCATGCATTTCGAAAGTATGTATTACAGTTAAATGCTTAATGCTAGGCAAGAGCACCTATGATAAGATTATTAAAACAAGCTTCAGTTGGATATTTAACGAGCTTTAGTTGGATACTTTGCTTGAGACTCAGTGTATTATGTATACTAAGTATGAGACCTAAAGAAGGCATCTATGTATACTAAGTGTGGGCTCTGATGCAGACAATGTCCAGCACGGTGAAATGCAACTTGCCTTAGAATGTTTTGGCAATATGCAGCATGAGAACACAAGACTGAATAATTTTCACTTTTTAGTTTAAAGTTGCAGCATACATGACATATTCTTGGGCAGATGCATACACGAACAGGCCATTGAAAATGGATGCAGATATGATAGTTTCTTGGCTAGAATGCTTGCCAATATGTTGCAAAATGTGGGAACTTGGAGGAGACCTGCAAAGATTTCAATAGTTTGTAAAGCATAGATGGGTCTTACCACAATGATCACTGGCTATGCTCACTTTGGTTAAGGTACTCTTGCCCTAAATTGCTTTAAAATATGCAGCATGAAGGCATGGAACCAAATGGTTTCATATTTTCTAGCATGTGGTAGCATTGGGTCATCGAAGAGGGAAGACGAATTCATGAACAAATCATAAAAGATGGGCTGCAGCCTCACATTGTTGTGTAGAATGCATTGATTGATGTTTATAGTACGTGCGGGAAATTGGAAGAGGCATGTAGAGTCTTTGAAGAATTACTAAAGCGGGATGAATAGGATCATTTCTGGCTGTGTGCATCATGATGAAGGAATGCGTGCATTAAAATTTTTTGCTAAGATGCAGTGTGCAGAAAAGATTCCTTAATAAAATCACTTTTCAGGCATCCTGAAAGTATGTATTACAATTGAATTCTTAATGCTAGCCAAGAGTATCCAAGATGAGATTATTAAAAACGAGCTTCAGTTGAATAAAAGGCGAGCCACAGTTGGATACTTTGCTTGAGACTCAGCTTATTGATATATATACTATAAGTGTGAGTGCCTGAAGAAGGCATCTCTGTATACTAAGTGTGGGCTCTGATGCCGCTTTTCCTATGCAGGTTTTTCCATCTGATTTTTTTCCTTAAAAGATTTCTCTGCTTTTTCATTCGTTTGCAGGCACATACACATCCACAATAGTAAATCCAGAACAGCATTGCAAATTTTGGTCTCAGCCATAGCCAGTTTCTTCTAGTTTGTTTGGCAAAAGAAAAGCCTATTCTTCTATTTTGTTTTTTGATGCAAGTATTTGCATCTGAGTTTTTATCTCAAAAAAAATCTCGTTTCTTCATGTGTTTGCAGGCCGTTACACATCCACGGATATATCACTGATTCCATTTGTCGTGTAAAAAAAGTTCACTTGCAAGAGATGAATGTCCTGCATGGCTACAGAAGCTGGATTTCTCCTAAGATAGAAGATTGCTCATTCTGGATATAATCAACAGGTACCCAATTATTGTTATAGTGGATTATGCAAATATGAGGATGTTTGGAGTTGTAGATGCAAATACATTTTCTAGGACTATGGTCTCTTGCAACAACCAAGTTTGGACAAAGATACATGTAGCCTGCTGTATAATCACAGTTAAAAGGTTTAAAGTGCAGACTTGGTTGCTGATTTTGTAGTGTCTCTGCACATTTTTGCTTTCATTTTGAGTACTAACATCATTGCGTTGCACCAATCTTTTTCTTCAACTCTGGTTATCACTGAATATAGTCTTGATGCAATCTATTTTTTTGTGGCATGCTTTATTTAGTTAGGCAACGTATGGCTCTTTGTGGTGTAACTAATGTACTTAGGTTCAGATGTTTCTGGCATCCAGGATCTTTAATCTTAAATAAACTTGTTATGGATGCACCTTTAATTTTAGATAACTTGTTATGGATGCACTGCCATCAAATATTTGACTGCTTATGAGGATGTTTTCGATGATGTTTTCGATGAAAAGGATTTGCAAATATGGAAGTTGGCACATTGTGCAATTACGGCCATGGCAGTCATAATTTAGTAAAACAGAGTTAGATGCCTTGGCTTTGTCTTAGCAGAGCAATGGCACTTCGTGCAATTGAAGTATATATCAATCGACTAAAGTAAAAGAGCTTAAAGAGCACTCGTGTGTCCTCTCCAAGGCAAAGGCTTATGGAACTCCATCTAAACTTGAAAGGATAAATGTTGGTTGATGCCTTGGCAGACCAGAGTCTACTGAAATATAAGGCTATGAATTCCTTTCAGATCAAATCTAATGTAATTGAAGGGACTTCGTGTAGCCTTAAGACTACGTCCCTAAAGGCTATAATTAAATTCTACATTCAAGAATAAGGACAAATGCTCAACAATAAAGAGCTTTTTAATTTAACATGATTACTCAGATTAGTAGAGAATCTGTTTTTGTAATTTAGTCCCCAGAATCGTTAAAACGAACTTTAATGTTTGAGTTGGACCACTTCTAAGGCTAAAAATAATTTTTAAGAGTGCAACACAATGGCACAAGATTCAAGCCATAGTTAAACATTATTTCCCCATTAGCATGTGAACTTGTCATGTTTATTCAACGATACCAACATGTTAAAAAGGTGTAGAATATAATATTCGAGTACTATAGTGCATGCAAGAATACACATTACGTTCTACAGAAACGCATGTTCAAGTACATCTTTTGCAAGAAAATTCGATCAAATAATGGACTTCCTAAAATGCAAGGGAGTGGATAAGGAAAAAAAAAAGGCGCAATGGTTTGGAATCCTATAGTTATTAAGCACAAGATTCATCTATCCTACGGGCCCAAGGATATATGGCTATAATGTGGGTTCAAATCCCACGTCTTCATGTCGACAAAAATACTCGCTATAAATAATGATGCAAAATGTACATGAATCTGTATGTTAGATAGACAATGTTTGGTTCAAAATCAAATGGACGATGTTTTCTCATGCTATAACTTAAAGGGTCTTAAGTGCATTATCAAATCTTAGAGAGAAATGCCGCCGCGATAAATTTCTTGTATAAATTAATTAATAGTTCATGTCTTTCAGGTATAATTCATGGCAGATGTCCTTGTTGAGTTGAATAAGCTAAGTTCAGAATTTCAAAGGGACGGACTTGATGTCACGAAGATAAGCTACTGGTTGGATTTATTGAAGGAGAAGTTTACTAGGAAGTATCTCTCAGGAGATAGAGTATTTGGTGAAGGTACAAAGCATCTTGGTCTTTTTATGAATTGTTGCAAAGATGGTAAGATGACATTTGTGGATGCTGACGGCACTATTCATGAACACTATTTGAGGTATGTTCCTATTCCAGAAAAGAAGAAGAATCTGCAAGCTCTTGACTTGAATGAGTTTCCCGAAGATAGTGGTTCACTTGCACATTCTATTCGCATTGCTAGATCCTTTATTGATGTTGTATTGCAAGTATTTGCCAAGAGGTTTGCAGACGTGAGTGATGTGTTCATTGCTATGATTTTTTTTAATCCATCTGCATATCCTTTGAATGATTTGGATAGAGATAAGCAGACTACAGAATGGTTGGAAAGTTTGCTTTCCAAGTTTGCTTCTAAGGTTGATCGAACACGATGTTTGAGTGAGAGAGAGGATTTTGTTGGGACAATCTACAGGGTTGTCAAGAATAAAGGTATAATGGTAGCTTGGTCTATTTGTCGAGATGAAAATGGAACTTGTGATAATTGGTGGAACAGTTTTCCAGCCCTCATGAATTTATGACAATGTTGCATGCTCATTCCTGGAAGCACAGCAAGTTGTGAGAGGGGATTTTCTCGCCAAAATGCTATCAAGAGTGCTACAAGAGCTTGTATGAACCTAGAGACACTTCATGCGCTTATGCTAGTGTCGTTATGGGATGCACCATTTGAGTCCATAGATTGGCAAGCATGTTTTAAAGATTGATATGAAGCAAAAGATAGAATAGAGGGTCCCATAGGCCAGTTGGAGAGAGCAGCAGGCGTATTACTACCAGGATTAAAAAACCCCCGGCCCAAGAGCAATGCCGCTTGTTAATTGATCAATTTGTATTTCTAAAACTTACTTATGTACTCTTTTTTTATATGTATTTATATATAGCATGTGCATTTTCTATGTATTTTTTTGTTAAAAATTTGGATTCTGTCATTTCAAATTTTTGTCTGGCATATAAAAGGTTGAAATTTAGGGAAGTTTCTGTCATGCGACAAGGCATAAAATATCTTTCATAAAATACTTTCCCTGTCTACCCAGGCACCCAAAAGCTTCAAGGGAATTGACTACACCGTGTTAAATCAGCTATAAAATAATGCGGCCAACCCCAAAATGTTAGCTGAAATGCAAAACTTTTATTAAAAAATTTAACGTAAAGAAAGAGGCACCCGAAGCAGACTATTTTACTCACTACGGACTTCTATGCAATTTGAGAAACGCGTGTTCCATGTATTCACGTCTTCTTCTCAACTCTTATCCACTGCACTAAAAACAAAACAAACAATATTTGCCATTTATATTAAGCATTAGGGACCACCTCTTAACATCCATTCTAATCCATAAACATAAATTGACCATAATATAAAAAGCCATATTAATCAGCAGCTTACCTACCATACCTTACAAAAATCCAAGGATAAAAGGAGCGATCAGTATAAACAGGAGCTAATCTGACGACCAGAGACAAAATATAGCATGAGAATTTGGCTTTATTATCAACTTGACAATTGAGTACACAAAAAGCCATCAGGCCAGGCTGTTTAGAAGAGTATGCTTCGACATATCAATTATGGTGGGCATTATCTGCTTCAAGGGGCTCAAGAAGAGCTGCACCACATATATTGTGAAAGAATGGATAACATGGCATTAAATAATCTGCACCAGCATGTCAAAAAACTGTCTCCATTCATGGCTGAGCTGCAACTGCTTCAAACCATATGGAAACCACCGCTGCAGAAAGAAACCTGATCTTCACTCTGAAGTTATAATATCTAACATAATTGAAGAATGGGGTGATCTGTACAAAGATTAAAATATCCTCGATAGCGATGCCAAAGCTACAAGATCAGAATAATCAATCCAAGCTTATAGAAACTGACTACTGAAGTGGCCAATTTTTCTTATAAGCCAATCTGATATGAACTCTGTTTACTGCAACATATTCAATTTACTGCTGCGACAAACTCAGTTCACGGCGTTGGTTGTCTGGTACATTTGATTTGGAAGCAGCAGGTTGGATGGAGGATTTGACAGGCTCAGTGTTTGAGAAGAGATCACCTATTGCAAGAGGAGGGCCAATGCTGCACCTCTCTGTATTGTGCTTGGCTAATGCATCCTTTAATCTTTTGATCTGTAAATATGCAAAGAAAGGGACATTTAATCCTGTGCCATGATCAAATGTCAAAAAGGAACAATTTCTTTAATGCTAAATAAAGTAAGGATACAAAGATAAGGCTTAAATTAAGCAGCAAGCACTCCAAAACGGCCATTATCATACAAGCGCACATAGAAACGCACCATAACCATAATTAGCACAGAACATTCACAGCCTAGCATCCATGATATCTGGACCATTTTGTATCATAAAGAACAGTATTCATATACATTTAGCACAGAATTCTCAGAGTGTAACATTCTAAATAATACCATAATCCTATGACATTTAGCATAGAGTTTTAAGAAACAAGAATTTTGAAACAAACAAGCAGAATCTCTTCAATATTAACCGCATACTACCATTTAGCATAATCTCTTCGGTACTAACAGTGGCAAGATTGAGAAATAAAATCCAAAAAAAACATATGACAGAGGAACACTTACTCACATTTGAGAGGGAACAAGAGAAGGAAGTGAGTCTGCCATGTCCACCTCTGTAGAACTGGAAAAGTGGCAGCACACTCACTTTCAGAGCTTTGCAAAGGCTTGTGTTTTCTTCAAAATTAATCTTCAGGAACACAACATCTTCATGCTCTGCAGCAATCTTGCATAGCTGCAGAAAAATATGTGTTATATATGTTAGATCTCTCGCCGGAGTTACATAAACACCTAAATCTTGCAAAACGAGTTATGGTGCAAACCCTACCTTGGGATATAAGGCACGGCATGAATTGCAGTAACTGGCATAGAACTCGATCACAACAAGTTTGTTTCCGGCAGATGACACAGCGTCTGTAAGCTCTTGAATGGAATGAATCTCTTTCATATTTGGGGCGCTTCCTTTGTCCCACCATCGCATAAAGCTTGGCGTTGTGGACGCAGCTTTTGTGACCTGTAAAAGGAGAAATAGGGTTCAGATTTTGAAGAAAAAAAAGGAAAGAAAAATAAAGCATAGATTCAAAGAAGCATACTTCAATTTCAGTTGCAAGATTCAATGGAAACTTACTTGTAAAGATTGTGATGCCTTGGAGGGCTTTTGCCGAACGAATTGTAACGACGACTTCTGTGATGATCCGCTCAAAAAGGGCCGTAAGAGAATAGCCTGCTTCTCTGTTATTTGAGAACTGGATGCTGTAAAACTTGCATCTAGAACTCCCCTGCTCAACATTTCGCACATCTTTGAAGCAACTCAAAGGAAAATGCACCTAAATCTGCCGTCGAAGCTTGAAATCTGAGCAAATCCCAATATTTGAAGTGTAGACGCAAAAAAGAGAATGGAAAAACGGAAGAATTCAAACTGGGCGGCAGGAAAGAATCCGTTTCCCACTATTAAACGCTTCAACAAAAGCAAAGTCTTCTACCGGAAGCAATGCAGCATACAGCGGCAATAAACCCAACACGAGAATCAAAACCCAAATCTTAGCAAAGAAGGAAAAGCTCTTATCTTCCCTCCAAGGAAGGAGACTCTGTTTCAAATACGGAAACGGAGTTAGAAAGGAGATACGAGGAAAATGGATTGGATGAGAGAGGACCACACGCTTTCCACCTAAACGCAGATCCCAACTTTTACTTTTGTTGGGCGATCGATCCTTTTTGTGGGTCAGCTTCGATTAAACAAATCCGGCATCAAATCAGTACCAAGAATCAGAATCAGGAAATTTTATACGACTTTTTATTGATTTTAATCTTCGGAAGTGGATTAGAGGGACATATTTCTGGGAATTAGTCAGAAGAATAGGCATCTTAATTTTAAACTGATCGCAGTTTAAAATTTTCAACTGCCAGGAAGCTGTAAAGCCGGCCGGCTAAATTTGGCAGGGGTGCAAAATGTGGGGTTCCGCTAAATGTGGCGAAGGGGCTAATCTTATCTGGAATAGGATAAGGTACGGTAAAAAAAGTAATTACTGTGTCAGTTTTGCACGTCTTGTATTTATTAGCAAGGAAGAGGGAAAAAGTGGGCCGGTTTGCCACGTGTCCGCCTGCGATTCGCAGGCCGACAAGCTTACAATGCGGCCGGATCGTTTTGTGGATAAGGCTGACGGTTTTGACGGCCTGGCCCGTCTGTCTTTGACGGGCTGCCGCAGTTAGTTATTTATCGTACTAATGATGAAAAAAATATATTAACGGCACGATTCTCCGTGTTCTGTTAAGTTTGGCAGCCTTAGTTTTTGAATATCCTCAAAATAATTTAGAAAATTGTCCACCTATTTTCAAACTAATATAGAAAATTGCCCACCCTTTCAAAATAACTTAACTCCTTTGCCCCCGTTTTTTTCCAACACCCCATTTCCAAAGTCACCCCATTGGCCCTACAACTCTTGCACGTCTATTTCTTCTCTTCTTTCATCCTCTGTAGATGTTCAATTTCTTTCTCTATTGTGTGTGTCCTCTAGAATTGTGGGAAGTTGGAAGATTCGTGCAATTGTAGATGTTCAACTTTTGTCTCAATTCTATGTATCTTCTTCACAGGCCATGCTCAAATTGTGTGAATTTGGAAAGATTCGTGCAATGTGCATGTTGTTGCATTTGGCTCTCTCCTTTTGCTTTTTCGAGCCTTTCTTTTTTGTTTCTAGATATTCAATTTTCATCGCAGCGCGTGTAGCTTTGCCAGAGGTATTTGAAGCACTAGTGCATTGCGTGTGGTTCCGTCATTGGCCATGTGATGGTAGTGGATACTGGGAAGATTAGTCTGTCAGACAAGGAATCCCACGGATGATGCTGATGGTGACGGGTGCACTGGTTGATATACACAACATGGTAAAGACCTATTAAACTTTGAATGTCCCCTTGTTTGTGTGGTGGTAATATAAGTAAGGTTCTACATTTGTGTTGGAAAGGGTGGTCCATTATTCCATCATCGACGGGCAACTAAATCTACTATTGAAATTTTATGTACATCTTAACTTTAAAGGATGCTATGTACTTCATTTAAACAAAAATAGTTTATGCACTTCGTCTATGGGGATTGTTGGGTGAAGGCCTAAAGTATAATATCTCACAAACATTATTTGAGGAGGAGGAAGGAGGAGTAGGAGAAAATTCAAATGATATGCCACACTGACACGCATCTAATTAGACATATGGTGCACATACCACATCAGCATTGTTTTTTTTTTTTTTTTTTTTTTTTTTTTTGAGAGAGATAAAAAATAGACTTTATTTACTTTAAGGGAACGATACACAGCCACATGGCAGAGGTGCACCCATCTGCAAATCTGAGATGAGGATAGCTACATGGCTCCTTCTTGAACTACTCTCTTGGACGTCCTAGTGTAGACTTAGGTAGGTGCCCCATATTTCAACCTTTACTTCTTCTTCAGCATTGTTTTGTTAGATCCTACCCCCAATTATCTTACATTGAATGCGACTCTAAACGGCCTTGAACTCGAGACGTATGTGTTAAGATTAGTGTGTTACCAATATGACTATTTACAAACAAAAAAGACACCAACTTGTCTATTTGTGCAAGCACAAATGTTTCATAGGAATAAGACCCTAAAGCGGTATGCACATCATCACTTTTAAAGAAGTCTAATTATAGAAATTAATTTGTATGTAATGCATCCAAATAATAATGTACATTTGGTTCGAGAGCCCCAGAAAATGAAATCTTCCTCGAAGCGTAGGATGTAAAACAAATTGGAAAATTAAAAAGTGAAGGTGCAAGGCCATTTCAACCCCCTCAAAAGTGTTTATATTTGTTATGAATTTGGAGTTGACTCACTAGAGTAGCAAGTTTTTAACAGGATTTAGGTGTCTTGAAAGATCTTTAACTTGAAGCCATAATTAGAAAAATTGTTAAATGTTGTTAAGTATACGAATAATATTTCCTAAGCTCCCTCCTTCCTCCCCTTTTTTTGAAATAGATAAAAAAAAAGTATATCAATCAAAAGTAAACATTATGGGATGTACATATCTCATCTTGTTGTGTAAGCACAATAAAATGCTCATGAAACACGAGCTTGAAGCATTATGTACTTACTTCAGCATAGGAGACTAATGATGATAAGAATTAACTTAGAGATATTGAATTCAAATACAGTCCCTCACTTCTTCCCTGAGGAATGAGGACTTATAAGCCATCAGTATCTTAACCTGGGCTACAGCAATAACACTACGAATAGATGAGTAAATACCTTGGAAATTGTGCATCTTCCCTGAGGAAGGAGGACTTATAAGCCATCAGTATCTTAGCCTGGGCTACAGCAATAACACGACGAATAGATGAGTAAATGCCTTGGAAGATGTGCAGCCTACAACGCTCCTAGATTGACCACAACAACCAACCAGATCCTAGATGACATGTCTTCTGCTTACTTAGGGCCCATGCACTTCGGTAGGACGCCAAAAGAACAGATTGGATATCCAGTGTACTGTTAAATAAACCTTGGAGCCTGGACCATGGTAGCTGAACTTCTGGACAAGAAATGAGGCAATGTTCAAGTGTTTTGTCATCTAAAGGGCAAACCATGCACACTGTGATTAACTTATTGTAAATCTTTCTCACTTTATAGAGCCCTCTGCGTAGAGTCCAATCGATTTTACCCAAATGTTGAGAAGTATTCAAAATATGAATATTATAAATTAGTCGATTGATATGCTTATAGATAGCTTTGTCTGTAGAAGATCCACAATGGACTTGAGTCTAGTCCAAGAGATAAGTCTGTTGTTATGATAGATGCGCTTTAGCATAATGATATCAGCAGAAGACCATTTTTTAGGTCCTTGGATGTTTAACACTAGAGTGGTCAGGTGATGGACCAGAAATGGTCCATTTGCAGTGTTCACTTTAAAATTCATATAAAATCAATGGTACAAAATCTATTCGAATCCTTCCTAGGAGTTCATATATGGCAGTCATGGTCCACTAGAAAAATACCTAAAAATATATACACCTCCATTCTTGTAAGTTATGCTCTAGCAAACTCAGGGGGGTCAAGTACCAAAAGCTTCATGTTTACATAAAATAAAACTGTCTCGACAAAATGATTTTTTCAAATTTTTTGATTACCATGATATTTTTCTACACGAGATAAGGAAAATGACGCAAAAAAACACATGTCAATCCGAAGTCTATGAAGAAAGATAGGGCCATTCAAACACGACAGGGTCAAAACTGTTTTCTGCCTCCTCAGAACCAATTATAGTTCCCAGAAGGCAGTTGTATTTTAAATACAACAACTTTTACAAGGAAACACATTTTGAGCTAATATTTGACATATAAGTAGTTGACAAGTTTCTTCATCCCATAAAAATGTTGGCTGGCCTTGAATTTGACGTTTGGACTTTCACTTTTGATCTCAATTTTAGGTAACTTGTAATAATGATTAATATTTCCCCATATAGAGCAAAACTTACTCTATAATGTCCTCCAAAAAATCATGATATAAAAGTTCAAAATGATATGAAACCAATGCAAAAACAAGCTCATTAAAAAAGCAAAAAAAATGGTCACAAGAAATCAAGAAAGGTTTCTGTACCTGAGCCCATTATTGGTCCATAGGCCCATTTAAAATCAATAACTTCCTTATGTTAATTGATCTGAAGTTGAATTTTGGGATATGAATAGCTTCTTATCTTCTTTTTTATTTTGGGAGCCTGTTGGGTTCCGTGCCAAAGACGCCAGATCTTCGCCGCCGCATCGCGCGTTCCTTCCGATTATGGCTCCTCTGCGGGGCCGCAGTATTTGCATTAATTGCCAAGAATTTGAAATTGCGATTATCATGCTCTACGACTTTTGCTATAGGATTTTTGCTCTATCGCATTTTGGCGCTTCAGAATGGGCGCATTAGAATTGCGCCAGTAAATAGTAAATGTTGATCTTGGTCGGATCATATGGTGAGTATAACACAACAAAAATCGGAGGGTTCTCTTGCTAAAACTAAATCTAATTATTTTATTTCGTGATTCAAGCTCCTCTTGCTTTTGGAGTGTTCTTGGAAGGTAGAAGTTTATGCCATTTTATCTCATAAAAAGACGAAGATCCATCCGCGAAGTTTCGGTTATCCTCATGTCTTTCATTTGGTTTCATCCTTGCTTCAATGGCCCCTGTTTTCCGCTATATTTTGAAGCTCTTTCCAGATTGTTGAAGCTTCGGCTCAAGTTCTCTCGGTCGTGACAATGAAGGGCGCCGCTTCTATAGTTTGTGCAAACGATGAAGGATTGTGGCTTCCTTCACTCTAGGTATGAACTTTCTCTATTTATTCTTAGGTATGCAATAAGGATGATCCTACTCCCTTTGCGTGTAAGCGGGCTTTTATGTTTGGAAGGAGGAAAAAGCGGGCTCTCCGTTCTCATTTTGGAGTGTTGCCGACATCATGTAAATGTTTGTTGCCTTTTTTCCATTTGCAAATAGCCCTATTCTCTTTTTCTTTGTCACGAATTTCTCATTCTTGAATAAGCCCATTATGCACGCAATGAAAAAAAGTCCTTGAGGCGTGAATAGTTTGTTACGTGTAGAAGTATTGCCATAGGTTGTGTCTATCCTTCATTTTCCAATAGATGCATTAGCGAAGACTTACTTTGTAAGGTTTTATCACGGATCTTATGGTGTTCTTCACAATGTTGCGCAATCTTTTTTTAATTACATTATCTATTTGTACAATGGAAATCCATTAGTATTTTCACCGACATGCTCCCCGACCATCATGGGTATGCTCCCGACCATCACGGGATATTTTAAGGCCCGATTTTGGGCAATCGACTATCACCGAAGTAAAACAAGTGTCGCTATCCGATGCGCTCTAGATATCCGGGATCGTGATCATGCGCTTCTTGGATGGACCCGGACTTAATGCGGCATTACAAAAGATGAAAGCCTTTAGAAAGGGCTATGCATTTGTCATATGAATCTCACGCCAAACCTTGAAATTCCATCCGAATTAGCTAGAAAAGACTATATACGACCACGTTTGGTTAACCTCAAGCATAAATTTTACCATTTCTTCTAATGTTGCTAAGAACTTTTAGTTTAAAGACTCCAGTCTTGACAATGCAGATTCAGATGGAAGTCATGCTTACATCTTGCGGAGGGATTTAGTTAGACAAGCACATTGGTAAGAAGTTAAACGGACTTTGCATACACTTAAATTTCTTTCTTTTTCATATATAAAAAACTTTTTTATGGCCAGATTGAATGAGAGTTGGAGCTTCTCAAGCTTTTCCGAAAAATGACGAATCATCCTCAAATATTTGTTATATTCCATCGTCTTCAAATATCTCTCATATTCCAACATTATACCCGCCATCCGGATAGCGGGTATATTGGCATTCCAACAAATTTAGGTATATTGGCATTACTAGCGTAATAAATTCGATTATGCTATAGTTATTTAGATCTATTGGCCAAGAAGTCTTGGTGCGCTCCTGTTGGACATTGGCAACCCGCACGTATTGCTTCGTATGGTGTGGTGGCAAGCACAAATTCTGAGCAAATGAGGGTATGCAAAAATTATTAGGTTTTAATAGATGCTTTTTTTGATGATGGGCTTAATTCAGACGGCAAATGAGGGTATGGAAAAATAATTAGATTGCAAGCAGCAACAGGTGATGGATTTGGGCAAAAGTCATAGCTCATTTACCGCCACCCGGTCCTTTGTTTACTGCCTAAAATACCCAATGTAGTGCCAAAACTGGACCCTTAAAGTTTTGTGAGCAAGGGCCAAACAGGTAATTGCCACTTACCTAGCTAGACTTTCCAATGAAAATTTGCCATGCTATTGTAGTGTGCTTTTGTGTGATAGGGATGACATTTGATATTTCTAACTGATGGCTTCCAAAAAGATTAATAGCTCTTTATTCTATGTGCAGGTAGTATGTAAGGAAGGATGTGACATAGCTATGTAAGGAAGGATACGGCATAGCTATCGTTTTCAGAGCTTCAATGGTACGGTTCTAAACATCTTTCCTCTAGCTTCACTTATTATTGTATGAAGAAAAATGCCAATTATTGCTCATCTTAAGGTTTTCCTGAATGTGTTAGAATAAATTGTCAAAGATTATATATGGCTCAACTTTTGTTCATTTTACAAATTGCCATTGTAGAGCAACAAATCAAATTGTTCCAAACTACTTTTTTATAGTTGTATAGTGTTGAATTTTCCAATTGCATCTGATTATATAGCCATCTCTTGACATACAACCAGGTGGCAAGTGGCATTAGATTCTGGATGGGTTACTGGAAACAATTCAAAAGTCTACTAGATGAATACCCGTGTAAAGTTAAGAAGAAGGTACTACTAAATATTCTTTTTCTATAAACATTATAGAGTGCATAATAATTTACAGTGGTAAAGGTTTCCTGGCTCTATATCCAGAGATTCCAGAGATCAGGTTAACAAGACAGTGTTTGCTACATAGGGTATATGTCCTTTCCAGTGGTAACAAAATGCATGCTACAAGCAGAGGAGGAAAAATACAGAAATGCATGCAGTCTGAAGTCATTGTCAAACATTTGTATTTCTTGATACTAAACACATTTATTTGGCTTGGATCATTCTATTGCATTATTAGAATGAATTGTAAGAAGAATTTATGATGCACTATGCTCCAATCACGTTAACAATGTAATGCCAAAACAATTGATGAAAAATGCACCATTCATATGATGCTTATGAAAAAATATTAGTTCATTTTGTTAAACTTGCAAATAAGCTTGGCGGAGAGAGCCGGCTTCGGCATGTCTCGACAACAATTAATAGTGTAATAACAAATATTGAAGATATATTTATTTATACGTTCAATTATATGCCTTCCTATATGCAATTTCAAAGGGTGTATGAATATCTTTTTTTTTTTTTTGCTTTTTCAATAAGCTTATGATAGCTTCCTTATGCAACCAATTTTGAGAGTACCTTAGTTTGCTGAATGTCATTTTAAATACGATACTACCTCAATTTGCTGAATGTCATCTCGAAGCAATCAAATATGACACATCTTACAAAATCCATTGTGCCTACCCATTCCACATGTCCCTGGCTAATGGCCGGCGTCGCTGGGCACACATTCCTAGCCATGTCCAATTTTGTATATACTTTAAAACTAACAGTGGTGAAGGCACATCATAAGTTCCACTTTACATGGTAGTACGTACTATAGAGATGTCCTGCATAATAATGGAGATGTAGTGCACACAAGAGATGATATTTACTTTTAGATGTCTATGTAACCATTGAAAACTTAAATCTAACAACTCGGACCTTGGACAAAAAAGACTCTTGCACTTGAGTCTACCTCTTTTGGTTTAAAGACTTTCTATACGACCCCTTTGTACTTTGAAGTGCATTCAAAGTTTTCTTTTCTTATATCAAGAGCATTTATAAACCTCAGTAATGCTATCCAACAAATATGACTGAAACTTCTCTTCTAAATAAGCCTCAAGGATGTATTTTGCCACATTCCTTACGACCAATCCATACTCTTCATTTGCACAGAATGTCAGCTTCTATGATTATAGACATGTCAAAATGCGTTGTGGAATATGCTCCACTAGGACAAAACAATGCCATATTTGAGTTGCCCAATGTATTTATAGAGGAATGCCACATGGAACCCTATTTTGGAGGACCAATTGGCATTCCTCTACAAGATAGAAGTGTTTTCAGTGCACTGCAACGCAAATGTCAATTTATGGTTAACATCTTTGGGTCTATTTCAGAAATTGCCTTAAGAAATGTACAGGCATAAAATGTAGGATCAGTGAGAAATAATATGTCCAATAAGTAATAAGCATGATGGATGTGAAGCGTTAGTTTCTATACTGACTTTATAATAAATATATTAAAATTTTATAGGTTCAAAATGTGGATGGGCCCTCTTCACAATGGTATATATTGAAATAACATCTAATATAACACTAAAGCAAATACTTGAGCACATGGACCAATTCACAATGCCAAAAGACCACGAGTAATGCCCATAAATGCATTCCACAAGTCCAAGACTAATGCCCGGCATCGCCGGGCACACATTTCTAGTTTACTTTAATAATGAAAATATTTGTTGATCATAACCTTGAGATTTCGATTAAACTTTATAGCATCAAATTCAAATATGTCTTCTATGTTTATTCTAGATTTATGCCTCGAGATGTGACTTTGAAAAAACACATTCTCAAAATGTCCCATGTCATGAAATCAATGGAAAAAAATTCAAAGAAAAATATGGAAGTTTATGACTATAAAAAGTCAAGTTAGACTGCTATGTGCAGCTCCACTTGCAGACCATTATTGGTCCACAGGACTGGAAGTTTAAAAAATAATGGAGGCAACATCTTAATCAATTTTGATCTCAACTTTAATATATAGTTTATGCGTACAATTCTCTATGGAGTAAAATTAATTGGTTCGACGAGCTTGCATAATTTGAGGGCAATGTTTAAGCACAAACAACTGTCAATTTATGAGGTATTTATTCGCCAATTGAATCTACATGGACTTCCGCTTACACCTTTCAAAAATTATGTTGTTAAAGGTAAGAAACCATGGTATCATTATGGGGACAAAATGGATAGGGCTAGTGAGAGATATATGCTCTATACAATTGGTCTAGTTATGGACCATAAATGGTTCATGCTTAATTATATTCATATCTTTCAAATAGTATATTATTTCAATATGAAAATAGAAAGTTATATTGCAAAGGAAGGCCCGCATTCATGAAAAATATAGTGTATATAAAAGATGACCTACTTGTAACGTTATCCTACTAAAACTCTAATGCTTTGTAGCAGCAATGGATATACCAGTTTTATACTAGTAAAAAATAACCATATTTCTCCGTATATTTTTGCAAGAAAGCCACGCAACCTATATAGAGGACCTATATATATGTCCCTTGTCATATTTTGAACCATTTGAAAGGCTTACTTGGAGAAATGTAGTGTGTTCTCTACAAAGCTGAGAAAGACGCATCAAAGGTCATATGGTTTAATTGTTTACTCTTATACTTAAACTTCACGATCTTCACTTTCATTCATCAATAAACATCACTAGCTAGTAAATGATGAGATTTCAGCCTATAATTTTGAAATTAACTCAAATTTTTAACCTCTAATGTGTTAATTCTATGGTTGTACATCATCTTTAAATCTAGTTAATTGCATGGTTAAACCTTAATTACACTATGTGCAAGTTGATAGAGTAATTTTCTATGTAGATATAAGAAGAATGCATCATTCATTACCCACGTAATACTTTACAGGTGGTGATTTTGGAGCATTTTAACATATAATTTTGTCCTAAATTCTATATAGGAAATTCTCTATTAGATTTTGAAGTTGATATAACTTATGAACACTCCAAAAAAACATAAGATTGTACTTCATATAGTTAAGAATTCATGGCCACAAGAATTAACCCAAAACTTGTAATAATAAGAGAGAAATAATTCCTAAACCGTACGCAGCATTTTTGAACAAAATAGGGTTTGCCGGCTTCCACGAACGTTAGATGATAGCAATCAAAGCTAAAAACATACAAATCAATGTGTTCTATCATAAACAGACAAATACTTCCAATTTTAGTAAGGTTTAAGCCTGTTTATACTAGGAAAACCCAAGAATGCAGTTCTGGACTGTTGCAGAAACTGTCAAATTCTCTAATATTTGAACAACTACTACAACATACAGATGCGTTCATTGGACTTGAAATTCTCGAAGGTCATTAAGAATCAAGTAAAGATTGATATGGCGGTGATATATTGCGAAATTGAAACTTCTATTCTCAGATATATTGGTTTAAGTGACAGTGGGTCAACTGGACCAATTCTGGTCCATGGACTAGGAGTGGTCCCCGGGACCACTCTAGTGTTAAGAGCTAGCTGCAAGGAATGATGATCACAAACAAGGGACACCAGAAAATAGGCATCTCTTTATGAAGCTTGTCAATAGAGACATAATCAAAGTGAGGTTAGATAACATTTAACAATATTACTCATTAAAGGAGAAATATTATTAGCAGGCTTTAATTTCACAAAAGTAGAATATGGAAGCGGGAGTTGAATAGTAGGATGACCTTCTGGGTGGCTCTTGGTAAGCCAGTAATTGATAAAGACAGATGCTGGGAACGGACCATTAAATAAGGACTTCCACATAAACTTTCCTGCTAGGGTTTGAGCTTGAAGGAAGAGGTTTTTACAACCAAGGCCACCTTGATTTTTTGATCTACAAATAGAGTCCCAATTGACCATATGCTTACCGTTTCAAATGAAATTTCTCAAGACCTTTTCAAGCTCACTATAAATCAGTTTAGGAGCTAGCAAAGCAGTTGAATAATAAACATGCGAACTAGCTAGGACAAAGTTAGCAATGATTGTTCTCCCGGCCAAAGATAGGCAACTTCTGTAATTGCTGAGCTTCTTCTTGATTCTAGCGATAATAAGGTTCCACAGGCCTTTAATACTAGGATTAAGTGAGAGAGGCATACCCAGCAGATTAGTGGCCTGCATTGTGGATAAGACATTTATGCTAGCCAGATTATTCTGCTCAATGTCACCTATGATGATGCTTTTGGACATATTTAAATGCACACCAGAAGCAGCAGAGAATTGTCTCAAAATATTAAAGAATAAGAATAAGAAAGAACTGGCTATTAAAGATCTCAGCATCTAAAAAGGCGAAGGTATCATATGCAAATTGAAGAATACTCAATGAATCATTACTATTTGGCAATTGCAAACCTTTAATGTTACCTAAGGTTTGGAAACGAATAACTGCACTAGTTAAGATCTCATCTCATAACTTTAGATAGAGAGAAAAATTCAGTTGGAGTACCATTAACCAAGATAGCAGAATGGAATCTAGAGTTCAGTCCATAGACCAGGGATTTATTTTTTTGAGTGAAGCCAATCTTTGTTAGAGATAAATCCAAAAAGTCCCACCTTATTGTATCAAAAGCTCTTTTTATCTAACTTGAGTAGAACACAATTTTTCTCAGAAATTTTGTTCCAATGTAAACCTTCCGTGGCTGCAATATAATTACCTAGATTAAATCAATTTGGCAAAAAGTACTGCTTTTCTGCAAGTAGGACTTGACTCTGTGAGCAATAATTTTGGCACAAAGTCTGTAAGTAGAGTTAGTCAGGGAAATTGGCCTCCAATCTGAGAAAACATTAGGATGATCCACTTTAGGAACTAGAGTTATAAAACCACTTGAGATTGCAGGATGAAGATGTTCAGAATTCCAGAAACCATGAACAAAAGCAATGATGTCATTTTTTAGAATGTCCAGAAATGAATGTAGAACTCTGTTGAAAATCCATCTGGGCCAGGAGATATATCATTATTAAAGCTATTAAAGAATAGAATAGAATAGAATAGTTTTTTTAACGTCCACGGACTTCATCTCAGAAGGGATAATGTTAAGAAAATTATCCATATAATCAATAAAGGAAGGAATTATATTATCAAGAAGATGTTTGAAGTTATTGGCGTCTGCAATATCACAATGCTGAATAGGATGGGCATCAAAAAGGTCTCTATAGTTGCTGAAGATCTTAGAAATATCAGTTTGGCTATTGTGAATAGTGCCATTAGTATCCTTCAGTTGAATAATGGAATTTCTGAGCAACCTACTTTTTGCTACTCTAAAGAAGAACTTAAAGCTATCATGATCCATTTCATTAGTGTATTTAGTATTACACCTGATAGCAGCACTCTTGGCCTCATTTTCTTCAATGTTTTTGATGTGTCTCTCATCCTCATCAAGCTGAAGATGTGCATGATGAGGATCATTCTGCAACATAGATCTAATTTGTTTCATGTATCTCAAGAATTGGTTTTTAACAGAGCTTCTCTCTGCATTTTTTGCCTTAGACCAACACTTAATCCAGGTCTTGAATTTTCTAATTCTAGAATAGAAGTATTTCATAGTGTTGGAACTAGATCCATGATCAGGTTCATTATGCAATCCATTGTAGAAATTCCTAAATTCAGTGCGGAAGTTAGCATATGACAATAAGGAGGTATTGAACTTATAGGGCACAGATCCTCTCCTTTAATGTGAGTTATTTGAGAGATGTAGAAGAACTGAGATTGATGATCTGATAGAGATGTACCTTCATCACTTGTCACAAAACTATTGTCCCAGATAGAAAAATTGGATTAGTAGAATCTATCAAGGGCACAGTAGACTCTAGCCTTGTCTTTTTGTTTGTTTGACCAAGTAAAGGTGGCAGTAGAACAGGGAATATGCAGGAGATTGCAATCAGAGATAAGAGCATCCCAATTGATCTTTTCCTGACGAGTCATATTAATTTTATTCCCAAGTTTGAAGTCCCATGATGGAGTGTTGTTAAAATCACCAGCAATTCCGTTTGAGGTGGCTTGATTCATTCTGGACAGGTTCTCTCTCTCTCTCTAGGATTGGTCAAGGCATAAACATTGATAACCCCAAAAATAGTATTAGAATTGGTGGTAGAAGTTGAAAAGAGAACATCTTACCACATTTTAGGGACTAATAAAGAAATAATGATGATGAATATTTTTCCAAATTATAGCAATATCCCGGGAGAGCCACCTATGTATCATGGGATATGCCACCTGCGTGCATAGGGTTGTAAAAAAACCCCTAGTATACGTCTGTTTTTAGCTAAAATACCCTTCCCATACAGTGTTTGGATTTCTTATACTTGCAACCCCTCTCAATTTTGTACGCCATATAATCATTTAAAAACCACTCCCACACAGTGTTTGGATTTCATTATATTTGTCGCCCTTCTCGATTTTATACGACATTTGATTATTCAAAAACCTCTTATATACAATTGGATATTTGAATTGTGGATTGCAGTAATGCACATTGGTTTAACAATTTTTAATTGACGAATTAACAGTTAATGCTTCTGCAATTCAACTGAAATCCAAGGAAAATAGCTTAAACAAGAGATAGCACCAAGATGGCAACCAATATAGTCAAGATTATCGAACTTGATAAAAGGACTAAGCAACCTTGTCCTTGCCTTTGCTACCTGCAAAAATGTGAAGTACACAAAAAAAATATTGATATTCCAATATATTAAATGAACAGAATGAAGATATGAACAAACCTCTCATTTGATTGACAAGAAAGTTATCAAATAGTGTTTTGTCTGTCTTGTCTAACACATATGTATTTGTTTGTGCATCATATGTTAAACAAGCAAGTGATATTACTGAATCAAAGGAAATAAGTTGGTTATCTGATAGATCGTATGTAAACCATTGGCGTTGCTTCTCCTCATCCTCATGCGAATTATACCAAGCAAGGTTTACCTCCACGGAACAAGAAGATCTGTCGGTTAAATCAATTGATTATCTACTTTCTTTCCACGCCTTTCCAACTTTTCGTCTCATACTCAAAACTCGTCCCAAATACCAAATAGCTTTTGTTTTATTGATGTACTGATTCTTGCGCTTTCTATTATTACCTTTCCTATTTGTTGATACCTTAGGCTGAATTTCAAGTTCAAAATATACCGCAAGATTAGATATTACAACCTTTCCATCATCTCCAACATACAATTTCAAGTTCAAAATATACCGTAAGATTAGATATTACAACCTTTCCATCATCTCCAACATACTTCTCTCGATGATGCCATATATTTTCTTGCTTGGCATGAGTAGGCGGAAAACTTTCATTTCTAACCATTCCGCCAAGTTTAGAGAAAAAGTTTTCACATGCATCAGATCCGGTCTGTTTGAATGGCACTGCAAGTGCTCACAATTATCTCTAAAGGAGGTGCACCCTGGACTACCACAGTCGTCGGATCTGTCAATCCTATGGCCCAGACTGTATGTTAAAGCTTCTTGACACCTCTCGTTTCGATTATGCTCAATTATGATTGGGGACGCCTATGATTTTAAGATGTCGAATACGAGTTTGCCTAAGGTTTTGATGGTATATCGAGCCTCTATACGGTTTGGCTTAAGCTTTTAGAATATGAAATACGGGGATTCGAACCTCTACCAAAATAACTCAATGTCCTAATACGACTACTTTAACCAATCTAACCAGTGAGCTAATGTGACTATTTTTTATCTTAAATCTATGTTTTTTTTTATAATAACCCATTGAATTGTTGTAGGGATATGGTCTATGGTTTCAAGAATTATATCTATATCAAATCCCCCTGGAACCCCCTGTTATTTTGCTACATATTGGCAAGAGAGTTGAATATCCATGAAACTCTCCCGACTTATGAAATTCTTGCTCAAACAATGAGTATCATGCTTTAAAATCCATAATCTCCAAAATCTACAAGTACATAACCCTGTTAACCACATAATTAAAGAGCAAGAGAAAGAGATTACAATGCAATTTCAACAATTTCTACTTGTAAAACTTGCCTGAAGAAGAAAGACACAGTTGAGGCCGATTTAACTCGTGAATACAAATCCATATGTGGAGATAGGAAAATGTCAATGTACATTGCTACGATTGATAAATAAATTTTAGTTCCAAGTGTTCGCATTGGCAAGCCATGCTTGCCTTCCCTTATTCCCTTCAAACACATTTGAACCAAATATAGTCAGCGCCCAAATATAGTCTCCTTGATGCATTATCTAAGGGGTTTATTAGTTTCTTGCCATTGTGAATAAAATCTTGATCATGCAATCCATAAATGTCACCATTAGCTTTTCTACTTGCAGTAAAAATCCAACCTTCCAAAGGTATTCTATAACAACTTTCTTGTCCTTTTTCAGACCACTGGGTGCACAGCACCATAGGTGTTAAATAGAGATGCCCATTATCTCCAACGCTTTTTGGACTCTATATTGACAAGTTGGAGACCTGGATGCAAGAACATGGAGGTGGTGGCCCACAGTTGCCAGAGGCATATACAGTACAACAGTTGCTCTATGCAGACGATCTGGGCTTATTGTCCCATACAGCTAGGAGTATGCAGGAACATTTGGATGCTCTCAGTCAATTCTGTGACATAGCAGGAATGACAGTCAACCAGCAAAAAACCAAGCTGTTGCCAATCCTGTCTGCGCAGCATGATATCCCAGACTTCTATTACAGAGGACAAAGGATGGAAGTTGTAAGGACCTTTAAGTATCTGGGAATCGATTTCTCTGCTAACATGCTATGGGATGACTGTGTAGAAAGAAGGGTCAGCGCGAAATGGAAAGCCTGTATGCAATGCAGAATAGCTGTTACAGAATAGATCTCTGCGATGGGCACGCAAAGCACATCTATTCCGAGCACTCATGGAACCAGTATTGCTGTATGGGGTAGAGGTCTGGGGGCCAGCAGTTAGCAAGAGTACTTGGGATAAGCTAGAGAGGGTACAGAAGGCTTTCCTGACATACAACCTAGGCGTCAAGGACACGGTGCCTCATCCGATTTTGCTGTATAAGATTGGCTTTTGGCCCCTGCAGCATTCTGCTATTCGCAGGCACCTTGCATATTTCCATAAGGTTGACAGAATGGATGCACAACGTCTTCCTACCCGGGCTCTGTTATTGGCACAAGAGCCACAACGTCTGAAGAGAGTGTGGCAGGAGCATTGTAGGGGATGGTTCGCAAGATGGTCCATAGACTATCAACACATTATGGATATTTCGGATATCGCAGAGCAGGAGCTGCATTTGAATGAGCGCTTTGCTGCCTCTCCGTGGGACGCGCCCACTCTTGCAAAGCCCAAAATAGAGCACTACCACACGCAGGGTAATCCGTCGCTTGAAAATGGCCTCCACCAGTATTTGAAGGCACACATCTCTACCAAGAAACAGAGAGCTATAGCTGCAATAAGGACAGGGTCCCACCATCTCAGAATTGAGACAGGCTGCTGGGGTATGGATGGAGGGCAGGGAATCCCCCGGCATGAGAGGTTATGCCAGTGCTGTCACATGCAGATAGTAGAAGATGAACACCATGCTCTACAGGAATGCCCAGCATATGCACACATCCGAGCAGCTCATGCCGATCTCAGATGCTCTGAGATAGCAATTCATCAACTGCTGGCTTCGCCAATGGTTGCACGTCTCGCATCCTACATTCTGCAAGTCTCCACCGTTAGGGAGTCCCTCACAGCACAGGGAATTTGAGCGCCCAGATAGGGCCTTTCAACGCCTACTACAAGGGTTTTTCCTCCCACATGGGGGTTTTTTCATCCCAGTGGTAGAGACACATTGTACAGGGTTTCTGTGGTTTTCTTTTGTGTTTGGAAACTTTCCGCTATATTGTATCACCGTCTCATAGGCCAGTTGGCCTCCGTGGACGTTAAAATATACTTCCTTCCTTCCTTCCTTCTTTTAGAAGCGTATAATCTTCAACCATGCAAGTCCTACGATGTGTGTCACCATCAGAGCTATGTCCTATCAAGGGACCCAATATATTTCTCAAATGCGTATCCCATAACTCTTCTATCAGATTCCATTGTACTCTTACATCAACATGAGAAAATCTATTGCAAGTTAATTGGATAGCGAACACAAGCTTTGGGAGCTTAGCATGCAAAGGATTCACGATAAATACTCTTGCATAGTGGGCGATGATATTTTCTTCAAATGCGCGCACTATTATTTCATAACCTGTGGCACTACCCCCAACCACTGGAACAAATGAAGCATCACATTTATGATCTATTGACTTCCCACAAAATCCAATCAATGTATCATCTCTAGCAATCCAACGTACAGCTCTTCTAACCACAGTCTCATCTTCAGCTACCAGTACTGGCACACTACCCAAATTTAGTTTCAAATCATTCATATGCTTGCCATAATTTTGTGCTAGGTGCATGAAAGTATCTTCATTTATACCCACTCTGTAAATGAAGTTTTGACGTGTTGATTGCATAGTGGTCGTCATTCCAAAATTTATGGACAAAAAATTGTGCATCCTTCTACCACCCCAGTTCTTTACTGTTTCAAAAAGCTGCTTAGTTGTTTCCTTGTAACGTCTTTTATGGCCAGGTCTTATAATGTTTTGGGCAATGTCTGTCAAAAAATCCCATAATGCTGGCTTGCCATCAAATTTACCTTGAAAGTATGCTTCAGCTATGTCACTGCAGAATTTTCTCACATCTTTTTGATTCATAGATTCTGCTAGGCTATCACGCAAGGATCTTGCTCTTACTGAAAGGGCTACAATTCTTATTTTACTAAATAGTAACTCCCTTTTCAACTTGCGTCTCTCTAACCTTGCAGATGTGCATTCTCTAATCTTTCAGTATGCGTCAAATAATCAATTCTTATCCCTATTTTTGTTGTCCTCGATCCTCTTGAAGTTTTCTGGACTGTTTGACGTCTGACCCTCCCTCTAAAATCCTGCTTGTTGGGTATTGATGCACATAAAGAACACTGATAATTATCAAAAGAAATACCACAAACACAGATCCTCTTACAATTTATGTGTCTGAATGTCCCATTTATGATGATCTTGTCCTCACCATTCTCAAATTGTACCTGCAACATTGGTTCACAATACCAGTTTGCTCCATGTTTGGAATCATCCAAAAATGGCCTTATTGCTAGACGTACTTCAGAAAGCTGAATCCGTCCTCAAAATCAATCGATCCATCTAGATCTACCTCCGCATTCCAGATTCTGTTTTACGAAACCCTAGTTTGCCCTAAAAAGTTTCGATGCAATTTCTTAGTTTTATTGCTTTAGCCTTATTAAGTCCTAATGGGAGAAAGATATTTAAGTATTGCCTTATATTGTTGATTTTTAATCAAGATAATTATGCCATCTGACCCATAGTATGGTAAGCTATCTAATCTTGCTAAAAGAACTTGGTAACTTTGTTAGGTTACATGGTGCCTCAAGGCTAGTTTAAAAAAAAAAGGGTTATTCCTCATATCAGATATGCTTATCGAATAAATTTGGGGTAAGAGATTTGTGATCTTAAATCGTAAATGGTTGTAATGTCGAATTTATGACATATATGAAGCCATTGGACGGTAAGTCCGTAAGGAAAATGATGGTATTATTACTGACTCGACTTATTATTGAACCTATGCTAGATATGATGAATTACATTGGTTATGGTATGTGTTGAATTTGAAGTTGCTATTGGTGATTGTGACCATGGGTGATTTGGGTGATAACTCATATCGAGATGAATGATGAGACGATGACATTACGACGTAAATGAAACTTGTGGAGGAGTATGAGCGAACTTTGCCAGAATAATAAGCAAAGTTGAGAGACAATTAACTTTTGGAATTCTGTAATATTAAAATTGCAACTGCTTTATCTATGAAAATATCTAAAGATTGATATGCATAGTATTCTAGAATTATTTATTAACAATTATAAAGATGTCAAGTCCTCTCTAAGTGAACTGAGGCCATTTCTAGTGGAATGGATATAAAATCTTTATTGGACAAGAAATTTTTTAGCCTAAAGGGCTGGACTTGGAAATTTTTAGCCTAAAGGGCTGGACATGGAATTTTTTAGCTTAAAGGGCTGGACTTGAATATTTCTGATTGTGGATTCAATCAGGATTGTAACCATGGACTTGGTTATATTAATTTGCCATATAATTTCTTGATCGAGGATGAACAATTCCAGGAAGGGGAGGAATTGATATGGTGGTGCTCGGGGGAGTGGTTCAGAAAGCAAGAACAAGATAGTTACATGGGAAATGAATATAAAACTTGCACCATTGAAATACTTATGGAACCTTGGAAAAGGTTGAGATCCTATAATTGGCCCACGTAACTTTACCTTTTTCCAAAACGGCTCATTAATCCCTATATAAGGGAAAGAGGTGCGCTTATTGGATACGGTTCCATCTCCATCCCCTGTCTGCTCCTTTAATTGCCTCTTGCCGCCTTCCATAAACTATGTATCCGTTTCTTAGAGATGATTCTATAAGGGTTGATGATCCTAAACCCCTTCTTGCTTGACGTAAATTGCACATGGACTATCTTGAAGATTCTGGTTTTTTGCGAGCTCAGTTGGGCGGAGAGCTTTGGGTTAGAGGCCTGGTTTAATTTTGAGAATCTTGAATGTTTTAGTGTTGGTTTATTATAAGGTTGATCTTTTGATTACTGACTAACGTTTGATTCGTAACAGATAGGCTTTGTCAGTGTTGCCACTAGGGTGCCATTGAAGATGAATGTCATGCCCTCTAGATATGCCCAACGTTTGCCCATATCCGAGCATAATATATTCGGTTAGTTGTGTCTGACCAGCCACTGCATGAGTTATTGAATATGGGATCCATGGGCTTGTTGGGGTCATACCTCCAAGAGGTTATGGAAGTACCCGCCCATATAAAGTTCTGAACTATTGCCTTGAGCTTACATACTTTGATTGTGGGGTTAGCAGTAAGGATGCCATATAGATATGAGTACTACTAACGACTAACTTGGCCACTGTAATGCGACCCGTAAGAAACAACTTTGTCGTGGACTACCAAAACAAGTCCTTCTCCAAACCCTTAATGATCTCCTCCTATGCAGCTCCAATAGTAACATGGATGCCAACTATAGCCCCCAACAACTTGATGGCCTGTCCATGAGCAAGTAATTTCCGTGGATAATCATGAACACACGCCGGAGTCGGAGTATCCAATGTCCATAAAGTTGTACATTTCTGCCATCCACAAGGACACCAAAAGCCTGTGAGAAAGTGTCTAAGAGCAATTTGGCAACTTCTAGATTCTCAGCATTAGTGACCAGAAAGAGGAATATGTCGTCTGCATATTGATTACAAACCTCTTGTGTGCCATTCTCTATTGCGAGACCATGGAGAAGTCCTTCTGTGGTTGCAAAGGTGAATAACTGCGACAAAACCTCTGCGACAATTGTGAAAAGCAGTGGTACTAAAGGGCATCCCTGGTGAATACCACGACCAAGTGATAAGGTATCTGATAGCTCACCATGGAGTCGCCCGAGTAGAGACATGCAGCTTCATAATGTCTGATATGAATTGTTCCCCAAATTCCAGTCTTAGCATACATCGACGCATAAATTCCCGGCTTACACTGTCATAAGCCTTCACAAAATCAAGTTTAAGGTACACAACTGGAAGGTTTTGCTTACATGCCTATTAGATTCCCTCGTAAGCAGCATCAACATTATTTAGAATGCATTATTTTGGAAGAAAACCTGATTGGGTTATTGAGATGGACTCTACCAAGATGTCCTTCACTTGCTCTGCAAAAGCCTCGGCAAAGATCTTATATAAAGATGACAATAAGGTGATGGGTGGCCAGTCTGAAATATTCTGAGGATCTTTGACCTTGGAGATGAGTGAGATGGCACCTGTGTTTAGAATTCTATCCAAAGCAGTGGACCGTCGAAAGTCACAGAAAGCATCATA
The DNA here is from genome assembly GCA_021234155.1 of Isoetes taiwanensis. Taxonomy (NCBI): domain Eukaryota; kingdom Viridiplantae; phylum Streptophyta; class Lycopodiopsida; order Isoetales; family Isoetaceae; genus Isoetes; species Isoetes taiwanensis. The sequence goes on along the minus strand of JAJEKV010000023.1, from coordinate 19,283,368 downwards.
CACATTTGGCTTCAGCCATTCCCAATACTCCTGGAAGAACTCAATTGACAAACCATCCAAATCTGGGCATTTGCCTCTTTTCAATTCAAAGAATGTCGAACCTAAATCATCAGTTGTCATAGCTGCCTCTATTGACATGCGCTGCTCGTCAGGTGATGGGGAAAATCCTAAATAAAATAGCATCTCGCATTTCTGATTGAAATTGAAGATGTTTCTTAGCGAAAAAAGTCTGATAGTGATTATGCAGATGTTGGCTCTGTTAGCATCGAGCCATCTGGAAAAATCTATGAGGACATGGTTGACATCATGCGATGACGCCTCCTAGCAGCACAAAAAAAAAAGCATGTACAACGGTCTCCATCACGAAACCATTATAGACCTGCCTTTGTCTTTGCCGGCTGGATTTGCTCCTCCTCCAATGCTTGGATCTGTGCCAGAATATCTCGATCATGAACACTTGGAAGGAGTTCCTATCGAGAATAGAGTAGGTTCTGATACAAGGTGTCCAATAAAGTACGACCTGTTGCTGCAGACTCCAACAGACTCTCGGCCCCGCTGTTTGGCAAAGCCTTTGACTGCTGCAATTGCATCCACTATGCCAGTCATACCTCGACGTCGGTTGAAGGCATTTGTCCAAGTGTTCTTGCAGCCTTCCTAAAAGTCAACATCCTTCAAGAACTTTACATTCAAGCAAAAACATGTCTGTCCAAGCCGTTATTGCTACAATCGTCTGAAAGGAATTGCGGATGGTGGTCTGAAACTGAGTTGTCTGTGAGACAGAATCAGAAGAGACCTGGAAGTGTCACAGGTGCATCTGCATTCCAGCAAGCTCTATCCAATCGAGAGCTTGCGCGACCCCCACCAACCTGACCATTGCACCAAGTAAAGGCACCTTCACTATCAATCTCTGAGAGGTGGCAGTCATGGAGTAGACGGAGCCACCGATGGCGTTCAAAACTAGACACCACTATAGAGGTGGCCCCCAACCAATCGGACTCCATTTCCACCATATTAAGATCCCCAAAAAGAAGACATAAAATATCGCAGCCCAAACTGAGCACCTTTTCTCGCAAGGAGGCCCATAGTGAAGCTCTTTGATGGGGCCTGTTGTGGGCATAAACATTAATTAGACCGTACTTAACCCCATATTCCTGCCATGCAATTAGGGTCCAGCGACCAAAACGATCAGCCTGAGTGAAGATGACTGGTAAGGAAGGAATCTATGCTATCACCACCCCTGCACTAGTAGAATCGACTGCTGCAATAAGGACATTAAACCTTCAACTAATCATATCTGCAAGCTTTGATACGTCTCCCTACACTTGTGCTCTTGGAGACATACAAACTGAGCATTCAATCTAGATAAGTAGAAAGAAATACGACTCCGCTTGAGGGGGGAGGAGGCTACCCCCTGAACATTCTATGAAACTAACTGCATTGACCTTGTGATGCGGCCAATTCAGATGAGACCGCTGGTGTCTCAAGGGAATTTGAGGATGTCTCCTGGGTATTTGGCATGGCAGTAACCTCATCAACCAAATTAGCCCACTGAAGCGGATCAAAGCGACCACAGTGGAATGCAATGGGAGGAGCAAAGCTACACGAAGCGGGTCTTGAGGGCTGGGATGCAGAGGAGTTAGATCCCTTAGCTGATTTTTGTGGTTGGCGAAGACCAATAGATGTTTTGGTGGTGGGTGGATGCCACGCCGATCAATGTCCATGTACTATCCACAAGCCTCTTCAATTTTCTCTTGCGATCTCTGAATCTCAGCCAGTCTCAATATTTGGTGATCTAGAGACTGAGATGAGGGAGCTACAACTGAAAGAATAGGGGGTGCAGTCACAAGGGTGTGAGAGATATCCATTGAGGTAGGAGCTGATCTAGGAGCATCGAGTGCCAGAGGAGAAGATGGAGGATCCTGCTGGTGAATCTTGCGATATTGAACAAAGAGAAGGGCATCCAGAAACATAAGGGCTAGCTCAGGACCATTCAACAAGGACAGCTTAAACGGAAAGAACATGGGCCCGCTCTGGACAATAATTGTTTGAGACAAATCACGATGAATGGGCCTTGCAACACAAATCTTAATGATGCCATTGGTTATGGAGTGTTGCAGATGGAGTTCAATCGCATTAGCAATGGCGAAAATGAACTTGGAATCCTGTAGCTCTGGAGGAAAATTTTCAATAGCAAACCAAAGAGGAGCACGTACGGCATTTGGCTTAGCTGGAAAGAATCCAGGAACATATTGCTGATGGAGCAAGAAGTATTTCCAAAGAGGATCAACACCTCGTTCTATGAGTTGAGCATCAAAAGAAAGTAACATTGATCTTTTGCCACAAGCTTGATAGATTGATAAGCAGGAAGCCCTAGCTTATGAAGGTGTCCAGATAGCTTGTGAAGATCCCACGTGCTTCAGATCCAAGAAAGGGCCAGTGAAGTGGCAAACCACGAAACACGCAACCAACTGCTCCACATGTCGTCGATGAGCTTCATGGCTAATCTGTACCATTGGAGCCCCAAAACGCTCAAAAGTTGCTCTCCTGGACCTCATAAAAGATTTCGTCTAATGAGAGCTGGACATCCATGGAGTCTTGCTTGGCTTGCAATTGCTGGAGATAGGACACAACTTCTTTCTTGTTATTATCCACCATGGTGGTAATAGCCTCTGAAACACGAGCTGAGGTGGCGAGAGTCGCCAAGCCCTTGCAAAGCCACTCAGAGAACTGCACACCTGTAACTCAAGCTACTGTGTCAGATGATCTCCAAGGTGAGGTCGATGCAGGTCGAGGTGTGGAAAAGGACGTCACCCCAGGCTACTACGGGAAAAGAGGGGGAAACTTCTCCTGCCCTGAGGAACCTCCAACGTGTGTTGGATGTACCATTCACCCTGCAAGTACACCAGTTTGTATAGGTTGCACCACCATCCGAGCACTAATTCCACGAGTACGTCAGCGCCATAGAAGGGTGAAAGTATGCTGGTGGGTAGCAAAAAAACGCGACCCCAGCACCCAGCACCAGCACCCTTCATACTATTTTTTCCACCCTTCACCAATTGAAGTGTAACCTATGCTATGCCCGTCACTTCACATAGGGCGTACCCGTTCAATCATAACCTTCTTACCGCCCACCGTAACTAATGACTGTGACCCGAAAGGGTAGTGAACTTTGAATTTGTAATTTCGAACTGTGCTCCCCACCTTTTGCTACTCCGGCCAAATAGCCCGCGGAGAAGAAGCTCGAGAATTTTCGGATTCACTCCAAGCTTAGTATTCCAAAACTCAAACGCCAAAAACTATGGTGAAGAAGGTTGTTAATCCGCCGGCTCAGCCAGCAATTCCAATGGATGCCATGCGCAGGGTAAGCAAAATGCAAATCCAATTTTGATGGCTTATGGTGCCCTGTTAATTTGTTTTTCTTGATTTCTTTCAGCCCGTATGAACGCGTGCCCCTAAGACCCGACACGGCTGATTGCCCGAACCCAGGAGGACTTCCATGCCTACGCGGGTCTATCAAACGAGGGTGTGCATCCCTCTCAATTTCGAACGGATGTGATATCTGCAGCAGAATATAATGAGGTTTGGGACACCAATGGTGTCATTCCGAACAAGACATCCATCGACAAAATAAGGCCAGAGCACGAAGAAGCTCTAATTGAGTCATTGAGCAAGATATACCCGAAGGATTGAAGAACGTAGAAGTAAGGAAGACGGTTTCCTTTTTATTTGCATTCAACAACCGCAAGAGGGCCAAGCAGATCCAGAAAAATTTCAAGGTCAATTGGGCAAAGAAGTGGCAACAAAAAAGCGAGAGCCTATTCGAAAGCAAGGTCAAGAGTGAACCCAAAGACCGGTACTGCCCCCCAGGAACAACACAAAGAGCCCCAAAGAAATCACGGCGGAGACAACAAAGACCTGAAAGCATTGCGAGAAAAACCAAATTTCGGCAGAAAATCGCTGAAAATTAGAAGGGAGGTTGTCATTCAGAGTACTTCAATGTGTCCAAAGAAGATTCTCGCCTTATGGGGAAAATATTTCCCGTCCGGAAAGCATGATCCAAGATATGCGAAGCCCTAAAATTGCAGCGAATGACCTAGTGTCAAAGAAGGAACAGGCTGCACAATCTGAGGCAAAGGGAAGGTTCTTCTCGGCTGCAGAGGGGAAGTTGAAGACCATAAAGGATAATATTGCACGCCTTCAAGCACCGCCCGGATCCTAATGCAGTGTCTCACGAGATTCATTCTTTGGAAAGGGAGAAAGATATGGCGTAATATATGCCAAGTCCCTACTTGAAATGGGGGGTGGGCTAATAGATCAAACCTGTGTAGAAAAGGTGGCTGCACTAACTGCTGAAATTGCCAACAACGAGTCCCTCCTTGCAAAAGCCCAGCAGCACTTACAGAATGTCACCAGGCTGAGGGAGATGACCAAGAGAAATGATCACCGGTCGATCATCACCAATACCATTCCGATTGCCAATTGGAGATGAGGAGAGATGCTCCACATGTGGTCTTGCATTCCGGATGATTACACCCTCGACCGCGGATGAAATGTGGACATCATTATCACGTTAAGCACACCGGTTGCTCATGGAAAAAGGATGCTGCCTCGAGTGCACAGAGACCATTCCTACTGGCTTAGTGCAGGAAATAGGTAAGCTTAATACAGTAAAGCAGGAAGTGTTGCATGCTGGAACAGCTCACAAAACCGAGAAGAAGATAATTGATGTTGATGAGCATGTAGCCACAACTCCCCGGTAGCAGCAGGAAAAGGAAACAAAGAAATCACACCAAAAAAGTAAAAGGACCCCGGATCAGCCCAAGCACAAGTCCACAAGGGTTCACACTCCACAACCAAGACATGGGAAAAAAGGTACATGCCCGTTTTGTGCTCGATTTTGAATTGACAAAGATCGGAAGGTCTTTGTAGACATTGGGACGACAAACTACCGGCCTCTTGACTGACTACTGCAAAGACTTGGCGGACAAAGGTCGGAGACACCAAAAGCATCTTGAATCCAAGGGAGATTCAAGTAGTAGTGATGGTGCCAACAATTATAATATAGTTCCAAATTCTCGCATTTGCCTCTACAAAGGCCTCCTCTAACATTGTTGTTTGCGGGAAGGAAAACGATGGCGAAGATGTCGACAATCGATTCGATCGTTAAAAGCGAGTCAACAGTTGACACGGTCAAGGGCCAGGAAGGTTGTGGAAGAAGAAAGTGAGGGTGAGTCGAAAATGACCTTAATGAGGACGTCCCCATAGAAGTAGCATTTGGAAAGAAAAAACATGGCTAATGTAATTTTGCCTTGATGTATTTCAGGCAAGCAAACCTTGATTTTGCAAGACAACCCTAAACCATCAGCCAAAAGGTTTTTGTTCAAACAATTAATATATTTGATCCCCGTTTTATTCCACCTTTAATGTGCAAATTTTGGTTTGGATTATTCAACTTAGGCTTTCAGAAAAACTTGTCTCCGAGAAAAAGAAGGCGACCAATGGTTATACTTAGTGAATCGATGAAGAAGACAATACTGATAAAGAAGTGCCAAAGACAAACTCTAACATACAAAAGGTGCCTGTTATCCCGTTATATTTCGTAATGTGTTTCGAATTTCAGTTGTTAATTGCGCTCATCCTTGCATGCGGGGAGAACAAGACAGTCGTGAATGAAGAAACCGAGGACAAAGGCAAAGCAAGGGTTACCGATAGCCGGGGAAACACCCATACATTGGGGCGTGGGAGATACTAATAAGGATGAATCGACTATGGCTATCGGCACTCTCCATCATCCGGTAGCAAAGATAAAGCGAGTCCAAGAAAGTTGCGGCCTTGCCCGGCACCTCCCGATAGCACTTCCAGCCAGAGTCCAAAGACACATTGCGGCCTGCACAAAGCACGATGCGGCCACACATCGGCGGTGGTTGCAAACGCCCAAGGATGGACACCCGCACGGAAGTTGATGGTGCTGGACGTAAATGGTGTCTTGCACGCACACAAAGAGGAGAATGAACGGGGAAAATCTTGCCTCCACTACAAACCAAGCATGTTGTAAAAGAAACGCAAATAAGTACCTCATTTGCGCACCGGGGGTATCATGAGTTTGTGGAGTGGGCAATCGCAGGTTTTGATATTGTTATTTGGAGTGCTTCTCTACTTGAATACAAGGGATATGGTGGATGCATTGTTCCCTGATTTGCGCAGACCATTCTTGAAGGTTTATGGTCAAGAGCATTGCTATGCATGCAAGCATCCAAACGGACCGAAAAAAGCAGATTTTTTCAAGGAGTTGAAGGTTGTACTTGAGGATTTTCCTCAAAATCATGGTATGATTTTCTTGGTTGATGACACCTACACAAAAGGGTTTCTAAACCCCGCACACACAACCCTTCCCATTATGCCTTTCAAGGGGCAAGAAGAGGACAACTTTTTGCAGAAGTTTGTGTGTCCAACTTTGGAATACTTGTCTTCTCATACTGTACAGGAAACGATCTCACAGGTTGACATCACTGATGCATGGTTGGAAGAGGAGACAGTTGTAGTGCTGGATTACTGCCTCAACAACTATCTTGTCTCGGCCTCAATGCTCCATTAGAAGTACAAAGGCAGATTCTTTGGGCACCCTTCCCACGCGACCAAAGATGACTCAAGACTTCGACGACTCATGAAGTAACCATTGTACAAGATTACTTTTTGTAATATATATGTATGATTACTTTGTCTTATCTTCATTATTTGAGTGATCTTGAGTGATGTTCTAATCTTGAGTGTACAATTTTCTGTAATATATATCAAGCTTACTCTCCAATACTACAAGCATTGTTTCCAATACTAAAATACTCCAATAATTCAAACCAATACTACAAACATTGTCTTAGGGGCATTGTCTCCAATACAATGATCAAAATTTGAGACAAGTACACAAGTAACTACAGATTTGTTACAATGATAAAACAACTAGGCCAAAGCATATTCAACCTTCATATGGCGGTATCAAGGATCATCCGGTGAGTAGCCTTGTTCAAGGGAAAATCTGTTGGTGCCGTGAATCGATTCATCTCAAACTTGATAGCCGATACGTGATGGTATGACTGGAAAGTCGCCCTTTGTCTTCAAGTAGCTCCCAACTACCATCCGGTCAAGGCAAAGATAGTACAAACCAGCCAACACATGTTCATCCACATTGAAGGTTCGATTCCGGCTATCCTTGACAATTACGTCAAGGATATGCCTCGGCTTAACACATTTGACCACATAGAAATCTGCATTCTCCCCGATTTTCCCCTTTCGGCTACAACAAAGAAAGTTATCACCTTCCTCTACGTTTCCGGATAGCCATTCTCTATCACCTTCAAAAAATGCCTCATCGATTTCGTCTTCAGTACCTTCACCAGTAGACTTATCTGGCTTTAGTGTAACATATTTCCAATTCTTCAATGCATTGCTTGTTCACACAAGATGACCGGTTTCCTTTCAAACAGCTTACCACGAAACAACTTAAACCTCTATGAGCCACCCTTGTGCTTGATTTGGCCAAGTATGTCCTGGATGTTTGTGTATTTGCTTGGTCCCTTCCACTCGCACACGATCCAGCTGGGTCTAACCTATCAACATCATCCTTTCCAATTACCCAGAAGTACCTGCAAGGAAACAACAAGTATTGCATCTCACAGACAGCATAATACAGCACTACTCATCACAGTACAGCAGTTCACAGACAGCACTTAAAGCAGATGAAAGCACTATTCAAAGACATTACAAAGTTACAGCAAAGACTACTCAACGTATCACGCCAGATGAAAGCATAATACCTTTTGATGTCCCCGTTGTTGGTACCTTCATTCCAAATGAGTTCGCGACCATCACATGCATCGGCAAAGACCCCTAAATCTCACCCCATCATACTTGAGCTGCTCTCTAGTGAATGCCCCTTTAAGGACTGCCCCTTGCCCATCGTGCTCTCCCTTACCATGGGCTGTCCCAAAGAAATTCCATACTATTTCCTTCCCTAGCTCATGGTGATATCTTGGTAGGAAATAGAATGGCCGGGCAGATTTGAATTGGCTAGAACAACCATCTGACCAAACTATATGCCTGGAGAAATCTACACCATTTGATACAAGCCATGAATTGTGCTTTCTAAGACAAGCAGTCTTTGCACAAAAGAGTGTCATGAAGCTTGTCATCACTCAAGTAAAAATGGGTTTCCTTCAATAGCTTTCTGATCCCAGAACTGATGTCCATCCTATACGTGATGTGGACGAGAATTGTTATCTGCTGGCTTTGAACCTCCCTTTGTATTTTTATGCTGTAATTCTCTGCAAAATCAATTACAGAAACAATGGTGCCATCTTGGATATTGTCCAGGCAACTCCTCAAATTGCATGGCCTGCCATCTAGCCCCAGTAATTGTGTGGCACGAATATCTTCAATGTGGAACACGATATGAAATGAAATCCTTCAACGCCGTTCTCTTGTAAGACAATCGAGGACCGCTTTGGTCCTTTCTTTTTTTTCCCCTTGCCATTTGAGGTCTCGTCTTGTGCTGCAGCTTCAGTCTGTGTCCCACCAGCTTGCTTGGATTTCTTACTTTTGTTTCCCTTCTTCTCAACTTGTGCTGCAGCTTCAGGCTGTGTCCCACCAGCTACCTTGGATTTCTTACTTTTGTTTCCCTTCTTGGTGGCATTGGCTCTTTTCTTTCTGCTGCCACCTGGCACCTCCTTGGTAACGCGACCCGCAACTCCACCCGGCCTCTTCTCTTCTCTCCGGAATGCGAAACAAGGTCTCAGAGCATAAAAATGAAAGATTAGCGCAAGTTGAAAGCACAAAAAGCGCTTTTCAGCCGGATGACAAGACATATCGGCATGTTGGAAAGATGCAATAAAGAGAGTATTACCTTTTCAAACGTCTTCCATTCAAGCAAGAACTCATGATTCTCTCTCTCTCTTGGACATATAGGAAGAGTTTTATGCCACACTTCCGACATGTGCGCATCAAGCGGTCATGTTTATGCCATTCTTCACCCTCGCTCTTGTTGCAAACCCACAGCCCTCTAGAGCTCATTTGGTTGAGTCATACATATATTGGCTGGCCGGACACCGCCTCACCAGTCCACAGACCTCGCCAAGTGCACTTGCACTCTTCACCATGAAATCCGGTTTTACGACCTTAATGCATTCGGGGCTACCCCGCATACTCCAACTTCATATGGTATATGCAACAACAGGTTTCCCTTTACGATACTTTCTTTACATAAATAGGCTTCAACTTCTCGAAAGCCTTTAAGCAAAATCAGGTGTTCGGGATGTGCCTTTTGTATTGTTGAAATAGCTCCAAATGAATGGTGGCCGCTTGGTTAGAAATATTTATGCAACAATAACAAAGAAAAATTTGTATGGAAACTTATACCGTGTGACCTCCATAAGGTGCAAGGGATAAGAAATTGAAGCCCGACTCTCCAACAAGTGTTCACAACATCTTTCTTGCAAGGAGAGACTCTCGCTATTTTGTTTCCGCATTGCTATGCTTTGCTTGCAAGTAGGGGTGAGAGAATCGCACCTCAACCTCCTTTGGAAGCTAGACCACGGACCATTTCCAAGGACGGCTTCCGATTTTCTTAATGCAGCAGTTGCAATTGTTGACCTCATGCAACCTATCATAAGAAATATTGCACATTAATCAATGAACATATCTCATCCAAAGATCACTCGCCAGATACAAGCACTTAAAAGCACTTAAAAGCACGAAGAAGCACGGGCATGAAAGCAAGAATTAGATGCACCTAACAGCCCCCGCCATAGTGGAATTGCATCTCAATTTTGTGGAAGAAGCCATCACCGTCGAGGTTCGGCTCTCCAAACATCATGGTTCCTTTGCCTCTTTGTGGCTGCCATTGTTCTTTCAAGTTGTTGAGCAAAGACTCCCGTTGCCTTGCACTCCTTTGGATTTGGCAAAATTCCGTGTTCGAGATTTCCATTTCGTGGTGATGAACCACCCTCTTCATCACATCGGCCTTGAGTTCGGGTGAATGTTTTTTGGTGAGCTTATTGAAGTAATCAACTACTTGCTTGGCTATTTCTTGCCTGCGTCTCATGCTCAGATCCTCCCGTTCACCGCTTTTTCTCATCTTATTCCGTGTCTCAGTATTCTCTCTTTTCTCATTGCATCCAATTTCTTGTAAATTGCGAGGAGGAAACCGGATCTTCACGTGATATTTCCCTGTGTTGCATTGAATCACGAACATCGTATTGGGATTCATCGGGCCGAAAATCCAATGCTAAACGTGTGATTGCCTCCAGGCCGGTGTCGTGGGCCCATGAAATTCTGAGAGAGGGAGGATAAGTGAATTAGAGGGAGAAATTTCACGGGCCATGACGAAGTAATCCAATTTGCAACGTACTACCACACCACTCGCGCGAAAATCCAGCCAAAAGCCCACAATCATTTTCCTAACGGCTCGTTCGTGAGGTGGACGTGCGAGTACATGAAGGGCGTAAAAAGAAATGACGGGCAGTTACGCCCATCAGCACCCAGATTAAGCACCCACCAGCATACTTTCACCAAGAACTTCCAACCTGTGTTGGAGGTGCCACCTGTGCAACACTATTAGATGCAGCCTTTCCAGAGGGGCACTCCACAAGCACGTGAGATCTCAGCTGACATGAGGGTCCTCCAATATGTGTTGGAGGTGCTGCTAGCCCAGAAGCAACTTCAGTAGACAAAGAGGGTCTTGCCTGACTCACAGAACTTCCAATGAGTGTTGGAAGTGCTAATCGACCAGAGCACACCACCTGACCCAAGGAACCTCCAATGTGCAGTGGAGGTGTGACATTCTCAGAAGAGTTTTCCAAGGGCACATGTTCAACACATCTTCCAATCTGACCAGACGTATCGGCAGAAGCGTGAACTATAGTCAAGGCAACTACACTTGGAACAAAAACTGGAACAAGTAACTGAGACGATTATTCAATGTAGAATTAAGGCCAGCTGTAGCATCTTTAGCAATCATACGAGTCTTATCTTTGACAAGAATTTTTAAACCTTTATCTTTTCAATTCCACTATCTCTTTTGTTGAATTTACAATTACCATATTTGTCTATAATGTTTGAACCATTTAGATGAGCTTTTGGAGGGGCAGAAGAGAAGATCTCTTTAAATGCCTCTCTAGCTTGTTTCTTTCTCTGAATCCTCTTGAAGCTGCCATTAACCCTTGTCCATGTAAAATTTTCACCCTCAAATGGATGAGTAAAGTCTTGAAGTTTGCCAATCATAACATCATCTTTGAGGACTTCTTCCCTTGCAGAACTGGAAGATTTAACCTGTTTGTCCTGTTTGTCTCCCACATTAGTATCTTGAACCTTCAAAAATTGTAGATCATTGTTCGAGATAGTAGAAGACTGAGGTGGATTAGACTTACATTCAGCATACCAGAAATGTATGTGAAAGTTTTTTTGGCACTGTGATGGAAGGGTAGACCATCTAAGGGATAATTTGTTTTCTACTCCAAAGGCATTATTGAAAGGGATGGATAGGGGTATTTCTTTAGAAAGATCAAGCTGCACAAAAGATTTTGGAGATCTGTATGGAGAGAATTCAGTAGAGATATATGTACCAATTGAATTGAATTGAATTGAATTGAATTGAATTGAATTGAATAAGGCACAGAAGCAAACCTCATCCTGGTAAATGGGATTTAAGCCATGCAATGTAGTGGAAGCTATGCATAGATTATTCATTTGATCCTAATCTAGCTTTGCGTGCCATTTTAGAAAAGATAATTGGTAGGTCTTAAAAGTCAAAGGGCCATCATCAAGAAAGAAGTTAGTAGATCTAGAGCTGCCACATTCAATCATTTCAATCTTAACATAAGGATAATTAAGCCAGTAAATAACATTGATAAGAATAACCTTATTTAGATTCAAAAGAAAAGCCCAGAGTTTATCAAGCTTGAGTCCATATTTATGTACTTTAATAATGACGGCAGAAGGGCTCAAAGCTTTAATGTTTTCATAATATGAAGTTTAAGAGAAATTCCATTGTAAAGGTCCATCTTGCGCTCATCCAGAGGTAAGTTATGCTTGAGTATATTATCCAGAGTGTCATCCGAATGTATCTCTCGATCAAGGTGAGAGGATTCATAATGAACTGGGATCTCTGAAACTGGATTCGATGGATGAAGAATAGCAGTCCGGATCAGTAGAAATGTTATTCCATGGGACTTGATAAGTAACCGGACCCTTGCACACGATCATAGGTAGCCTTATCGAACTTGAGCCCATTGCCCTCACTCTTGCTATGCAAACTTGTGATCTATTGTTTCCCACATTTTAATAAAGAAGAAAGAGCAGTGGTGCTTTTCTATTTTTTTATCAGGGAAAACACAACACTGCTTGAAAATTCCTTCTGGCATATTTTCAACAAAAAAACAACCATAATACATAAAAGGAATAGAGCCAGAGAGATGAGGCATCATCATTTTTGTTGTAAACCACCGAAACCAAAGAAGAAGAAGAATGCTTGCCAATTTTTTCTTCTTCCCAGATCCGTCCCTTAGATACAAGCAACGACAACCAAATGGGCTACAAATAATCTAAATGGTTCGTCACCAGTATGCTGAGCGGACATCTGCGAACCAAGCTTCCACTTTCAGCAACCTTTACTGCACTCATACTGCACTCATACTGCTCCTCATCAATCTATTCTTCAAAGGCAAAAGGCCCAGTCAATTAAAACTGTATATAGAAACAAAGCCTGAGAATGTCACCTTTTAGTTTGGTCTTAGGTCAAAATTGGGAGCAGCCTTCAAATTATATCTGTCTCGATATCTCCACCATCTCTTTCGAGTATTCTACACATATTCCATCTCCTTCACGACCAATTAAGGTATGAATGCCCTTCGGGTAACCTAACAATTAGTGGTTTTAACTATTCAATGAATAGGAAGTAACAACTTTTGAATAGTCATTGCTAATAATCCATCTCCTTCACTACCAATTAAGGTATGTATGCCCTTGGGGTAACCTAAAAATTAGTGGTTTTAACTATTCAATGAATAGGAAGTAACAACTTTTGAATAGTCATTCCTTTCTATATCGTTCATTTCTCTTTATTATTCATTCTCAGCCATTGATATGGGTAATATTCCATATCATATTCCAAGTGGAGACACCACAGGGTCAAACTGACATTTCCATGTCAGCATATGATTTTGTCCCAATGGTCCACAAGTCACCTATGTAGTCAAACGGATTAAAGAAAAATAGAAGGGCACTGAGGGATTTGAACCCTCCTGCCATTGGCAGATCCGCAAAGCATGTCATGACCAAAAAGCAACAATAAGAACATAGCATTAACAAAACAAAGTATTATTCTGCTACCAGCAGCCCCTGCAAATAAAACACCAGAAAACCCTTGAAGAAACCGCCAGCTTCGAAACATCCAAGGAAAAAGAGCAGCTGAAAACACAGCATATTCTATATGCAATACATATTATTCAAATGATACGGTACAATTTTGAAGTTTAATACATCAAAAATATAGTAAAATACAATTCCGGCACCGAAAAAATTTCACGCAAGCGAAAGCTCAATTTCACGTACGCGAAAATTTTGTCCCGTAAGTGAAACCGAGCCTTCTCTTACGCAAAGCCCAAAAAATTTCGCATAAGCGAAACAGAACTTCCGCGTAAGCGAAAGACTTTTCGCATAAGCGAATCCTCTGTTTCGCTTATGGGAAATTTTTTGTACTTTGCATAAGCGAAAATATTTTCGCGTAAGCAAAATTGAGCTTTTGCTTATGCAAAATATTGCAAAGTGTTTTAATGCATTTTGTTCAGTAAAAAAGGAGTTTTTATGCTACTGTTTGGTCTGTTTTGAGCAGCTGTAATATCATATATAAGAAAAATGTGTTTAGCCCTAGAATTCACATCAAATGCTGACTACCAGGTTGAGTTAACATACTGCTTGGGGAATGGTCTGCCTTTGAGATGTGGGTTTTGTGTCCTGGGCCTGACGTCGGAATCTGTGAAGTGAGATTACTCCTTTCCAGGGTTTTTCGACATTGGTTCCTACCCTGTTCCTTAGAGACCTATAGGTTCTTTTCCTTACCCCCCTTATGCTCGAACGAAACGTCGATGTAATATATGCGTAGTGAGCTTTAGTTCGGACAATTAAGGAGTCTTTAGAATAGCAGAGATAATATCCTAGATAGTAGCAGCAATGGCATCCAGTCATGCATCTACATCGAGCAGCGCATGTGATCGTGCATCATCCTCTAGGGTTGCGGGGGCTGCGCCTGGTCATGGCAGGGCCACGAGGGTTACAGCACGTGGAAGAAGTGTACCTCAAAATACCAATGGTCGAAAGAGAGGTCCAGAGTGGAGGTTTGTGAAGGACTTTAGCCAGAATGAGTGGCAATGTATGTTTTGTGGGTACACATCCAGAAATGGATATGCGATAAAAATCCGAGTGCATATTTTATGGGACACCAAAATTGGGGTGCAAACTTGTACTGCATCTGCCGACCTACGACAAGATGCAATTGAAATGTTGTCTCGAAAAAAGAACAATAGTAGCAGAAAAACACATCCAAGGGACAGTCAAGGACCGTGCTAAGTAGAAGAAATCAATTATACCACCCCTCCGGCTGCACCGATGTATCAAGCAGAGGGTGGACTAGGGTCAAGAGGTGTAAACACGGGCCAGAAAAGAATGGCAGACACGATTGAAATAGTGGAAAGACAGACTAAGCAACAGAGGGTTGATCAGTGTTTAACATTAGAGCAACTGAAGAAGACACAATTGAAGGTCGTAAAGGCATTCTTCTATGCCAGATTATTTCCACGTATCTTGGAACACAAAGCAATGAAAGACGCCTTCCAAGAAGTTGCCAAAGTGGGGCCGACTTTCAAGTTGCCTTCACACAAGCATGACAATAACAAGATGGTCGATGAAATACAGAGGAAAATGGTCAAGAGGGTGCAGATGAAGTTGTGTCGTATTACTGAAGCCAGGCCGGCTTCATTAGTGACTGACAATTGGAGCAACATAAACAAGGACCACCTTATGAACTTCATGGTCGTGTATCCAGGGGGCGAAGTATTTTTGAAGACCGTGGAAACCAAAACCGAGAAGGTGACCGGAGATTGAATTTTTCAAAAGACAAAGGCTGTGAAGAGTGCTTTATGGAAGAGAATCTTTTAGGTCATAATGAATAATGCATCTAATTGTAAGCTAGCGGGTGAATTGTTAGAGTTAGAATTTCCAAGATTGCATGTCACCAACTGCCAATGCCATTGCCTGGACCTGTTGCAAAAGAATTAGTTCTTACAGCACACTTGGTTCAAAGATCCCATTCAAAAAGCACGTTGTCTTGTGCAGTTCATCACCAAAAAGCTGGCAATTGATGCCATTTATAAGTCATTGCGTCAGAAGGCCCTAGCACTCATGAATCCTGGCCAGACCCGATTTGGTTTTAATTAGATTTGTCTTGAAAGAGTGCTTAGGTGTCGTGATCGGATTATCTCCATCTTCAATCATTACGGACTTCTTTGAATGGGAGGGGAGGCAGAAAGACAAGAATACATCCAAACACCGACAGCAAGACGCTGTCCTTCGAGAAATGCTTTGGCGGGAGACATTTTGGAAAGGCGTAAAGAATATTGTGAGGTGCATGCAACTTGTTTGTCATGCCATCAAAACCCTTGATTCTTCGAAGACAAGCACTGACAAAGGCCATCTACTCGTAAAGATGCTCCTAGCTAGAATCCCTTAAATTCCAGTAAATGCGGCATGTGCACAAGAGCCCACCTGGCTGTGGAGGCTATGATGTGATTGAGCACCAGATAACGGGTACCATGATGAAGTGAGGGTGGAGCCATGCTGAGCGTGGCTACTAGGGTTCCTACATTGTGCTAGACTTATAGTCGGTTACCATATGTGGGCCGGGTATGGGTCTAACACCTCCTGGGTCGCAGGGCGGGTCCCGAAAGGACATCCTTGGCTCGATAGGTGCATTGTTCTGGCCTACGGATTTTGAGGGGTTTAAGTCGGGTACGGATGCGGGGGTCACTGAGGTGGCACGTATCCTCTAGCACACCCAGGGATTCATTGTGTCTGGGGAAGGGATGCCTCCCTAACCTGCCTCATCGAACCCGGGAGATGTAATTCGGAGTAGTATCATAGGGTGAGTCCATGAGATTACGTCTCCGGAAGGCTACAATCACGCCATAGCATGTTTCAGCCTATCTACAAATTTTGCATAGGAGGGGCGTATGGAGTGGACTACCCTAGCCATTGTTCTATGCCAGCCAATGCCATTGTCATGACTCTTTCTGTTGATATCTGGAGGCCTTGACCGCCAGTTGCCCTCCCCTTGGAGTCTAAGCCCAGGGTAGAACCCTCATTTTATGATGCATTTTCATATGTTATGTTGGTATTATGTTGATGTTGCCTTTGATGATGGATAAGCCACCCTTTGAGGTGATATATTATTATGTATATTGTTGCTAGGTGCTAACATATATGTACGCTTCTGCTATATGGGATTTCCATAGAAGGCTGGGACGAATGACACCGTTGTGTCCTTCACCTGGACACTTGCCCATCACAAGTGGTCCGAGTCAGACGGAGGGCCTTCTCGTGGTGATGGAGTCGCCATGGGAGGGAAATTTCCCGTATTTATATGATGGGAGCATCGTATAGGTTCGGGGAGTGTCATAGATATCCATAAGGCATGTGCAGATACTTTACAATCATTTTCCAATTTCACCTAAAAATCAAATCCCAAACTCAATAATACATGTTGGATGTGACGCTCCCCGAATCTATACGATGCTCCCATCGTATTCTATGGTGATTCGATGACCAAGGAAAAGCCCTCCATCTAGCTCGGACCACTCATGATGGCCAAATGTCCGAGTGAAGGACACAGAGGTGTCATTCATCCCATGCCGTCTCTGGGATATCCTATGACAGAAGCATATGTACATGTTAGCACTAGCAACAATACATATAAAAAAGATACCACCACGAAGGGTGACCTATTCATCATCAAGGCAACATCAACACAATATTAACCATCCGTCCCTCCTGTGCACACTTTGCAGATTAGGCTGAAACATGCTATGGCATTATTGTAGCCTTCTAGAGATGTAATCTCATGGAATCACTATATGAGACTACTCCAAGTTGCATCTCCCCAGTCTGGTGGGGCAGGAAAGGGACGAGTCCCTTTTCGGAGCACAATGGTTCCATGGGTGGCTAGAGGATCATGCTACGCACGCCCATACCCGACTTTAACCCCACAAAATGCATAGAATGAGCTCACCTGTACCTCCTGAGCCCAGGATGTCCTATGGGACAACGTCTACAATGCAGGGGGTGTTAGATCTATACCTGGCCCACAATAGTGGCCGACTATAAGTCTAGCACACTAAGGGAGCCTGACGATCAATAAGGCTCCACTTTCATATCACTATTGTGTCTGCTGTCTGGTGCTCAATCACATCATAACCTCCACAGCCAGGTGGGCTCTTGTGCACAGGCCGCATTTATTGAGATTTATGAGATTCTAGCTAGAAACATCTCTATTTTTACTAGCCTTTAGGTCTTTACACTCCCTTATCCCACTAGCACAAGAGATGGTGCAAAGGAACTACTATAATTCATAAATCCATTCATAACTTCAAATAGAACATCAATATAAGATTACACGTTTCCACTTCAACCGGTAGACTCACAGCTATTGTATAAAATTGGCTTAGCCAAAAATTAGGGCAACTGAAGATCCATTTGTGTTGTCCAGGTTTTGCAGATTAGACAGATTTCCTCGGATTGATGTGTTTAATGCTAAACATCACCATGAATTCAAGGTCTAAATTTCCTCATTTGTGATTGAAATCTTCTGGGTCTCTTTCGAGTTTGAGAATTGCTTTGGATGATTTCGGTATGGATCTTTTATTCAATAAAGACAAGACCTACGTGATGTCCTCTGAGTTTTTTGTAGTTGCAAGCATTTGGTCTCTTTGATTCGCTTCAAATGTTGCAGGCTCCATCCCAATCTTCATCTCTACAACACTATAGCAGCAAAATTGCTTACAGTTTCATCTATGGAAAATGAGGCGGTTAATTACTATAACCTGATCCGAACTGCGACTTCAAAGAATCAACTCTTGCTTCTATTTGAGATTCTGACATATGGATTACTTCAGCAGTTTGGATAGTATTAAGCATGCAGATTTTGCATGTGTTGAGTCGTTTGCTGCAAATTTATTGGTACATGTTTCTGATCCTCAACACAGAGAATAAAGATATTAGGTGTAACCTAAATGTTTGCTCGAATGCCAAATTGCCATGTTTGCTACATTTATTAAATCCTTTAAGGTTATTCATAAGGCTAGGGAGAATAACAGGATAGAAAAGGACATGATAGAACAAATGGAATTTAATATATATTCACAGGGCTATCGAGGATGGCAGGATCGAATAGGACATGATAGAACTAAAATTCATATGCAGGTAAGATGTATTTCTTGATGTTAAACATTCGTTTTCTTCGTAAGATGCATTTTTTGATGTTGGTTTTTAACCTTTGTGGATCTGATGGTTTTTTTCGTATCTGCAACATGGTGCTATATACTACACAGGCACAAAAACTTCATAGGAACTTGGACACCTATGTATGCACAGCACCAAATGTAGAATTTCTTACAGTATATAGTAAAGATCATGGAAAAAACATAATTGTAATTTGCAGAAAGTGTTGCAGTGACATATATGTTGTTGCAGGCATGTACTATGTATTTATATGTCGTTGCGTATTCATAGAATTTGGTGTAAGGTTTGCATTGTTTAGAAGCTAGACCATAATTTGTTAGAAAGTGATTAAGTCCTCTTTTAAGCTGCTCTATCTTACTGCCCATGCAAGATACTTTTCCGGCTCCATTCCATCATTCTGTTGGGTGCCCAGACTTGATTACATAGGATTCCTTCTCCTGGAGATGCATCTAAAGATAACACATTGGTCATTATATAGGCAGTCCACGTCGTCTTGCACCTCTGCCATGTCTTCCTGAAACACATCATCCCGAAGTATCATATATGGATCTATTGCACGCTCGGGAAGAATAAATTCAAACTCCCTCAAAGATCGTCCAACAAAGTTCATATGATCTTTAACATCTAGAAGTGCCATATCAAGAATCTGATCACACCCTTGCACACTTTGATCCTCTGCAATTCTTCATGCCTCATGCAAGAAGTCATCGACTATAGAAAGCTTTACTTCTTCGCATAGTTGTAGCGGATTCGATGGCCCATAATTTAGAAGGATCATGGCGAACATGTGCCGCAATTGTAGTGGCATGTCCATGTTGCTGCTTCCGGACGAGACTCGAGCCATTATGTGTCATCTCGAAGCAACCCACAATGAATGCAAGCTTCTACAACTTCCCATAAAGAACGTAAATCTTCAAAGCTAATTGCACCAATCACGCGGGCTTATAGATAGTGCCACTCTCCTTCTTACAGATTAATAAAGTACATGCGTCCAATTGTGGGAAACTTGTGGTTGTTGGATCTCTTGTTCCATGTCCTACTGGGTTTATCATAGGTAAACTTGTTAGGAAAATCATGGTAGAGCAATTGAATAGCCTCTCTATCTCCAAATGAATTCATCTCGAAAAAAGCTGTCAATGTTGTCCCATTATTCTTACTTCTTATAGTGTCCACGCTCATACCTTCTCGATAGTATACATATTGTTGCATTGGGAGATGCACA
The DNA here is from genome assembly GCA_021234155.1 of Isoetes taiwanensis. Lineage (NCBI taxonomy): Eukaryota > Viridiplantae > Streptophyta > Lycopodiopsida > Isoetales > Isoetaceae > Isoetes > Isoetes taiwanensis. The sequence continues at coordinate 19,263,591 of JAJEKV010000023.1, read as the reverse complement.
ACCAGCCCAGTGATATGAGGATACTATTGTTCTATTTCATATGAAAGAATTCTCCATGATGCCTCAGAAGCTTAGAAGTAGCGTGCATTCAAGAATTGCTCAATCTCATCATGATTTATAGTGGGTGCCCTGCTAGTAGATGCACCATCACTCGCTACTTCTAAGTTCGCATTGATCATATCTGACCCTTTATAGACAGATTTATACAGATATTTAACGGGAACCTTGGCGTCTGACCAAGCCCAAGACTTTTAGCCTGAACATGGCCAACACTCTTACTCGACTCGATGGCTACTCGGGACAGTTGCCTATTGGGTTGATGCTTTCTGCCAAAGCCTTAAGAAAGGATCACAAGGTGGTGACTGGACGAGGGGGAAAAGGGACTTGGACCCTTAACCGATTTAGACTTTTCATATAACCTTTGGCTTATTCTTCTACATGTTTTAGTTTTAGCAACTGCATTATCCTTGAAAACAAAATGTAGCTCAACCAAATTTCTAATTTTCTACATGCCAATAATTATCTAGAACGAAATGATATTTTGACATGCTAAGTTGTTTTTAATCCTTTTTTACATTGTCAAGAAAGCTTCATAGTTGGCATATTTTACTCATATATAACAGAGGCAACATAGAATACTTAGAAGCAAGACAACATGCTCCCTAACACTAAAAGAGAAGAAGAAGATAAAATATACAGCCTAAAATCCATAGAACATATGGAAGGCATGCACTTCCATTGTCCTAAAAAAAGGTCTCACTTTCCAGTTTTGGCAACATTGTTCTTAAATATGCATTTGGTTGTCACAGTACAATGTCCCCCCATTCCAGTCAATGTCCCAGAAAGCACCATGTGGTGATCTAGATGTTTACCACCACTCCAATCAATGTCTCGGATTGCACTATGTGGCAATCTAGATGTTTACAATTTCATAAATATGAACCCTACAATTAGATTATTTGGTAATATTTGTTGCTTGATATATTCAGCTACAATTTTAATAAATGCAATTCCAATGTTGGAATGGCTTGATCAATGAGATTTCTTCATAAATGTTGGGTGCATAACTTTGCATTTTGTTCATCTTGAGTTCTTTATGTGGCATGTTTTTTCTTTGTATTTTAGCCACACGGATGCTATTTAAAGCCTTCAAGCAGTCCAAGTCAAAATAATGACAAAGCTACAAGTCAAAACAATGAAAATTAATATATCTCATTGATCTATAGAGTAGGTTTCCTTGACAAATTTGGGTTGCATAAATATGGCTTGCACGAAAGCAAATGGTATTTTATTTGTTTGATATTCTTTGCCTGTCATCTCAATCAATTGAGTTATATATGAGACATTGACATTTCCAAGTCAAGACCCTCAGGCGAGTTTACTCTCATCATAAGGTACATCCACAAGTATGCAATAGATCGGAATCATCAAAGTCTTGGGAGATATATGATCGAGTTATTGCAGTAGATTTCCAAACCAATTTTATATTTTAGTTGTAATTGCAAATATGTCTCATTGGTTGTGATATATATCTATTTCTTAATGGAGGTATGGGGGTAATAACATATCTATAGGTGTATATTCTTTCTTTGAACATATCCCTAGACCCGTTGTGAATCTGTATTGGATCAAATGGTAGCAATATTGCACAACGATATCTACAGAGTTGAGCATGCTACTATGTCTGCAAACATTATATAGGATTGAACTTATACAATGATGATTATAATATTGAACATGCAGTAAGTCTGCAGACATAAATGTAAAACGTAATTTGTCTACTTAATATTTGTGTAACAATGTAGAATAGTGCAAAAAAGTGCCAATTATGAATCAAGGTTCAACTCCTCCCTACTCTTATTTGAGCCCCTTCAAGGGCTGATTTGGAGATATCATATCGAGGTTCAGCTCCACTCTAATTTGTTCTTGAGGAAGGCCCCTTTCTTTCATGTTACAACTTTTCGCTATTAATATTTAGGTTCTTCGAGCGACTTGTTAGGTTTCCATTGTCACAAAGACAAATGCAAATATTTATTATGGTATCCAAACCAATTATCTATCGCCCGAAATGCAAATCGAAACATTTATTGCAGGTTCCAATTAAATGGTAAATGCAAAGCAAACTATTATTTCAAGTGATCCAAGGATGGAAAAAATATGCTGCAAATGATTATATTCATCTATTAATGTGGAATATGTAGTAGGCAATATAGATGCCTAAACCTCTAAATTTAGGAATGGATGAAGTTCGATGAAGTTCTCTATGCATGTGATGTCAATTTATTAAAACAATAGTAGTTTGTACACTTTCAAAGCAACTCTAAATCTTGTGGTTTGTGCATATTTTAAAACGACACATTACTATCCCAAGTCTTTACGAACAATCACATGGAATGCCCACCAAAGTTCCATACACCAACTTTAACTACTCATCGTCTGAATATTATACCAGAGCTTTGGACTGACAAGCATGATCTATCTATAATATGCAGCTAATATAAGATTACTATCGGCTCCATGCAACAATTTAAGAGACATAAAGCATCAAATTTATCCGCAATCTGTTGGTTATACCAAATTTTCAATGAAACATGTACATTTCTCATGTTAAAATGCCTGAAATCAGGGAACTTTTTATGATACAAAGCAGAAAAGAATTGGCTTACATTGCTTGCCATGTTAAGCAAGAGATGACCAATTGCATCCAGCAGTATAGTCCCTTCAGAGTCATTGATGATCTCAAATCATCCCTATGGTTTGTCCATAGAGAAAGAATAAAAAATGTTGCCGGTACCAGCCAATCGTCAGTCTCATGGGCCCCTAAACTAACTCGAATGGGGCAAATTGAATGGTGTAATGTATGCTCCCATCTGTCCAATTCCAAAATATACACCACTGATCCTACCATCCTTCAAAAAATTTATGGAACGTAATTATTCCACATCTAAATCTGGGAGCCACTATTCCAAATGACTTCAATCATTCTTAATCTACTTCCAGTATTCAGTTTTCCAACACCAAATGTAGTATAAAAACAGCTTAGCCTCCCCTTAGTATCCTTTAAACACTGCACAGTCCCTACTTTTTTTCTTCAATAACTGTTCTAACAACACCCTCATTTTTCCTGGTTAGCTTAAGAGCTTTGTCAGTGATCACCCCAACATTAGAAAAATTGACCTCCATATTTAAGGATGGTCCCTTAATTTTCAAACGGCTCACCTTTCCTGCACCTGAATTAAAGGAAGAACACGCATCTGTATGCAGCAAAGACGACTCTTTTGTTCGTCTTTGCAAAGAATCTTGGTTAGAAGTTACTTCACGCATCTCTTCACTACTACCTTGAACCGCTGAGTTGTCCCCTTTCTGAACCTCTCCATTGTACTTGCTATTCCTACCTTCTTCTAATGCAGGCGATCTGCAAATTCTTTTTAGTTGCTGCCCTTGTGCCTTGCTACTGCCAGATTCTGCATGCCCAGCAACCCTTTTGTTTACCTGCACACTACATGCAACGTCTGGAGAAACCTTTTTTCTTTGAGAATTGATATTAGGCACCTCGGCACATGATCCTTCTGTACTAAGTTTAGAGGTCCCTTTAGAAAACTCTGCATTACATTTTCCAAAAGTACTCTGAAGAATTGCTTCAAGCTTCACTACAAGTTGGGAAGGGAGGACTTGTTTCAGGCGTTGGCATTCCTGTCATATGGGAACACCATGGCAATTAATTAACGGACATATCTGCTCAGGTGGCAGCAAACAATAGCAATAAATGTACCAACTTACCTCAAAGGTTAAGGCCATTTGTTTAATCCTCTTCGCTAAGGGATCACCAGCAGATGGTAATTCAATGTGCACAACCCTCAAATCAAATCCTTGTTTGTGTGCACGAGACTTCCAGCGTAGCATAACCTGCGTATCATCATATGTAATATTTTAACCTTGAAAAGTAGACTATACAGACAGCCAAGGAGAAAAGCCGATATCAAGAAAGGCAAACCTCGCTTAAAGTCCCTGGCACTTTGAGACCTTGAACAATGCTCCTAAGAGGCAACACGGCTTTCCCGTCAGTTGTATGTAACAAGTTTGGCTTACTGCCTCTGCCACTTTCAGACTGACATGAAGTAGCATGATTACTCTCTGGTACATGCAATGTTACGTTTGGTTCAGAATTAGTCAACCTTGCTTGTTCTATTCGTCTACGCTTCATTGTGCCATCTAATCGACTCTCAGATGCACTTTCAGATACGAGTCTTCTTTTCAGTACTTGGGATGGTAATGTTGAGATCACAGCAACTGGCTTCTTTGCTGGCATGGAGCGTATTGCCAGACCAGACCTATGAGGTTTCACTGAAGTTGTACCCATGGACAATTTTTTTTCCTGCAGGTAATTTGTCAGTTGAGGGAAAAGACAAGGACTTGCTACTTAATGCACATGAAATGAGATCAAGCTTACATTCTCTAGCATTCCTAAGTCATTGCTTTCACGAACTACTTTGCCGTCCTTTAAACAAAACTGCAGACAAAGCCCCCCTCTTTTTGTATCCTGAGATGGACTACCAATGACAGTGCGGTCTTCCACATCCTTAAATGCATCTAAGGACGGAGTATCAGCATCTACAAATGGGATATAGGAATGATAATCTTCACACTCGAACAAGTCCTCTTCCAGTACAGGCATCTTTAAAGACATGCCATCGTTCACAAACAGCTCCGCTCTTAATTGTCCCATTGCTGCCCCGTCATATAGCTTATGTGCTAGATCTTCCATCTCTTTTATCTCAGAGTTCAAAACTATATGCCGCACAGATAAACATGGGCATCTCCGATTTTCAGAAGCTGCAGAATGCAATAATGAGATGACATTTTCAAGGAAAACGAGCTGGATTTAAAAACAATTTAAGTGATGAGGAATACCATGATTAAGGCAGATAGGTTCGGGGTTGCATCGGCACATGATAAACGCAACATAGCACATATGCTTGCAGAGAGAGCAAGTCACATTCCCAGAATAATCTGGCAAACGTGATATACTTGCTCCTAGCCCTTTCAAGTACCATCTAACCTGGTGCTGAAACTTCATGAGAGTTACATATGAGAATTTTATGGATTTCTGAAGGGCATGATGGCTTGATTGATCAGGATTTAGCAAGTGTCTTGCTTCCTTGCACAGAAGCTCCTCATGAGGAAGAAGTGGCATTCTTTTAAGAAGGGAATACCTACGACACGCCGCAGAACCATAGGAAAACCAATCTGCCATTGCAAAATTCACAGCCTCGCCACAATTAAAGCCTGACCATAACAAAATGATGCATTTTAGCTGGGTTGTAAAAATACACCTCGTTAGAAAAAACTAGAAATATAATATACTAACCATGACTAAACCCCGCATGATAAGATCGCGGAAAAGTAATCACAAATTCCCCTGGTGCTTGAACAGCTCTATAAACAGGTACTCCGCCCTTCAACAGAAGATTCGGAGGAAACATTGTTGTCTTGCCAATTAGTAAATCATAAGCTGTCCCATCCCCATTCTCAGACAACAAATCCGCATCATACACAGTTTCCTTCACTACCTCCTCAAAAGCTGGTGCAGCATCGCCAGGGACACCGTACCATGTTTTTGATGCACCACAATGATGATAATTTATGCTGCATGAACCAAAATAATCAGCTTCCAGCTTTCAAAATTTCCCATACAAAGATATCTTTAAAATACCTGTACAAGTAGTGATCCTCCACGTGCCATGCAAATGTGCTAAAGAGCATTCCAATGTAAAGCATGGGTTCTGTTACACCCTGCTCAAATCAGAAAACATAAATTAGGCTAGTTTCAAACTGAATCCTTGAGTACGCAGGACAGTGCAAATACCGGAATATCATTTTCTAGTAATCGAAGCGTGGAATTTGAAAGACGAGAAAAAACCTGCAATATTTGACAACTTAGATATCATTTGCAACAGGTAGCTGCAGGTGATGACCTACTCTGTACCTTTAAATTCCATTTGCTACTAGCCAAAGGATCACTTGAACACTTTGAAAAGGCACTCCCATCCACATCGCTGGCATATTCAATGCTTGTAGACTTGTCCGAACACATCTCTTTCCAAAATTCGGTCTCAACAAATGCTTCTGGTAAAACAGCAGAACTAGAGAACTTGCGGACATAGAACTTATTTGCTACCTTCTCAAACTCATTGAATGTATATCGTCTGCAATGGTTTATAAAGACCGACCAATAAATGAGATTTAACATGAACTGTCAGGAGGACTAAATTAAATTGACTTATACTTACTGTGCACTCATAAGAAAAGTCATTTTATCCTTTGCATCCCAATTCGAAAGCCTCATTGGTTGAACACGAGTAGTAAATTTAAAAGAGGGATTTTCCTTGACGAGTACACGTCCAGCAGGTACTGTTGGCATTATTGGTGAGACTATTTTACAAATACCTGTAAGAAACCATACTATCTCTTAGCTGAGCAGTACCACTGCCTCAACAACATCTACCATGTTAAGCAAAAGGAAAAAACAGCCAATCCATAACATTGAAAACCAAAAAATATTACCATATTTTGAAGCTTCTGGAGCGATTTTGCATATATAAGTAAAAGGATCTTTAAAATCTTCAAGAGATGGATAGAAAACTGGACATGATGGAACATTTTTTATCCAAGTCATGTCTAGATCGCCATACTTTTTGGGTTTGCCCTTATATGATCCAATGCTTACACATGCATCTTCATCCAATAGTTTTATTCCATTTAAGAACGCTGCCCTTTGCTCTTGAAGTTTAAGAGCATCTCCACCACTTCTAGCCATTACAATTTTGAATTAGAATAGTCACCTCTGGAATCAAAACGCACTTGTCAGAATAAATTGTTTACAACTCTCCGAAATTCCATATGCTAACTCTATCAACATCACTGTAACAATTCAAACAAATGCAAATCTTAGAACAATAAAATGTTCTCTATACTCTCTGTTTGCTTTTCAATTGAAACATTTCAAACGTTAGATCCATCATATTGTACGTTTTGAGAACAGTGCAAATGTTGAAAACACGGCTTGCACCTCATATTGGCATTTGTCTTTGTTTCTTGTTCAGAGCACTAACAGTCTCAACACCTATTGTAGAATACAGTTTGCCATGTTTGTAGAAATTTGAGATGATGAATTTCACCTCATAAATTGACTGTTCAACATTAATAACGTAGACCCTATTATCCTTGTAAAACTTGGATACGTTTTGACCGGGAAAACATTTTGCCAGAGTAGTTCAGCCGTATCTTCTTTTCGTTCAGCAGGCATACGCCAGCACAAATTTGCTTCAAGGTGGGAGGGTGATCTCAAGAATTAAGAACCAAAAGGGAAAACAGGAAAAGAATGCAATGCCTTACTTGATTCTTGACAAGAACTTCCGAAGTGGTTCGCATTCCGATCACAACCAAAAACAACCTTCACGGGGGCTCCAGAAGCCAGAATTCTGACCCTTTACGGAATTAACACAGAACCCGAAAGCCTAAAACTGAATCTTGCGGGCCCAACTCAAAGTACTGCCTAGTCACAAGCTATCTGAATCCGGCGCCAAAATCCATACTCAACACGGAAATTCCATGGAGCTATCTCGTCCTACCACATGCCAGACTGCAAAATCTGCCAACGCCGTCTGGAGCCAACTAAAACAGTGCGGCTAATCCGAAGGCAATAAATTGAAGCAAGCCCAATTAAGAAACAGGGGAAATAGATAGAAATTGGTTGAAATCAAGCGGCGAAGGCTGTGATCTGCCTACAACAGCGGCCATGGCAATGGGTAGGGCGAAGAAAGAAGGGCGGCACGCCGGAACTCCTTGATTTCTGCCAGGCTCTCTCTCTAGGAACGCCAAGAAAACGGAGAAAACCTTTTTAGAGAGAGAAAGGGCCAAAAAAGGGCAGTGTGGCAAAAAAATACTCTAAAAACGGCGCATGCATCAGATGTGAAAGAAATGGTCTAATAATGGAAAAAACAAAACGTATCGGCCGTTCGCCCCACTGCCACGCGTCCATGTGAACCATTGCCCGTCACTGTAACCAGCAGTTATGGGTAACCTAACTGCCCGGGCAGGTTGGTCACATGTTCGCGCCCTTTTGTAACTGCCGACGTGGCAGGTACGCGCTGCGTGGACTTTTTGTTCTGACGTAAGCCCTTCAACGCGGGAGGTTCTAACGGGTGAGATCTTGCCACGTTGACGGTCTAGATTGAGTCGAGATCCCGTGAGACGCGTCCTAAGGTTGGGATATTGTTGTTGGATGGATGGTGTTGGTGGTCCATTTTCATGAGTTCATTTCCTATGACTGAGGGAAAGGCGGAAATTGAAATTCTCGAACACTCTGTCTAGCCTAGGTTTGACCTCTGCATAGGTAAGTAGCCTCTGTGGTTGCTATGGCTTTTGTTGGATTCTTGCCTGATTAATTGCCCTTCATCGATCTATATTTGACTCAATCAAACTTGGTTTAGGGGCAACTTACATGTAGAGTCATCGCCATCGCCATCACCATCGTGCAAAATGGTCGCCGTTTTTCAGGACCATCAAGAACTGTCACGAACTTTCCTTCAACCTAACTGGGCAAAACAGGGTTCGTGACGATGACTCTACATGTGAAGCGCCCCTAAGGCTCCTTCGAATGACATGGAGACCCTTTCCCATCCCCGACAATCTTTATCCACAACCCAAAACCTACAACCAAGGATGTTAGATTGGTTTCCTAACTATTCTAGACATAGATTGGATATAAATTAAGGTTTGTTCCCCAATCAAGTGATTCATTAAGGAAATATATGCTAGATTAGTATCCCAATGCTCCAAGTAAAAGTCGTAAGCACATAACATGTGAGATGGAGAGAAAAATCATGTCTGAGACGCACTGTGGCACATAAAGAACTCTTAAGGAAAGCATGAGTTAAAGCAGATGAGGGATGCAAGGTGTTGAATCTTATGGGCCCTAGTACCCATTGTGTTATGATTTCGGTACTGACAATTCCCATAAAATATTGGAGGCACAACTCACTCCAATCATCATCACTTAATGTCCTATAGACTGGGTGACTCAGTCTAAAAACCCCCGCAGAAATGGGATCAAGGTGGTGATGATGATTGGAGTGAGATTAGAGTCCTAATGCCCTGTAGACTTGGTTACTCAATCTGAAGTTCTCTTAAATGGTGTCAAGGACCTCTAATTGTAAATTCTAACATAATTGAAATTCAGGGACCCTTTATTCCATTGATCAAAAAGAAAATGAATTTGGCTCAACAAACCTACACTGCTGACTCGATGTGCAACTATGATACCCCATTCTTCGATTTCGATTGGCTCTGCTACTTGTACCTTTAACCTAAAGCACCTTGCCAATATGTGGTTAGTTTTAAGTTGTCCTTGTTGGAACCACCAACATCTTTCGCGTATGCTTAATGGCACTGTACAGTATTCACGCTAAATCTGTCGCCTCCTTTTAAGTTGTTTTTATGATTGGAACCAACACAACACCCTGCCCTTTTCTTATGTGCTTTTTATTCTCTTTGTGTCACCATCTATCTATATGGGCTTTCATTGATGGTGAGATTTTGTTAGTCAATAGAGGACAAATAAGTTAGTAAACCTTCTATCTTTGTCATGTTATGTGACTTTTCTAAAAGCACTATGGATAGAAACTTCCATCGAGTACAAAGGATATTACACCAAAGTTATGACAATGTCAATCATAAATTCATTTTCAAAAGATGTCTCAAATAATATGCCATGTTTAAATTGCCATTGTCGTATGGCATTAGTAGGGCCGCGATTATTGAAAGAAAGTGCACCTATGATTGTGGATGAATTTTGCAATGGCCACATAGTATTGGGGATGGTCATTGGGATGGCAATGGACTACTATACATAGCATCGAGTGGGCCAAGGGACAGTGTAGAGGAGAGGACGTAGAATGAATGAAATGTGTGTATTATCACGTCTCCTGTCTACTGAGACCACAGGTTTATCGAACATCGAAGGAAATATTCACATTATCTGTTAAATCAAATGTGCCTGCAAATAATAGGCAACTCTTGTTGTAACTTTTCAACAATGAAGTTAATATCACGACCATGGGAAATTAAGTTCATTCAAACAATCCAATTTTCATGGAATTTTCTAATTAAATATTAATTGAGTGTCAATGTTCATGGATCTAATTAGTCTACATTTGGACTTATGCCAGGAATTATGTTATACATGTTGCACAATGGCACATCTCTTAATATAGTGAATAAGGACCCATACTCAGCCTGACAGGTTCATGCAATTCTTTCTTAAGCCCACACATGCTGCTTCTCATGATTCTTTCGTCTCTGGGATGACTTCAATCTCACAGAAGATACAAGCATCGTTGTTTTGCTTGATCCTCCCGTCAATATGGTCCAAGTTGCACCTGCATAATACAATGTCAATGCATCTATGTCATCGACTTCAGCTATTGTACTGTCACTCCAGGAGGTACCCACCTCACCAGTGCATCTCAATCGACCACTTCAAACTTCCCCGACCTAATTGCCTTTGTTCTATGAAACACGAGAACAAGAATGTCATTCAATTCTCCAGCCAATACTACATAAGGTGGAAGAGACTAAGGTTGTTCCACACATTCAGACACCTGCAAATGATGTAACTTGGGTATAAATCAACCAACATACCTTGCATCGAGACTTTATTCGAACTTTAAAAGGGTAGTCATAGACTTATTCAAAAAATATAATCATGTATTGCCTTGGAGCTACAAAGAATTAGAGGGTAAAAGTATGCTGGTGGGTTGCAAATAAACGGGACTCTAACATCCAGCACCAGCATCCTTCACCTAATTTTTTCCTAACCTTGTTGCTTCATTTAGCCCTGCATGTTTTTAGTCCTTACCTGATTACCACCTACAGTGATAAATGCAACCCCCAAAAAATTGACACAAAAAAAAAAAAAAAAAAAAAAAAAAAAAAAAAAACTTTCAAATTTGTATTTGCGAAATGTTCTTCCCTAATTTTCTCTATTCTAGCCAAAACCTCCCTGAAGAAAACTTGCCAAATTCTACATTCTATTCCAGCATTCTCGAAAATAGATACAATATGGACAAGAAGGTGATTGATCCTCTGGCTCATGCAGTATTTGTAACAGATGCCATGTGCAGAGTAAGCAAAATGCTTTGCCAAAATTTTAATGGATCTAGGGTGCTCTATTTCTTTGTTTTTCTTGCTTTCTTATAGCCCAGAAGGAACGTGCCCTTAAGACCAGACCTGACTGATTGCTGAACAGAAGAATACTTCCATGCTTATGCAGGTCTCCCAAACGAGGGGGTTCATCCCTCTTATTTTTGAACTAGTGTTATTTCTGCCGCAGAGTATAATGAAGTTTGTGATATCAATGGCGTCATTCCCAACAAAACTTCCACGGGCAAGGTAAGATCAGAGCATGAAGAAATACTAATTGAATTGCTGAGCAAGATATATCCTGATGGATTGAATAATCGAGAAATAAAGGATACAGTTTTCTGTCATTTTGCATTCAACAATCATAGAACTTCTGCCATAAAAACTTGACAAAAGCTTCATGAGGCTTCGCTATGTTGGTAAGCTTATGTGTGGTGGCAGCATACTTGACCATAGACGGTGACATCATGATCCTGTAAAGCAGCCCAATTTAAAGAACGAGTGCATCGAGGCAGTTGAAATACATGTGCCAAAAGACTCTGGTTGAGGGTGATGCGGGTATGATCCACCATCGTTTGGTATCCAGCGCCTTCTTTACTAAATGAGCAACAAACTGCCGAAGCTGCGCCGGATTTGGAACAGGGACTTCTTGTTTTACGAAATCAAGCAACTCCGCCCTTGCAGCGACTTCGCGACTGACGCCTTCAAGAGCTTCCCGAACAGTGGCTGTGGAAAAAATCACTGATGAAAAAAGTTCAAGATCCATGGGCGCAGTGGTTTAGACGTGGGTAACTTTGGGGAAGCAGCCATGGCGATTGAAGGAAAGAGTTGGAGAGCGGAAGACAAAGAGCAGATAAATTTTTTGGAACTTTAGGGTTTGCGTCTCTTCAGCAAAGTATAGGCAGGTCCAAAAGTAGAATCTGAGCCGTTGAGAGTGCCAGATGGCAGCATAGAGGAAAGAAGGATCCAGAAACAAAATTTTGACTAAGTCCCAGAAAGCCAACTGAGAGAAAATCAATGGTGGAGGTGGACAGGAATGAACAGTGCGATGGGACATCATGGTGGTATATGAATAATGATTTAACACAGCCGTGGTTTATTTTGGCGTAATTAAGAAAGGCAACTCGAGAGTCCGAACATTTAAATAAAGGTAGTGGCAGAAGCAGCAGGCAAGAGAGAAGGTACCGCTACTAGATTTGCGGCGAGATATGAATTGGAATGTACCCCGGATATGGACAGGTCAGCAAAAAGTGATTGCGCCACCGTGGCATGCAAGAGTCGGTAGGGCTATATAAGACAAACAAGGAGTGAAGTGAGAACACTACCAATTGCGACAATGGAGGTGGTAAACACCATGCCGAAGAATTGCCTTGAATGGCTTACCTGCCGCATGAATGACCTTGATTTTTGAAAGATGAAGAACCGTGGGATTTCCATGGATGGCTGGCTGTCTGCTTCGGCGGATAATCCTGACCCCATGTCCAACTATTAGGACGTGATACTGCACCGGTGTTATGATCTGGAGCAGGGTTATATAATCCTACATGCCTGTGTTGCTTTCCACGCGGAGTAGCCGGAAATTTAGAATAGGATTTTGTGCATAGAGTAAGGGCGATGCCCCCTGCGATTAAGTAAGGGTTATGCCCAATCTTTGTGTAATCTGACTCTTTTTGTGAATATAATATAAGCCAATTACTCAATCATGCGCATCTGTGTCTTCAGTTGTTGTCTGTGTTTCTGTTGTTGGAGATCATGTCATGATGTTGCATGACAATTATGAAGCTCACTGAAGTTGAATAACAAAAGAATTGAATTGAAGTTATACAAGGTTGAATCGAAAGAGGCAAACTCAATGGTTTAACCTTAAAGGGGAGTTTTAATGGTTTAACCTTATCGGTTAAATCGTTCATCTTATATTTGCCTTTAGAAGGCTTTAAACCTTAATGGTTTAGTAAATAAACATGCATGTATATTTTGAGTTCTATTTTGAGTTGGTCTCGATGATTCGAGCCAGCTCAACCTCATTCCGATCGGTCCTGCAAGACCGACGGACCCCTGTGAATTTATCCTGCAGTTGCAGAGTGGTCTGGCATCCATTGGTGCCGGATCCGACCTAAGACAAGAAGCAAAGGTTGAAGATAGACAATATGAATTAGCAGTCAAAGAATGAACAGTGAATTGGTCAATGCTAGTTGCTACAGTGTTTCTTATGATTATTACTCAATGGTTCATGATATTATAAGTTGCTCGATGCTTCCTATTAAGTAAACATGTGCTAAATGCTTGTTCTATCTAAATGATCATTACTCTTAAGTTGATATTGTCCTAGCAAAATGATCAACTAACAATTATATCTGACTTCATTTGGTATCAAAGCACAGTTCCATAATGGCAAGCACATTGGGAGCAACACTTTTGAGTGGCATAGATGTGTATAAAGGAGGTTCTGGCTTTCAAGTTTGGAAGGAGAACATTGAAGAAGTATCGAGAGTAGAAGGTTTATGTGAGATCATAGAGGAGGAAGAATCTGGTACTGTGATCAGTCCAGCAAATAGCAAGGGGAAAACTTATGCTAGTCAAATGCTTCAAACAAGTTTTTGGAAGTTTTTTTTTTTGAGTGAATGGGGTTTTTTTCATTAATTATAGAAAAAGGTACAACATAGTGAGTGAGCCTTTATAAGTAGGCTACTCATGATAAAGCATGCAATTAAATATAAATTAAGTAGGTGCTATGCTAAGCACATAGCAATGTTGTCTGTAGACAAAAATATTAGTCAACCATATTAGTAGTCGAAGAATGTGTTGTGCTGCAACTAAGAGATCCCATATACAGTGAGGTTCAATGTTGAAAATGTCGAGCAGCATATGTGCAGACAAGTCTAAGACCAATTCCTGCAGAAATGGTTTAGATGCTAATGAAATGCAGAAGGTATTTGCAGATCTATTTCAAGCCAAAAGAGTGAGGTGCAGGTCAATGATTGGGAAGAATAGGATGATTTGTTTGAAAGTGGTAGGAGCTTAGGAATTCAAAGTGAGCCCGAAAATTAGGCTGAAGTATGAGAGTGTTGCCATTTCCCCAGTTTAGCTCAGTAATTAGCCTATCAGCATTGGTAGTGGACATCAAAATAATTAGAGTGCCATATGCATCTGCCAGACCCCTGTGATGGTAATAGCATTCCCTGTAGTACTCGAACTGTTGATCTGTCATTCTTCTGCTGTTGCATTCTATGAACCACCATAGTTGCACCATTAAGTATGTGCTTTTGCAGAATTCTAATTGCCCAGTCTATTTCCTCATCAGGGATGTCGAGTATATCAATATCTGTGATGGGGCCTGTCCACATATCCTCAGTGTACTGAATATCATGTACTAGTCTCTGCCCTGGGAACAATCTATATTCTGCAGGCTCCATTGAAGTGACAATATCTCTGTTAAGGTTCCTCATGTAATCTACCAGAAAGACATTGAGTGTCAGTAAGTGAATCATTACAATTTAGTTTAAATAGTTTATGAGCTCCCATGAAATTGCCTATATTTAGCCATTTGTTATCCAGATAATCTTTATGCAAGTGTATCTGACTTGTTGCAGCCATTTCAATGTCATACATAACTTGAGATTTAATCCAGTATATAGAAATTGATTTACCTCCATATTGGCACCTGTTCCTATGTTTCCAAACATTCCACAAAGCAATGAAACATAAAGAATTTTTAAAGGCATCGTCGTTCATCATAAACTCAAGCAGAGTAGCAGGACAATTTATGTTAAAAGTATCTTCAAACCATCTCCAAAAAGAAGTAAGCTTAGCACAGCCGAAGATATGCTCCATAGATTCAACATAGTTGCATCCAAGAGGGCAGTTGGGATGCACTGGATTTGTTGCAGGGTTCGAGTGCCTGGAAATAGTTCCAAACTTGGCACACTCTTATTGGCAATTAACCAAGCAAAATGAGAGATCTTGGGAGGCAAGTAGGAAAGCCAGATATTTTTGAACAACCTAGCTTCAGAGTCATCTGAGAGACCCCAATAAAGCTTAGATTTGGAGGGCAAGTGAGGCATATTTAAGCAAGTGTAGACCTTGGAAACATTGTAGCAGGGCTTACCGAGGAGGGTCCATTGAGCAGTGCAAGGATTGTCTAAGAGATTGACATTGCTAATTTTTTGCATGATGAATCTGAAAAGAATCTTGTCAGAGGAACTGCCTCTGATCCTTTTTTTCAGGTTTGTCCAAGAGATCCATCTTGTTTGATCCCAGAGATCACCAAGATCTAAAATACCATATGCCATCCACTTTTTATAGAGCTTAGGATGTTTTATAGCCATAGGAGTAGTGTTATCTCTAGAGAAATTAGGATTCCAGAATATGCTTGTGTTGGAGTGGCTATTCTCTATACCAGAATGCTCAAAAGTGGCGAACCTAGTTCCAAGCCAAAATAATGCTTCTCATGAGAGGTGAGATATTTGGGGCAGGTTTCAAAGCTGTGAAAGCTGAAGAAGGCAAGTTATGGCCGATAGAAGGATGCCCTTTAGGATGACTGCATGATAGCCAATGTCTGATGAAAACCGTGGCTGGATTATTATGCATGAACATGGATTTCCAGATGTATTTCCCAGCCAAAGCATAGTCATGAAAGACCAAGTTTTTACAGCCAAGGCCACCATGTTTCTTGCTTCTGGTAATAGAATTCCAGTTAACCATGTGATGGTTCCTCCAAATGAAATTTCTGACAATTCTCTCGATTTGATGGTAAATGCATTTAGGAGCTAAGAGAGCAGAGGAGTAGTAAATGTGAGAGGCAGCAATGACAGAATTAGCAATTATAGTTCTCCCTGCCAGAGAAAAACAATTACCATAATTGCCTAGCTTCTTTCTGATCCTTGAAACTATAGGGGTCCATAACCCTTTGAGATAGGGATTGAGAGACAAAGGCATACCCAGGAGGTTGGTTGTCTCAGTTGAGCTCATGCATTTGATACCTGCAATGCTATCAGTATCTAGATCACCAATAATAGTGCATTTATTTCTGTTCAAGTGTATTCCAGAGGCAGCTCCAAAGATGTGAATAATATGAAGGAAATTGGCAATGATGCTAGACTCATTCTTGAAAAAGCTGAAAGAGTCATCTGCATATTGCAGAATGGAGAGATTGGAAGTATTATCAGGAAGTTTCAGGCCAACAATATTTCCCACAGATTGCTGATATGTTACCACTCTAGTAAGCATCTCTGCTACAGCCAGAAAGAGATAAGGGGCTAGGGGACATCCCTGTCTAACACCTCGAGCCAGAGGGAAGAAGTAACCAGGGGAACCATTGACAAGGACAGTTGATTGAGATCTAGAATTTAAGCCCAAGATAAGCTTAATGATCTTTTCACTGAAACCTAGCTTTTGGAGAGAGAATTCTAAAAAATTCCACCTTACATTATCAAAAGCTTTTGAAAAATCTAGCTTTAGCAAGATACAATTCTGCTTAGTGAGATTGTTCCAATGCATTCCCTCCATGGCTACAATATAGTTATCCAGGATATATCTGTCGGGGAGAAAGGCAGATTAATTCGAGCTGATGACCTCTTGAAGATGAGATTTAACCCTGTTAGCTATAATTTTAGCACAGACCTTATATGTGGAGTTTGTCAAAGAGATAGGCCTCCAGTCAGAAAAGGACTGGGGATTGCAACCTTAGGAATTAAAGTGATGAGGCCAGATGAAAGAGCAGGATGAAGGTGGTTGGAATTCCAGAATCCCTTGATCATGTGCATGAAGTCATTTTTAATGGTATCCCAAAACCTAATATAGAATTCAGGGGGTAGACCATCAGGGCCTGGGCTTTTACCCTTTGCAAGACTCTTAAGAGTGGAGAAAATCTCATCAGCAGTTGGGATAGCCTCCATAGAAGGGGTCATAGCAATATTACTGTGAAGGCCATTGTTATCAATCAAATCAGTGAAAGTTTTGGCTTAAGCAATTTGGACAGAGCTGTCAATAGGTTGGGAGAAAATACTAGCATAATTAGAGCAAAAGAAATTGGAAATTTCTTTTTGATCAGAAATGGTATTATCATTTTCATCCTTGACAGTGGTCAGTTGACTTTTCAAAAGTCTAGATTTGGCAACTCTGTAAAAGAACTTGGAGTTCCCATGATCCATATTGGAAAGGTACTTGAGCTTGCATCTGATGGATGCCCCTTTTGCTTCCAACTCCTCAATTGTTTTAATGACCATTTCAAGATTTCCTTCTTGCCAATGAAGCTCGATGTTATGGGGGTCTTCTTGCAACTTAATCCTAACATCCTCCATTTCTTGAAGATAAGCTCTCTTTTCAGCTTGCTTGCTCTCATGTAAATTCTTTGACCACTGTTTGATCCAGGTCTTGGAGTCTTTTATGTTGGCATAAAAGGATCTCATAGAGTTTGTAGATCTGACCTTGGGGAGAGTATCATAAAAAGCAATGAACTCATTACAGAAAGAATCTGAGTCGAGGAGGGAGCAATTCAGCTTAAAAGGAGTATTACCATGTCTCTTGATGGAAAGTGTGTGATTGGTAGTGAAGAATTGAGGCTGGTGGTCAGATATAGATGTATATTCATCACTGTAGACCAGGCAATTATTCCAGATATCATTCTGAATGTTGTTTATATAGAACCTGTCAAGGGCACAGTAGACTCTGCTATTACCTTCTTGATTGTTAGACCATGTATAAGCTGAGGTGGAAAGGGGGATATGCTGAAGAAAATGACTGTCAAGCATTTGATCCCATTGAGATCTTTCGTCGGATGACATGTTGAGATTTTTGCCAATTTTCAAATCCCAAGTAGGTGTGTTGTTGAAGTCCCCTGCCATGATCCAGGTGTCACAATCTTGAGATGCAATATAATTGCTAACAGTGGGCCAAGTGTTAGCTCTAATTCTAGAATCAGTGGAGGCATAGATGTTTATTATTCCAAAGCTAAGATCATTATGCTTGTATATAACAGATTGCCAGGATCTGCAAGGGGTAATATAGACAGAGCTGTGATTAAGATATCTCCAAATAATGCAAAGCCCTCCTGAGGTGCCAGTGGCCTCAATCCAAGTAGAGGAAAAACCAGGGCCAATCCAATCTGCTAAATTTGAGCACTCAAAACTAGGGAGTCTAAGCTCCTGAAGAAGGATGATATCAGCATCATAACTTCTGATTTGAGAAATAGCCCTTCTTCTTTTCAAAGGGCCTTTTATACCTCTTAGATTCCAACTGAGAATCTTCATGATATAGTTAAGGAAAAGGCAACCTTAGGAAGAATCAATGGAGTTTGATAGCTCTTCTGGATCTAAGTCGAGTGTTAGATGCATGGGTATTCTGGATTTGGCCAAGAATATATGTTTATCTTTTTTCTTTCTATTTCTGGTGGATGTTTTGTTTATTGAATGATCAGCAATAGCACTATCTTGGTGAGCAGTTAGGTAAATATCATCGTCCCAAGGGGTATCTAAATTTGAAAAGTGATGTTCAGGGGCATTTTCTTTATCAGGGTCAGAATCTGCAGAGTTGCTATCATCAGATATTTTATCAAGGTGAGAGCATTGCCAGCATTTAGATTTGCAACACTCCTGAACTATAGGCTCATTTAAAACTGTGTCACTGGAATTAGCTACATTATTATCCACATTAGAACAAATAACCAGCAAATTATCTTCAGCATTTAAAGTGGAAAGATCTTGCCTGGGAGTAATTTGTTGAAGGTGTGGTAAGTCTGCAAATCCCTTTTGATGTAGAGTAGAGTCTGCTATTTTCTCAATGTCATGCTGAGAACATACTGTTAATACCACTGTGTGTTCCTGAGGATCTGCATGCAACAAATTGTGTTCCCAAACATTTGAAATATTTCTGACCTTTTCATCCATGTCCTTTAATCCAACTGGCATCTGTTCAGGGGATTCTGGCACCATGTCTGGCATTGTCACTAATTCCTGTAGCTGTTGAGCTATCTCAGAGGAAATGGCTGCATTCTTAAAAGAAGGGGAGGTTGGTTGTGAGGTGTCAAAAAGGTCCACATGTAGAAGGTGGGGTTCAGGTTCAATTTCAGGTGAAGGTGTAGTATTTGGGATGAAATGTATAAGAAGCTGAGTATGATGGAAGGGTGGCTCAATGGGACCGATACATATATCATCTGCATCATTATCAGCACCAGAGTCGTCTGATATGTCTGCAAGTATGGCAAAAGAATTTGAGACTTTTAGTGTATCAAACTCTTTGTCATTGTCTTCGACAGGTTCAAGGTCTTGAAGATCCACAATCTTAAGATGATCTATATCCATAACTGGAGGGATTTTAGTTTTTGTGGATGTATTCTGCATGCTTTCTTCAATATAATCACTACCTTTTTCATTAATTAATGAAACTCCATTCAAACCTTCTGTCTCAGATTTATTGCGTACTGTAATTGGTATTTTAGAGCTAGCTGAGACCATTTTGTTTTCATTTTGAATATCTCGAGAACCTTTGCTTGACAGAGTTTGATGACTGATGGTGTTCCTGGAGTCCTTCAGAATATTTGATAGAGTCTTGTGAAGATCAACTCTTGAAGGCAAAAGTGGTGCCTTGTCTTTTCCTTTTAGCATATTTCTGTTATGCTCAATATTTGCTTTACTTATTTTTAAAGCACCTTGAGGGGAATCTTTTGATGTCTCACAGGACTGCATAGTTGTCAGAGTAGGCTTATCCAAACAATCTGCTGGTCTATTTTCCTTGACGAAGATTCCTTTGTTTAGAACCTTGATCCCCATTTGCTTGTCAGAAGAAGATGTTCTGAGGGAGATCTGAGAGTTATTCGAGAGATGAGGTTGCTGTTGTACCAAATTCCTAGCATCTCTTTGTTTTTTAATTCTTCTTGCACTGCCATTGACTTTGTTCCATTCTTTTTGAGGCCAAGGAGTACTTTGATCTGGCCTGTTAATGTCCATTGTTGTATGTTGAATGGCTTGTTTGGATGGCTCAGAGATAGCAATCCCCTTTTCTGGAATAGCCTTTGAGTTTGTTTCCTTGTGATGAAGGAAGCATTCACTGCCAACCTTATGTCTCGAATTACAGTTCTGGCAATGATTTGGTAAACCTACCCACCTAAGTTGTAAGATAGAGGTTTTTCCAAAGAAGTCTAAAAAGGATATGGCAGTAGGGATGACTTTGGTAATATCGAGCTGAATAAAGCATTTAGGTGGTTTGTATGAGGAATATTCTGTGGTCAGGTAGGTGCCAAATGAGTTAAAAATAGTAGAGAAGCAATCCTCATTCCAGTATATGGGACTGAGCTCACTCATGGTGACAGAGGCAATATGATACTTGCTGAATTCATTCAAAGATAAAGTGGCATTCCATTTTAAAAAAGATATTCGAAAAGTATAGGTTGTAAGGCCAAGCTTAAGTAAGAAGTTTGAAGTCCTGGGGCAACCACATTCCACCAGGATATACGGAAAGTTTAGCCAGTAGATGGAATTTATGACAATGCCTTTGTGTAGCCTCAGGAGATGGTCCCAAAGTTTTTCAATTTTTAAACCAGTGGAATCAACTTTAGCAACAACAGCCATCTTTGATAAGGATTCAATTTTGGTTGCAACCAAATGAGAGTTTAGATGAATATCTCTGAATAGCTGTGTATTTGTAGGGGCTCTGGATTGTTGGAGCTCAAAGTCTGAAGCATATTACTCGTCCGAAATATAGGATTGAGATGGTCTCGGAAATCGAGGAATTGGTACCCCATTAGCATCCAATCTTGGCAAAGTTTGAGATCCCCTTGGACCCAGAGAGAGCGTATCCCAGTTAGGAGCAAAGGGGCTGAAGTGATGCATATCTTTTGACAGAGGATCCTGGTTAGCAAAATCCCCAAATTTAATAATTTTTGAAGGATTGAGATGGAATGCACTTAACTGAGAGAGAAGAGCGTCCCTCTGAGCAGCAGGAAGGAGCATAAAATTGTGGAGGAGTGTAAGAGAATTTGAATTTAGGGCTGACGGGCCATGCAAAAGTTTAATTTTTTGGGGAAAATTCGCCATAAATGCAGAACAAATAAGAGAAGGCTGTCAAAAGCAAGAGAGGCAAAGGAATGGAGAATGAGGACAATAGATAGGGAGAAACAGAGGACAACCTTGAAGAAAGATCTATCTAAGAACTTAGAGGGATAGGAATACCATAAAAGTGCCAGAGGGACTCGAGAGCATGCTCTGAATCATTCTGAGAAGATTTTAACCAAAATTTTCTTTTCTGACCACCCACAATATACCTGAAAATTTGCTGTTGCCGAGGTATTCGTT
This sequence comes from Isoetes taiwanensis, assembly GCA_021234155.1. Taxonomy (NCBI): domain Eukaryota; kingdom Viridiplantae; phylum Streptophyta; class Lycopodiopsida; order Isoetales; family Isoetaceae; genus Isoetes; species Isoetes taiwanensis. Next base: position 19,242,103 of record JAJEKV010000023.1, on the reverse strand, counting down.
TTTGCCTGTGAATTCCAACACCCAAGCTTCAATCATTTCGGCTTCGAATTCTTCTGAGGATGGTACAATTGAGTATTCCGGTTCGAACAGGGTATCTGGGAAGAATTGATTGAGAATAAAACTGTCCCAGAGCTCAGTAGATGATCCAGAGAGAAAACCACAGGAAATTCTATGATCCTGCTTCAGAACAGTGAAGAATTTGGTATCCATGCATAGAGAAAGTAGTGAGGAGGTCGAAATTTGCTGGGCCTCTACAGGGCCAGCAGTCTTGGAGATGGAAATTCGGATCAAATCGGGCTCAGGGGGCCAGAAATTCAAACTTTTAGGCCAATTTTGGCCAAGAAAGCATTTTCAACTGAAAATATGGGAAAAAGACAAAACTTCCAAGAAAATAGGTGCACTGCTGGAAGTCCAGCAAAAGATGGAGGAGGAGGCTCCAGCTCCACTGAGGTTACTAGTGCCTCACCAGATGTCTCTCAAAGAGCAAAAATTCTGGAAGCAAAGGCTGTTATAAAGAGCAAACTGAGCTCTAGTATTCTTTTAAGGATGAGGGGATTATCCCCAAGAGAAATGTGGTCCTATTTGCTAAGGACTTATCAAGTGAAAACTTCATCTCAATTGGAGGTCTTAGACAAGGAATTGAGAGAGCTGAAGTATAAAGAAGGAGAGGACATTAAAGACTTCTTTGAGAAGTTTGATAATGTAATTGCTGACCTTACTGCTGCAGATGTACCCATAACCAATGAGTATCAAGTTCTCTCATTGGCAAGAGCTTTTTCAAAGTACAGAAATCTGTCTACTTTGGTTAGGAATGTAGCCAAAAGCAGGGAGGATGCTGAAAATATGATCAAGACTGAACTAGAGCAATATAACTTGACTGCTGAAAATGAAGAAGAGCAAACTGAAATTTTGTTTACCTCTGGAGGAAAGGCACGAGGAGGACAAGGTAAATTAGGTCCTTGCTTTGCATGCAATGCATATGGTCACCTTAAGGCTAATTGTCCTAAATTAAATAAAGGCAATAGATGTTATAATTGTGAAGGATTTGGCCATGTGGCATCTAACTGTTCAAGCCCAAGGGATTTTTCAAAGAAGCAAGGTGGGAATGTGGCTAAAGCTGGCAGGGGCAGAGGCTATAACACTAGAGGAAGAGCAACCCGAGGAAGAGGAAGGGGCAGGTCCACTGAGCTGAATATTGCCACTGAGAAATCTGAACCAGAAGAGGAACTTGATGAAAATGCTGAGGTAAGTCATCCTAAATTGTTAGCAGTTGTTTCAGATTATAAACTAAAGGATGTTGAAAATTTGTATGTGTTAGATAGTGGAGCTGAGAGAAGCGTGATCAAATCACCTTCTATGCTCAAAGAAAGGATTCATAAAAACTCAAGCTATGTGCAGATGGGAGATGGCAATCTACAAAAGGTGGATCAAGCAAGATTGCTAGAAATATTTGATCTTGAAGGAAATCCAGTCATTCTAGAGAATGTACTGTGTGTGCCTAATTTAGTTAGAAATTTAATTCTGTAACACAGTTGGTGGATTTGGGATATCATGTTCATTTTGAAACACATCAATGCAAAGTGCTTTTAAATGATGAAGTTAAGTTCTTAGCAAAAAGAGTTGGCAGACTTTTTGCATTTCATAATAATGTTCATGAGACAATAAATGTTGTTATGACTCCAACAATCAAGATGTGGCATGAAAGGTTAGGGCATACCCATTTGAATAACTTAAACTTCATGATCAAACATGGTCAAATCATGGCAGAAAATAAAGGGGAAGAAAGTTTAAACTGTGCTGGCTGCTTTAAGGGAAAATCGAGCAGGCTACCATTTCCTAAAAGGGCAAAAGAATTAATTGAACTTGTGCACAATGATCTCTGTGGTCCTTTGAATGTCAGAAGTATACATGGCAAGAGATATTTCATTACGTTTACTGATGACTTTTCCAGAAAAACTAAATGTTACACATTGAGGACCAAGGATCAAGCTTTTGAAGCCTTCAAATTGTACCAAGCTGAAGTTGAAAGACAAACAGGTAAGAAATTAAAATGTTTGAGAACTGACAGAGGAGGAGAGTTTGTGTCTAGCAGGTTTAATAATTATTGTTTTCAAAATGGGATTAGAAGGCAAGTTACATGCTCACATACACCACAACAAAATGGAGTTTCAGAGAGAAAAAACAGGTCCATTCTAAATGCAGTAAGGGCTATGATCAAACATGCAGGGTTGCCTAATTTCTTGTGGGAAGAAGCAGTCAAAACTGCTGTGGATATACAAAATAAGTTGCTATCCAGGAGCATTAATGGAAAGATCCCAGATGAATTGTGGTATGGTGCAAAACCCTCTTATGACAAATTTAAAGTATGGTTGTCTTGCATATGTACTAGTTCTAGAAGAGAAAAGAAAAAAATTAGATGATCGGGCACTTGAATGCTATCTAATTGGTTATGATGAACAGTCAAAAGCATATCAGCTTTATGATCCTTCAAGAAAAGGGATTATTGTTAGTAAAGATGTGTATTTTATTGAAAGCAAGCTCTATAATGAAAGAAGAATGGACAGCTCAAATAAACAGGGAAATGACGATGTTCACATTGAAAAACAAGTCACATTTGCTGACTTAGATAATGATGATTCAAGGAATGCACAAGTAGTAGTTGGAAATCAGCAAAACAGTGATGAAAACTTAGGCTCAGAACCCGGATCTCAAGGCATTGAGGAATCAGATGTACAAGGACCATTAAATGAAAAAGACTCAAAGTAGGCAAGGAAAACTGAGGCTGAGAAATTAATGGAGGAGGCCATGATTAATGTAAATAATTATGGACATACCAGAGAAGGAAAAAGTAGAAGATTAAATGCATTGGAAGATCCAGAAGCCATCATAATGGCTATCATAGAACCAGATGTACCACAAAACTATGATGATGCTATCAAAAGCATGTATGCTTTAAAATGGAGACATGCCATGGAAGAAGAACTAAATGCATTTAAGAGGACTGACACCTATGAATTAGTGAAGAGACCAGAAGGAAAAAATGTGGTTGCAAGCAAGTGGATTTTTAAAAACAAACTAGGATCAGATGGAAAGTCAACAATACATAAGGCCAGACTTGTGGCAAAGGGATATTCTCAGAAAAAGGGGTTAGATTATGATGAAACATTCTCTCCAATAGTGAAACTTGCAAGCATCAGGATACTTTTAGCATATGCCAATGCAAATGATTTAGAAATTCATCATAGGGACGTTAGCACAGCATTTTTAAATGCAAAACTTGAAGAAGATATATTTATGCAACAAGCAAAAGGATTTGAACAAGGCACAGGAATGGTTTGGAAACTAAAACGAGCAGTCTATGGGCTCAAGCAATCTCCTAGAGCATGGTATAAGTGCATGGACAGTTTTTTGAGAACAAGTGGATTTAAAAAACTTGAGAGTGATGGGAATATATATTTGTTTGAAGAAAAACAGAATTTTTGCATCATAGCATTATATGTAGATGATTGTATTATGGTAGCTAATGATGTCACATGCTTAGATAATTGCAAACAAGTTCTCAAATCCAAGTTCAAAATGACAGATCTTGGAGAGCTAAAAAGATTTTTAGGGATCGAAGTAACAAGGAAAAGAGGTGAAAGAAAACTGATACTTACCCAGGGAGCAAATATCCAAAATATTCTTGGCAGATTTGGAATGGAAGGTTGTAATAGTGCTGCTACTCCTCTTGTAACAGGGCACACAGACAATATGTGTCCCAAATCAGAGATGGAAGCTGGTGAAATGTCAAATATCCCATACAGAGAGCTAATAGATTGTCTTTTGTACGTGGCTAATTGTACACGTCCTGACATTGCATTTTCTGTGAGCTTGTTGAGCAAATACTCCAATAACCCAGGAAAGACTCATTGGATAGCTGCCAAAAGGATTTTACCATTCTTTTAATATATTGATGACATAGTTCTTCAAAAAAAAAAAGGATTTTAAGATTTCTCAAGGGAACTCAAGATGAAGGTATTTGTTTCTCTAACAATCAGTTGCAATTACAAGCCTGTTGTGATGCTGATTGGGCATCGGACCTAGATCAAAGGAAGTCAACTTCAGGATTTACCTTGATGTTAGCTGGAGGATCAGTAGCTTGGAAATCAAAGAAACAAAATAGTGTGGCAATGTCATCTGCTGAAGTAGAGTATGCTGCAACAACATTGGCTGCTAAGGAGATAGTGCGGGCAAGAAGATTACTCAATGAACTAGGGATAATCCAAATTAATCCTGTTAAGTGATAGTTTGAGTTGTATAGCTATCACTAAAAATCCAGTCATGCACCAGAGAACTAAACATATTGAGATTCATATGCATTTTATCAGGGAACAAGTTGCCAGGAAAATTATTGTAGTTGAGCATGTGAGCACTCAGGAACAAGTTGCAGACATACTAACTAAGGCACTGCCACATATTAAATTTGACAAGTTCAGAGCTATGATGGGAATACATGAAAAATAATGAGCTGTTGCAGTATTTAAATTGTGGAAGATCAGACACAGAATCATGACATAAAGGGGCAGCAGATTGAGCTTTATAAGTTTACAGTTGTGCTGGGAACACGAAAAAAAAAAATGATGAAATAATAAGTTGTTACAGTGATTATATCAGCTAGATCAGGTACAGGATCATGACATGAAGGGGCAGTGTTGTTGGAGATCATGTCATGATGTTGCATGACAATTATGAAGCTCACTGAAGTTGAATAACAAAAGAATTGAATTGAAGTTATACAAGGTTGAATCGAAAGAGGCAAACTCAATGGTTTAACCTTAAAGGGGAGTTTTAATGGTTTAACCTTATCGGTTAAATCGTTCACCTTATATTTGCCTTTAGAAGGTTTTAAACCTTAATGGTTTAGTAAATAAACCTGCATGTATATTTTGAGTTCTATTTTGAGTTGGTCTCGATGATTCGAGCCAGCTCAACCTCATTCCGATCGGTCCTGCAAGACCGACGGACCCCTGTGAATTTATTCTGCAGTTGCAGAGTGGTCTGGCATCCGTTGGTGCCGGATCCGACCTAAGACAAGAAGCAAAGGTTGAAGATAGACAATATGAATTAGCAGTCAAAGAATGAACAGTGAATTGGTCAATGCTAGTTGCTACAGTGTTTCTTATGATTATTACTCAATGGTTCATGATATTATAAGTTGCTCGATGCTTCTTATTAAGTAAACATGTGCTAAATGCTTGTTCTATCTAAATGATCATTACTCTTAAGTTGATATTGTCCTAGCAAAATGATCAACTAACAATTATATCTGACTTCATTTGGTATCAAAGCACAGTTCCATAATAGCAAGCACATTGGGAGCAACACTTTTGAGTGGCATAGATGTGTATAAAGGAGGTTCTGGCTTTCAAGTTTGGAAGGAGAACATTGAAGAAGTATCGAGAGTAGAAGGTTTATGGGAGATCATAGAGGAGGAAGAATCTGGTACTGTCCAGCAAATAGCAAGGGGAAAACTTATGCTAGTGCAGCTGCTTCAGGCACTGCTGGAAGTCCAGCCACTGAGCCAGATGTCTCTCAAAGAGCAAAAATTCCGGAAGCAAAGGCTGTTATAAAGAGCAAACTGAGCTCTAGTATCCTTTTAAGGATGAGGGGATTATCCACAAGAGAAATGTGGTCCTATTTGCTAAGGACTTATCAAGTGAAAACTTCATCTCAATTGGATGTCTTAGACAAGGAATTGAGAGAGCTGAAGTATAAAGAAGGAGAGGACATTAAAGACTTCTTTGAGAAGTTTGATAATGTAATTGCTGACCTTACTGCTGCAGGTGTACCCATAACCAATGAGTATCAAGTTCTCTCATTGGCAAGAGCTTTTTCAAACTACAAAACTCTGTCTACTTTGGTTAGGAATGTAGCCAAAAGCAGGGAGGATGCTAAAAATATGATCAAGACTGAACTCGAGCAATATAACTTGACTGCTGAAAATGAAGAAGAGCAAACTGAAATTTTGTTTACCTCTGGAGGAAAGGCACGAGGAGGACAAGGTAAATTAGGTCCTTGCTTTGCATGCAATGCATATGGTCACCTTAAGGCTAATTGTCCTAAATTAAATAAAGGCAATAGATGTTATAATTGTGAAGGATTTGGCCATGTGGCATCTAACTGTTCAAGCCCAAGGGATTTTTTAAAGAAGCAAGATGGGAATGTGGCTAAAGCTGGCAGGGGCAGAGGCTACAACATTTAACCCGAGGAATTTTGTAAGTAGTGTTATAGGCCCATAAAACAGTGGGTAACTTGTCTTGCCAATCTGGTCTGGAAGCGTCACAAACTTTCTTGAGAATGTTGATTATAGTCTTGTTGGTACTTTCAGCAAGACCATTGCCTTGTGGATAATATGGAGTGCTCTTTCTATGATGGATATGCAAGTAGTCCGTCAGTTTTTTGATCGTATGATTAATAAAATGAACACCCCGGTCGCTCACGAGTTTCGTGGGGCAGCCAAAGCATGTAATGACATGTGTGTAGAGCACCCGCATCGTGCTGGCGGTGGTGTTATTCGGTAACGCACAGGCTTCATCCCACTTCGTTGCATAATCAGTGAAAACAAGGATGTATCGAGCACGAGATATGAGTGCTGATAGTGAGGTCATAGAGAATCCAAAGGGCCAAAAAGAGTTGCAGGATCTGTTGTATGAATTTCAGGACGTGTTCCCTGAGGAACTACCTGAAGGCCGTCCACTTAGTAGAGCGATTGAACATGAGATTGATTTAGAGCCTAGATCCAAATCTGTGTTTCATAGCCCTTATGGATTGTCCATATTGGAACAAGAGGAGGTAAAGAAGCAGGTTCATGAGCTGTTAGCCAAAGGGTTTGTGAGGCCTAGCAAATCCCCTTATGGTGCTCCTGTCATTCTAGTTAAGAAAAATGATGGATCAATGCGGATGTGCATTGATTATCGTGCCATGAATAAGATTACGATCAAGAATAGATACACTTTGCCTAGGATTGATGAGACCATGGATAGATTAACATGAATTAAGTATTTTCCTCAGTTGGATTTGCGCAGTGGCTATCATCAGATAAGGGTGAAGGAGTCAGATATATATAAGACTGCCTTCAGGACCACTTTTAATCATTTTGAATTTTTGGTGATGCCTTTTGGACTAACGAATGCTCCTGCTACTTTTTCCAGAATGATGAATGAGGTTTTTACAGGATGTCTTGATATTTTTGTTGAAGTATTCTTAGATGATATCCTGGTGTATAGTAAAACCTTAGATGAGCATTTGGATCATTTACGTTCTGTACTAACTCTGCTCAGACAGCATAAGCTGTATGCAAAGATGTCAAAGTGTGAATTTTTTAAAGCACAGTTGGAATATTTGGGCCACATTGTGTCTACAGAGGGTGTAGCTGTGGATCCCAAGAAGACGGAGGCAACTCAGTCTTGGCCAGTGCTGAAGAATGTATCTGAGTTGCGTATTTTCTTAGGATTAGCCAGTTACTATCGCAGATTTGTCTGGAAATTTGCCAAGATTGCGGCTGCTTTGACTATGTTATTGAAAACTAATGTCCATTGGCAATGGACAGCGAAGCAGCAGTAGGCAATGGATATGTTGAAGAGGTTGATGACCTCAGCAACCTATTCTGTTGATTCCAGACATGAATAAACCTTATGAGGTCTACACATATGCATGTGGTTATGCCATTGGTGTTGTGCTCATGCAGGATGGTAGGATGGTGACGTATAAAAGTCGCCAACTCAATGTTGTTGAGAAGAACTATTCCACCTATGAGCAGGAGTCACTGGCAATGGTTCATGCGCTCAAAGTCTGGAAACATTATCTCCGCAACAAATGTGAGTTTGTGGTCTATACTGATCATAAACCGTTAAAGTTCCCGCAAAGCCAAGCTGAGGTAAGTCCAATGCAAGCAACATGGTTGGACTTTCTTTCTCAATTTCATTTTCATGTTCAACATCTTCCCAAGAAAAAGAATCATGTTGCTGATGCTCTTTCTAGGGTCCGGGAAGTAAATGTGATGGTTCAATATAAATTGCTTTGGTGTCACAGATTAAACAAACATATGACTTGGATGCATATATTTTGAGTTGATGCTTGGAATGTCCAGGATGGATTCTGGTGTCATAAGGGACGTATTTATGTTCCTGCTGTGGACACTTTGCGAAGCAGTTGTTGAGCGAATTTCACGATGCACCTTATGCTGGGCATGGAGGTGAATGGAAAACCTATGAATCGCTCAACAGAATGTTTTACTGGCCTGATTTGAAAGAAGATGTGCAAGAATATGTGAAACTTTGTGAGACATGTCAACAGGTCAAAGCGGGTCGAGGCAAGACTCAGGACCATTGCAACCTTTGCCTGTGCCAGAGGAGAGGTGGAATGAAATCTCTATGGATTTATTGTGAAGTTGCCTCATACTATGCATCACTATACAGAGATACTTATCATTGTGGATAGGTAGACGAAGTATGCACGCTTTGTACCTATGACAAAGAATATTGATGGCTCGGCAGTGACCAAGGCTTATATGCAACATGTATTACCTATTTTTGAATTACTCAAAGTTATTATAAGCGATCGAGATGTGAAATTCACTGAGAATTTCTGGCAGGAACTGTTCTTTGCATTAAAATGCACTCTTCAGTTCTCTAGTGGAGATCATCTTGAAATGGATGGGAAAACTGAAAGAGTGAATCAAATTCTAGAGGATATGCTGAGATCTTATGTGGCCACTCAGCAATCTAGATGGAAGTCTATTTGCCAATTGTAGAGTTTGCTTACAATAATGGGTTCCAGCGGAGAAATTCCAGAGGACATGTATTGTTTGGTTTTGAAGAGCTGAAAACTGATGCTGCTATACGTATGCTTGAAGGCATGGATGTGACACTTGGATTGTGTCACTTGCATATGAGACAGACCCAGGATCGGGCAAGGGCACGTGCCATTTTGTCAAGAGCCCCGATCGAACTGCAGGAGGGTCAGATGATATACCTTTGTGTGGTCTTTCCTACAAATCCGAAAAGAAAAGCAATATTGCCATTGCTTGTAGAAAAGAAACCAAACCTAAGATACAGTGTTCCTTATAAAATTTTGAAGAAATATAATGATGTTGTCTTCAAGTTGCAACTTCCACCGAATGTGTACATTCATCCAGTTTTCCATGTGAGCTAGTTGCGACCAGCTCTGGGGAAAGCTGCGAATGTTGTGCCTTCTCAGGAACACATGGTGGAGTTGGATAGAATTCCTATCCCGAAAAGAATATTAAATTCCCGAATAGTGCGGATCCGCCAAAGAGACCAGATGGAATTTCTAGTGAAATGGAAACATAGACATGTCTCAGAGGCAACGTGGGAGAGCCATCATTTCACGACTCAGTATCCAAATGTTATGGCTCAATGGTCTGGAGCCAATTCTTGAGGACAAGAATCCCTGGGAGTAATCTTATGTTTAAAAATTGCAGACCATTGTCCTATATTTTGCATGCATGTTAATATTTGGCGTAACGGAATGTTGTATGGTATATGGCCATAGATATATTGTGGTCGCATGGCCTAGTCTAAATGTGAAGTGCACTAGACAATTTAGACTAGGGAGTAGGCTAGTTAGAATTTCTGATTAAAGCGACATTAGCTAAGGTAATGTTGCGAAAATTCTAATGGCCTGATTCGGAGCCAGAGAATGATCCCAATGGTGGGGCCCGGTTATGTGGACGCCAATTTGCCCCCATATAGTACACTGCTCCTTTTGTTGCAAACGTGGCATTTATATGCACCAATAAATTCCTTAGATAAGGAAATGGAATTTTCTTAATAATAGTTGATATTGGGGGCTGTATCACGCCTTTGGGCTGCTGTAACAGCAGCAAATTGGATTGCTCGTGGATGAACCCGGCAGCTTCAATCTTGGGCCAATCGACTTGCTCAAGCTTTGTTGTGCCAATGGGTCACAGCCATTTGGCTCTGCCATGTGAGCAGGTGCCAAGGGTGATCCAAAAGGGGAGGAAGGGGGGACTACAGAAGGAATGAGAATGGATTCCAATGAAGTCAGAGCAAGCCGACTTGCTTGAGGACTATTAGAGAACAAGGATCGTGCCTTGGAGGCAATTTCAGGTAAGGATTAATCTGGCTTGATTGTGGTGGATAACACCACCTGCCTGACGGATTAATTGAATAATACCCGAATGGACTTGTTAGGATGAATAGTGCTTTGCTAAACTCTCCTTTGGGAAAGAGAGTAAGCTTACATAACTGGAATTCAGTTCTGTCCTTTTATTATTACCTCCTATGCTGAGCTTGGTGTATTTGGAATGGTACTTGGCTCTAAGATGATGAGTTGGTACGTTAATTCTTTTAAGGGCAATTATTGGGATTGCCCTAGTCCCTAGGCCATGGTCTCTGCAGCACCAGCTAGCTGATGCTTGCTGTGTTATACCACCTCTTTGTGCTAGTGAGGCGGTATGGAACAACGATATGGGACATTGCCACATACTTGCCAATAGTCCAGTGACATTGAGTGGGTTGCAATACTTTGCTTGTACATCTTTGATGTGCAGCTTCATAAGCTGTGATACAGGGTGGATAAGCGATTGGCGTTTATCATAAGGGGGTTTATGCTAGCACTAGCAGACGAGCATGTGGCTTATCTTAGAGGGTTCTCTGGAGATTGGCGAGGTTGCATTTATCACCGGTATGAGACGGTGGTAAGTGTTAATCAACAGTCCAGATGCTCTGAGGATTCCCAGATGCTGGTAATTTCTTTCCTACACTGGATCCACCAGCGAGGGGGTTCTAGACAACGTACTGTCTAGATATGGCGGGGTGTGTCTGCTTGGCAGATGCTATGGTGCGTGTGGTGGATTTCATATGGGTGTTCTCGCAGTTCGTCAGTCATTGCTTCAGGTTGACACTACTGGATAACTCTTATGCATGTTACTAACACGTGGAAGCTTGTGCAGGCTATTTGATAGCTGGCAGAGCATATGTATGTGTATAGTTATCTTGTGTTGTCATCTTGTTATTTGTATACGTGGCTTTCATGTATATAGCCTTGTGGGAGGCAATACTTGTTCTGTATACTCTAATGGTTTGCTTTAATGGGAATACAAATCGAAATTTTTGGTACTAAAATTTTGGTTCGTAACAATTTTTATTATCCATGGACATATTACTATCATGATTAAAAAACCCCCGCCCTGAAGGGCTTTCAAGGGAGAAACTTTAGCAGTAATAAGAATGCTGACAGATTGTACTAATATATTAATGGTACATTGTGACATATGTCAATGTAGTGCCCGAGGGCATATCTGAGTACGCACATCCGTCACTTCCGGAAGATATGATCCCAGCAATCCCACTGAAGCCATGCCTAACATCACATGTAGTGGATGGTTGGGTTGGACTAACTCAGAGTAGCATGCCAAAAAACACTTGAAAAAACCATTGGATTATATTCATTTAAATGGTCTATATATTACATATCATTGCTACAATGTGTTTGTGACGCCATTATATAACATTCCGCAATATCCGCCATCCATGTTAAAACAAAAGCTAGAGTGTAATAGCAAACCCCTCTTCCAAAGTTTAGTTTTGGTGTGTTATGGGAGATGATGTTTTTTTTGTTTGAAAAAGAAATAAAAATTCAAAAACCATTGACAAGTTCATGAATAACATAATAAACCATCAAATATATAGCACAAATCACATAACACACCAAAACAAAAAGTTTCATTTTTTTTTCCCATACAAAACATGGCCACGATAACATCATCTCTTTAATATTTTCATAAAAGCTTACTGCGCTACAATGATACAGTGTAAAAGACATGACCAGTATAATTTGTTGTTGTGCAAATCATGTTCTAATCAGGTGTGAAACCCTACCAAATTCGCCCAGAAATTTGTTGTTTTGACCCAAAAAAACTTAATCAAATATGAGCAAATCATATATCATCAGAAAAATCCCAGAGAGAGCTTTCCAAAGCAATAAAAAACACACAAAACGGAGTCCGGATTCAAAAGTTATGATAAAAAGCATATTACCATCAAATTTACAATTTGCAAAAAGATATCCGAATTGAAACTACAAAAAGAAGGCACATGTCTTGATAGAAATGGGTCAAATCATATGCCAATGGAAAGTTCTCTATATAAACTTTCCAATGAGCCCAAGATCATCTGAATCTGACCTCTGTAGCTCAGGTTATGAGCATGGAAACAATTTTGAAATTCTCTTTCTAGTGCTTCTATTCTTTATTTATTTTTAGTGATTTAGATGTTACATACAATGGTTTTAGTAAAAAAGAACCTCTCATAAAAATTTTATTTTTTATTAAAGCCTTTTTTTTCCCAACCAAAAATTTGTAAAAAGCATTTACGAACACAATTTCACCTTGAAATACACCCATTTCGATGGTTTTAATGATATGACATGATCTCATGCCACTCCGCGTGAAATACAAATCTCAAGGTAACTTAATTTCCAATGACTATAGATTATAAATACTACTCAAATTTTAAATTTAATGCAAGTTCTTAAAATTTTAGGTAGCTATGACCAAATAACAAATTCAATCCTTGAGAAACCCAGTTGGGTCTCTAAAGAACAAAAAAAAAAAAAAAAAAAAAAAAAGACATCCAAGAAACATTTCATATCCATGATGTTCAAGGTAACTATGACCAAATAAAAAATTCAGTCTTTGAGAAACCTAGTCGGGTCCCTATAGAACTCTCAAGAAATCATTTCACATCCATGATATTCGAAATAGAATAAAAATATCAAGGAAGCATTATTTTTCAATGAAAGTAGATATTAAGTACTATTCGCCATTCTAAATGCACTAGTAACGATGCCGAGCGTTGCTGGGCATAAGCTAAAAAACTATAAGTAATAAGCCAATAATATTATCAAGGTTCAATTAGCTATCTGCTTCTATGCCTCAATTTAAGCTTTGATTCAATCGCTAATAAGAACCCAATTACGTTATTGAAGTATTTCTTAAAAACTCTTCTTATCTAGTCAGCAACATTCCTCGAATGTATCATAGACAATAGCAATATTCTCCCCACACCGCCCAGCTCCCTCTCTCTAGCGCCCTCACTCCCCTTGCATAGACCCCCTTGATTTGCCCCTTTCTGGCTTTCTCTCTCTAGGGTTTACAATCTCTCTCTAGACCCAAAACCCCCAAACCCCCAAAAGGCGCTCCACCCGCCTTTCCGAGCCCCCAAACTGGATTCTAAGCACCCTTGAGGTAGCCAGAGACCCCTCAGAC